>JARQOD010000008.1:73861812-73933102 GCA_033576555.1 Oophaga sylvatica
CTTCTTCCAGTTCTGTGAGTTTCCCGGGTGTCTTGCTGCACGCTGTTTTGGGGTCTGCAAAATTTTTTAATGTGCTAAACCAGGAGACTGGAAATTCCTCCCTTTTCCCCATGCCTTTCCGCAAAACTCCCCCAAAGATGATTGCTCCACCACCCTTTTTCTCCACTCCCTTTTGGGATCATTGTGGCAAAAAAAATTTCTTTTTTAAACCTCATTGGCCCACGGTTTTTCTTTCCAAAATGCTCAGGCTTGTTATATTTTTTTTTCATATTTCTAAGCTGAATTTTAGGGTGAGGAAGCAGGAGAGGTTGTCTTTATGATTCTTTAAAGGGCCATGTTTGGCAGGTGTTTTGAACGTAGAACAATGTACCTAAACCACGTTTTAAAAATCTTTCTCCCGGTTTTTTTGCAGTAAAGCAGGCGGTTCTGATGTATCACTTGCAATCCTCGGGCTTCACTGAAATTTTTTGGGTTCCGACCTTATTTGACCTCCATGTTCTTTTACGCCATTTCTTAATCATTTTTTGAATGGGGAAAGGGAAACTTGAAAACATTTGCAATTTCTTATACCCTTTTTGCTTTTGGGACTCCCCCATTTTAAAGGGAAGCTGGGCAGCTGCTTAGAAGGACCCACACTGTGTTTTTTGGACAACGTTAAGGAGGGTGAGTTTTTATAAGATGGGAAATTTGACACCTGGCCTTTCCTAAAGATATTGTGAACAAACCATAACCCATGTCACGACTTACAGGGGTCCTGGGGGCTAGGGGGTCCCTTTATGCCCTAACCTAGGGGGCCCTAGCCCCCCTGTTCCCCGGGACTCTGAAAGGGGAAGATGCGGGGCCCTGTACCTTTGCCTTGCTCCTGAACTCAGTCTGTAAACTTCCCCACCCAGGAAGAGGAGGATGTGCACCGTAGTCACCAACCGACTAAAGGTTACAAAAGGGGGTAAAAAAAAATCCCAAAACATAAAATATACAGTCACTAAACAGGGGGACTGCCCCGGGGGGAAGTGAAAGATGGGGTTAAACCAAAATAGGAGAAGAAATGGAATTATCACACTCACAAAACCAAGCAACTGTCACAGATAAACCCACCACCAACAACTCAAATAACCGCCAACACCTATTGTCCTAGCCATGCAGCATAAGCTAACTCTGATAATGTGTGTTAGTCAGGACCCAGATTATATAGGGGATGGGAATGGCTAACAGTGCACAGCTGAGAGCCTTGTCTCCAAGAGCTCTCAACAGAGCATATTACCCCTGCAATGCCCAAAGATATTTACACCTTTTCATAAGCAGGTGAAGTGCTTCAATTAAATCATCTATGCATCAGTCCATTTTATTATCTATGCATCAGCCTATATATACAGTACAGATCAAAAGTTTCTCATTTAAAGAGTTTTCTGTATTTTCATGACTATGAAAATTGTACATTCACACTGAAGGCATCAAAACTATGAATTAAACACATGTGGAATTATATACTTAACAAAAAAGTGTGAAACAACTGAAATATGTCTTATATTCTAGGTTCTTCAAAGTAGCCACCTTTTTGCTTTGATGACTGCTTTGCACACTCTTGGCATTCTCTTGATGAGCTTCAAGAGGTAGTCACTGGAAATGGTCTTCCAACAATCTTGAAGGAGTTCCCAGAGATGCTTAGCACTGGCCCTTTTGCCTTCACTCTGCGGTCCAGCTCACCCCAAACCTTCTCGATTAGGTTCAGGTCTGGTGACTGAGGAGGCCAGGTCATCTGGCGTAGCACCCCATCACTCTCCTTCTTGGTCAAATAGCCCTTACACAGCCTGGAGGTGTGTTTGGGGTCATTGTCCTGTTGAAAAATAGATGATGGTCCAAACTAAACGCAAACCGGATGGAATAGCATGCCGCTGCAAGATGCTGTGGTAGCCATGCTGGTTCAGTATGCCTTCAATTTTGAATAAATCCCCAACAGTGTCACCAGCAGAGCACCCCACACCATCACACCTCCTCCTCCATGCTTCACGGTGGGAACCAGGCATGTAGAGTCTATCCGTTCACCTTTTCTGTGTCGCACAAAGACACGGTGGTTGGAACCAAAGATCTCAAATTTGGACTCATCAGACCAAAGCACATATTTCCACTGGTCTAATGTCCATTCCTTGTGTTCTTTAGCCCAAACAAGTCTCTCTGCTTGTTGCCTGTCCTTAGCAATGGTTTCCTAGCAGCTATTTTACCATGAAGGCCTGCTGCATAAAGTCTCCTCTTAACAGTTGTTGTAGAGATGTGTCTGCTGCTAGAACTCTGTGTGGCATTGACCTGGTCTCTAATCTGAGCTGCTGTAAACCTGCGATTTCTGAGGCTGTGACTCGGATAAACCTATCCTCAGAAGCAGAGGTGACACTTGGTCTACCTTTTCTGGGGCGGTCCTCATGTGAGCCAGTTTCTTTGTAGCGCTTGATGGTTTTTTGCAACTGCACTTGGGGACACTTTCGAAATTTTCCCAATTTTTCGGACTGACTGACTTTCATTTCTTAAAGTATGATGGCCACTCGTTTTTCTTTACTTAGCTGCTTTTTTCTTGCCATAAGACAAATTCTTACAATCTATTCAGTAGTACTATCAGCTGTTTATCCACCAGACTTCTGCACAACACAACTGATGGTCCCAACCCCAATTTATAAGGCCAGAAATCCCACTTATTAAACCTGACAGGGCACACCTGTGAAGTGAAAACCATTCCCGGTGACTACCTCTTGAAGCTCATCAAGAGTGTGCAAAGCAGTCATCAAAGCAAAAGGTGGCTACTTTGAAGAACCTAGAATATAAGACATAATTTCAGTTGTTACACACTTTTTGTTACGTATATAATTCCACATGTGTTAATTCATAGTTTTGATGCCTTCAGTGTGAATTTACAATTTTCATAGTCATGAAAATACAGAAAAATACTTTAAATGAGAAGGTGTGTCCAAACTTTTGGTCTGTACTGTATATATATATATAATATATATATATATATATATATATATATATATATATAACCCCTGGCAAAAATTATGGAATCACCGGCCTTGGAGGATGTTCATTCATTTGTTTATTTTGTTGAATAAAAACAGATCACAGACATGGCACAAAACTGAAGTCATTTCAAATGGAAACTTTCTGGCTTTAAGAAACACTAAAGAAATCAAGAACAAATAATGTTGGTAGTCAGTAATGGTTATTTTTTTTAACCAAGCATAGGGCAAAAAATTATGGAATCACCCAACTCTGAGGGAAAAAATTATGGAATCATGAAAAATAAACAACGAAAAAAATACTCCAACACATCACTATATTTTGTTGCACCACCTCTGGCTTTTACAACAGCTTGCAGTCTCTGAGGCATGGACTTAATGAGTGTCACACAGTACTCCTCATCATTCTGGCTCCAACTTTCTCTGATTGCTGTTGCAGATCAGCTTTGCAGGTTGGAGCCTTGTCATGGACCATTTTCTTCAACTTCCACCAAAGATATTCAATGGATTGAGATCTGGACTATTTGCAGGCCATGACATTGACCTTACGTGTCTTTTTTCAAGGAATGTTTTTTACAGTTTTTGCTCTATGGCAGGATCATTATCATCTTGAAAAATGATTTCATCATCCCCAAACATCCTTTCAATTGATGGATAAGAAAAGTGTCCAAAATATCAACATAAACTTGTGCATTTATTGAAGATGTAATGACAGCCATCTCCCAGTGCCTTTACCTTACATGCAGCCCCATATCGTCACTGACTCTGGAAGTTTGCATGTTTTTTTCAGGCAGTCATCTTATAAATCTCATTGGACCGGCACCAAACAAAAGTTCCAGCATCATCACCTTGCCCAATGCAGATTTGCGATTCATCACTGAATATGACTTTCATCCAGTCATCCACAGTCCATGATTGCTTTTACTTAGCCCATTGTAACCTTGTTTTTTTCTGCTTAGGTGTTAATGATGGTTTTTGTTTAGCTTTTCTGTATGTAAATCCCATTTCCTTTAGGCGTTTTTTTACAGTTCGGTAGTTTTCACCCATTCGTTCCTCATTAGTTTTGCTGTGCATTTCCTGTTTTTGGAAGCGGTCATAACAAATATGGGACCTCACCTTATTTGAATATTTCATTGTTACCACAGTGTTTGCTCACCTCAAGGACTATACCACAATTGTCTGAGTAAATGCACTACCTTTTGTCACAACCACTTGATAACGTTTTTACTGTGATGGACTTTCATTTATATACTTACAATTTACTACTGCAGTGTGTATAAATTGCGTCCTTAATGAATCTACTGCATTTCTTCAGTAAGTGCACTTTAGTTATACTATTCCAATTTTTCACTAGTGCACTTTTCATGTTTTGTCTGAACATTGTCTCACAAGTCTAGGTTTCCTTCACCACAGTATATAACTGTTATCACCAGAGATAGTCCACATTTTCTGTGTAAGTACACCATAATACTTTTTTGCTTTGGGATTATTTTCATTAGCAGCACTCTGTAATAGTGCACAATGTTGAACTATATAATTAACAATGAACAGCAGAATAGCTCAGATGGTAGAGCTGCTGGCCGGTGGACAAGAGGTACTGGGTTAGATTCCTGACACTCTGGCTCCACGAAAAGCACTGCACATATCTGCATGTCTATCTATATTCCCTAGTTTCAACGGTTGACACGGAGTGTCAATTTGGCTATTATAAATAGACATTATCTATCATTATTCTGTCTAATACATATGCTTCACTCAATAGGTAGAAATTTTCACTAAATACAATATATATACTCCCAGGTGTCATCCCATTACTATAAGGTATGTTATCCTTATTAAATTCAGGTTATAGTACCTCATATACCAACTCACCATATTCTTATTTTTTTTCTGGTTTCATTTGGTGCAGTAAAACGTCTCTACAGGACATCTCTATAGCTCCCATATGACTCTAGTGTCATCTATTTGAGAGTATCCTCAAAGCAGTCGGTAGGATTTTTCCCTTTCTTTTCCTTTATTATATTCTTTATTTTCATTCTTTATTTTGCAACTTTTTCACCAGCCTCATTTATTGGGCTTTTTCATTTGTTTATACTCATATGATGTAATTGTCATGGTGCATCGCCACGAAGATCGTCGCGATTGCACATTCTGACTTCTCACAGCTGAGCTTCTGTTTCTTTGTTTTTTGGTGATGTGAGAGTTAATTTTTCCTAGCTCTTTGCTAAGGCTAGGTGCAGCCTCGCCCGGCTGCTTTTGTTTATGTTCTAATTAGTTTCCTTTATATTTCTGCCAGTCTGGGTGTTAGACGCCGGTGAAAGCATTCATATAGTTTAGCAGACTGGATCGGTTCTGGGAATACTTAAGCTAAGAGCTCCTTAGTTGTTTTTACTCTTACAGCTTATAGTTTATCTCTGAGACCTTAGGTGTTCCTACTGTGTGTGAGTGTTGTATGTAAGACTTTATTTACTTTATTTCTTGTCTTTCTTGTATGTCTTTCTGTTCATTAACCGTTACCTGTTCATTCCCTTTGGTGGTATTCAGGGTCCTTCTTAGGACTAGAATACAGTTGGCAGGGATTGATAGGAGACAGGGTTTACGCTGGTGGCCTGGACCTCTGTACCTTTAACAGTACCTCCAGGTTGAGGGATTAGTTAGGACCCCAGTTTAGGGTCAGCTTAGACCCCGGTCACCCTCTAGCCGGAGACAGCGTATAACGGATTCCGTTTTGACCCACTGGACTTTCTGTCAGGTAAATCTATGTTATCATATAGCTATGCGCATGTTATTAGTATGTTGCCCTTTTGATATAGATTATTGTCATCACATATATATATCTGCTATACAGCGTGACAGTAATTTACTCATTTATGCATTTACACTCATAGTATATCGATTATATGATGTATGTATCTCTGTATATTCATTGCAGTGCTTTGAAAAAGGTCCGTTGATGACCGAAACGTTGTTTTATGACTGCAATACATTTCTTCTCATTTGCCTATAAGTTGAGTGCCAAGTTTATTTCTTCATTCATTTGTGGTTGGGCTCCTACTTGTGCACCACACACAGCAGTGCCACGCTATATTTTTATATTTTTCCTGTTTTGGAGACATATTGCTTTAAGTTTCCGGTCTTGACGCTTTGATGTCTTCCTTGGTCTACGAGTATGTTTGCCTTTAACAACCTTCCCATGTTGTTTGTATTTGGTTCAGATTTTAGACACAGCTGACTGTGAACATGTGAATCTTTTGCAACATTATGTGATGATTTACCCTCTTTTAAGAGTTTGATAATCCTCTCCTTTGTTTCAATTGCCATCTCTCGTGTTGGAGCCATGATTCATGTCAGTCCACTTGGTGCAACAGCTCTCCAAGGTGTGATCAATCCTTTTTAGATGCAGACTAATGAGCAGATCAAATTTGATGCAGGTGTTAGTTTTGGGAATGAAAATTTACAGGGTGATTCCATAATTTTTTCCCTCAGAATTGAGTGATTCCATAATTTTTCCCCTATGCTTGGTTAAAAAAATAACCATTACTGACTACCACATTATTTGTTCTTGATTTCTTTTAGTGTTTCTTAAAGCCAGAAAGTTGCCATTTGAAATGACTTCAGATTTACGCCATGTCTGTGAACTGTTTTTATTTAACAAAATAAAACAACTGAATGAACATCCTCCAAGACTGGTGATTCCATAATTTTTGCCAGGGGTTGTATATATACTTTGCCTAAAATACAGAGGAAATGTGTCATCTTTAGGTGTTTTAGAGCTCATTTAATTTTCACCTTGCTTAACTGTTCACAATAACAGTAATTTTGACCAGGCGGGTCTCCAAACTTTATATAAGATACTGTACATACATACATATATATTTGAAATGTGAGAGAGAAAGGTAGTATCACAACTTGAGATGGATCAACTGCACTGCAGATCCACCCCACATGAAGACCTGGAAGAACAAAATGTGTTGACCCTCTGAAAATCCTGATCCAGTCCTGCAACTAGACAGCATTGCAGCTAGTCTGAAACAGAAGATCTTAGATAAACTAAATACCACCAATACCAGAGATCAACTGCCAAGGCCCAGCAAAGAAACACCACCAGACAGTATGCTAGAAGATGCCAATAGAGCACTTGCATCAATACCTACCACCACCATAACTCAAACTAATAAACTGATCTATGCTACTGCCTCAGCAACCATAGAAATGCTTGGCTATATAACCAGCAAGAACAACAGAAGTATGTGCCCGCCTTGGAAAAGAAGGCTGGAGACAAAAATCAAGGTAACACAAAGGGAAGTCAGCCAACTAACAGAAATACAGAAGGGTGTAAAGATCAAGAATAACACCAAACTGGACAAGTACAAAGTCCTGTCACCATCTGAAGCCCTAGAGACTGCTAAACAAAGGCTCACAGCACTCGCTGCAAGACTAGGGAGATGCACTAGAGAAGCTGAGGCCAAGAAGATAAATGCCCTGTTCTCCGAAGAAACATCCAAAGTGTACTCCCAACTACAGAGTAACAGCACAAAGACAGCAACTCCACCAATAGCAGAGACTGAACAGTACTGGAGGGACATATGGGAGAAGGAAAAAACACACAACACCAGTGCAATGTGGCTGCAATGCAAGATCTGAGAATGAAACAAAACAACCAGCTAGAGCAAGAACAAGTCACCATTACAGAAGCAGGCATCCAACAGCGGGTCAAGAACATGAAGAGCTGGACAGCACCTGGTATAGACATGATCCACACCTACTGGCTGAAGAAATTTACAGCGATACATGAACACATGGCAAAGTAGATGAACCAACTGCTAGAAGAAGGCCACCACCCAGCTTGGCTAACACAAGGGAGAACAGTGCTGATCTTGAAGGATCCTCATAAAGGAACAGTTCCATCCAACTACCGCCCAGTAACCTGCCTTACAACAATATGGAAACTCATGTCAGGCATCATAGCCACCAAGCTACAGAACCATATGAACCAGCACATGAATCAAGCTCAGAAAGGCATTGGGACCGACACCAGATGCTCTAAGCACCAGCTCCTAGTAGATAGAGCATTCGCTCAAGACTCAAGATCCAGACAGACCAAGCTCAGCACAGCCTGGATTGACTACAGGAAAGCCTATTACTCAATGCCACACACATGGATCTGTGAATGCTTGGCTCTATGCAATGTCAACAGTAAATTAAGAACCTTCCTTAGAAAGTCAATGGGGCTATGGAGAACAACATTAGAAGTCAACTCAAGACAACTAGCACAAGTATCCATCAATGCAGCATATACCAAGGTGATGCACTGTCCCCATTGCTGTTCTGCATAGGCTTGAACCCCCTCAGTCAGATAATTACAGAGTCTGTGTCATGATCCATTCCTGGGTTTAGTCTGTCTGCCCTTGGTCCGGGCGGATCATGTCAAGGGTTAACTTTGCTCTGCCTCATTCTGGGTTCAGGTTGGCTATTTAGCTCTCACACATCCTGCTAGCAGTGTGAGCTATACTGCTACCTTCGGCTTGTGAACCTGACTGGTAACCCTTGATTTGTCCTGCTGTTATCCCTGACTTGTCCCGTGTCTGTTGTTTCCCTCTGTCTGCCCTGTTCTCTGCATTTCCCTGCTTGTCTGTTTGATTCTCTGGTTTTTGACTCGGCTTGTATTCGGACTCGTTTCTGCTTTCTGTCTTTGTCTTATCTGCTTCTGACCGTTGCTGACCTCCTGGCTTTCTCCTGACCACGCATATTGCTTATTCCTTTTGTCCTGCTGCCTCCGTACGGTTTTGACTTGGCTTGCCTGACCACGCTCACGCCACTTGGTGGCGCCTGTGTTTCTGCTCTGTAGAGGACTTGCTGAGACCTGTGATTCTTCCTGACTCAGTTTTGGACGTTTTTGCTGCCACCTGGTGGTGGTTTTGGCTGCTGCAGTGCAGGCCTACTCTGGTAGTGTGTAATCCCTTCTCCCCTCTGTAACCTACAGGTGGAGCAACACTACCCTGCATTACAGCTGCTTGACAGTCTGGCTATGCATACAAGTTCAAGAGTGGAAGCACCATCAGCCACCTCCTCTTTCAGACTGGAGAAGTGCAGCCGGTTGGTAATAAAGAGAGGCAAGGTAGTCAAAACTGATAGAGTGGAATTACCAGCAGGACACGTAGCAGATGTACAGACATGCTACAAGTACCTCGGCATCCCACAGGGATATGGTAACCATGATGAGGAGGCAAGGAAAGCAGCAACATCCAAATACCATCAAAGAGTAAGACAGGTCCTGAAGAGCCAGCTCAATGGGAAGAATAAAATCCGTGCCATCAATACATATGCCCTGCCAGTTATCAGATACCCTGCTGGCATAGTGTGCTGGCCAAAAGAAGAGTGGAAGCTGCAGATGTGAAGACACGAAAGCTCCTCACAATGCATGGAGGTCTCCACCCTTAAGGTACTGCCACACTACACGATCCCGCTAACGATCTCGTTAGCGTCGCATACTAATGAGATCGCTAGCGGGATCGTTTACAATATCGCTAGTGTCGGCCACATTTAGCGATGTCGTTAAGGACGCTATCGCGGTTAGCGATCTCCTTAACGACTTTAGCGGTACAAAAGTACCGCTAAATCGCTAAAAAAGGTGCCACACTCAGCGATATATACTTACCCAGCGGGACGCCGACGATCAGAATAGGGTCCGGAACGATCAGGACGACGGACGAGATCACAGCAGGGGCCACGTCGTTGCTGCATGCCGCACACAACAACATCGCTAACGGGATCGCTAAATAGTGACGTTTTTTAGCGATCCCGTTAGCGATGTTGTTTAGTGTGGCATACCCTTAAGTCTAGCACCCAAAGATTGTACACCAACAGAAAGGAGGGTGGTCAAGGCTTGATAAGCATACAAGCCACCATCACAGATGAAACAAGGAGTATCCAGGAATACATCAGAAGAATGGCGCCAAAAGTTGACATGTTGAGAGAAGACCTAAGGCAGCAACAACAGATCTGTAAGGAAGAACAGGAACATGAAGCGCCATGGCAAGACAAGCCTCTGAATGGGATGTACCATCAACAGATAATGGAGGTGGCTGACATGGAGAAATTCTACCAATGGCTGGTGAAAGCTGGACTCCGAGACAGCACAGAGGCACTAATCATAGCGGCACAAGAGCAAGCACTAAGTACCAGATACATAGAAGCAGGAATATACCACATAAGACAAGACAAAAAGGTGCAGACTATGCAAAGAAACCTCAGAAACAGTCCAACACATAGTGGCAGGATGCAAAATGCAAGCAGGAAAAGCGTATACTGAACGCCACAACCTGAAAGGGCTAATTTCCTGTGGAACTTCAAGATCCAGACAGATAAGCAGGTATTGTCATAGTAGACAAGGATCAGAAGACAGCAATGATAATAGATGTGGCAGTGCCAAGTGACAGCAACATCAGAAAGAAGGAATATGAGAAGCTGGAGAAATACCAGGGCCTCAAAGGAGAACTGGAGAAGATGTGGAAGGTAAAGGCAACAGTGACTGCAGTGGTGATAGGAGCACTTGGAGCAGTGACCCCTAAGTTGGAAGAATGCTACAACAGATCCCAGGAGCAACATCTGAACTCTCTGTCCAGAAAAGCGCAATGCTGGGAACAGCTGAGATCCTGCGCAGAACCCTCAAACTCCCAGGCCTCTGGTAGAGGACCCGAGAATGAAAAAAGGACAACAAAGACCACCCCCAGTGGGGGTGACAAGGAAGTTTTTTATATATATATACATATAGGTACAAGAAGCAAAACACATCCCCCCCTATATATGAAGAAGACCAGGTGACAATGAAAAAGTGTAACGTACTTGAGCGAATCTACAATAAGCAATTCCACCGAGCATTCTTTTTACCCTTTGCTTTCATCTTGGAGAACACATTTGTGTTGCTATTTCTTTGCATGTCATGTTGTTATATTTAGCTATTCTGCAGGCAAGTAACAATGCAACATTTCTTTTCTGAAAGTTGATGTGAGATGCATACACCAAAAGATTAGATTTTCTCTTAACAAAAAACAGTCACGGTGTCTGGAAACTGCCCTTTCTCTTCAAATAGTAGAAACAATCACAAGTGACTGAATAGAGTCCTTTTCTAGTTTACATTGACACGACCACCAAATGGGCTAAAGCTTTCGAACAGAAGTAAAGCATGTTGTGAAGTTAAATTAATAGATCTAAAAGGCTATGTGAGATACTGACTATATTGGCTGCTGTTGGAATGTATGCAGTATTGTAGTGACTAAGAGGTGCCCTATGTAGCTGTGTTTACGCAAACAAGGTGCAATAATGTAGTCAAAGAGCAACCAATAATCAGTGAGCTCCATGCAACATTGGCCAAATGAAATGAGAAATCAGCAAAGCAGGAGAGGGCTTTAACGGATATAGGCTTTGATGGACAACCACATCCTATCTGCACTCATCCCCGATACGTCATGTGACTAGCAGTCTGGAGTAACGTCCTTGTTTTAGTGTGATACTGGCAGGGAGAAGGCCTGCTGGACTGTCTTCTGGCAACCTAGGAATATTAACATTGCCACTGGAGCAGGTCCTGCAAACTGATTCGCTCATCAACTCTGCTACGCTTCTTAGACAATGGTGAATATAAAGTCCTGCAAACTGTCACATGTTGAGTGCCTTCACTAGTTTTCAGTGGTTGATACCTTTTAATGGCTAACTGAAAAGATGGTAACAAATTGCAAGCTTTCGAGACTACTCAGGTCTCTTCATCAGGCGAAGACTAATACAAAATCTGAAGAATCACATATTTATACACAACACAGCACAGGAATAATGCAATAGGTAAGACAAGTGACGTGAAGCAGAACTGTCATTATGGCAGAGGGATGAACATAAATATTGGAATAGTTCATAGATAAGGAGTGTGAAAGTTTTATTACCCTCTGATTGGAGTCTGCTATTGTGTTTTGATGCCCCTAGGTCAGAGAAGCAGATTCCTTAATTGATGTAAAAAAATATTTAGACTTGAGAGTCCTCAGTGGTTGATACCTTTTAATGGCTAACTGAAAAGATGGTAACAAATTGCAAGCTTTCGAGACTACTCCGGTCTCTTCATCAGGCAAAGACTAAAACAAAAACTGAAGAATCACATATATATATATATATATATATACACACAAGAGGACACAGGAATAGTGCAATAGGTAAGACAAGTGACGTGAAGCAGAACTGTCATTATGGCAGAGGAATGAACATAAATATTGGAACAGATCATAGATAAGGAGAGAGTTTTATTACCCTCTGATTGGGGTCTGGTGTTGTGTTTTGATGCCCCTAGAAGGTCAGAGACGCAGATTCCTTAATTGATATAGAATGACATGAATCCATGTGACACGTTCATTCCAGCACTAAGAGTGTCAAAGGTCATCATAAGTTTGTATTCCCAAACCTTTCTATCTTTCTCAGATTTGAAGTTAGATTTTAATACCAGTAATTCCATATCCATTATGCTATGACCGGGCATGCAAAAGTGTTTTGCCACAGGTAAATCCATTCTTTTTTCTCTTATCGTGTGGCGATGAGAATTCATCCTTGTTCTCAGTTTTTGCCCGGTCTCCCCCACATACAGACCCCCAGTTGGACATTTAGTACATATAATTAGGTACACCACATTAGATGTGATGCAGCTGAAAGTACCTGGGATCTTGTAGTCCTGATGGGAGTTGGGTATCTTTATCTTGTCCGTGGTCATTATAGATGCACATGTTTTATACTTCTTCTGTTTGCAAGGAAAGGTTCCTGCAGCTGTTGGGGAGGACAGGGAGCTTCTGACAATGATGCTTCTTAGATTTGGGGGCTGCCTAAAACATAGTAGTGGGGGGTCTGGAAATATGGATTGTAATCGGGCATCTTTTTGTAGTAAAGGTTGTAGTTTCCGTGCAGCTCCCCTTAGCATCTCCAGATGCAACAAGATCTATCTTCAGGAGACTGGCACAGCTATGGGAAGTAAAATGGCTCCACAGTATGCAAATCTTTTCATGGCCAAGCTTGAAAGCGACTTTTTGTCCTCATGTCCCATCAGGCCTCGGGCCTACTACCGCTACATTGATGACATTTTAATCATCTGGACGGAGTCTGAACAACAGCTAAAGACGTTCCATGAACAGTTCAACCAATTTCATCCAACCATCAACTTAACACTCAACTACTCCAGCACTGAAATTAACTTTTTAGACACCACCATTAAGCTAAAGAACAATGAAATAGAGACATCCCTGTATCAGAAGCCAATCGACCGTCCAACATACCTTAAATGGGACAGTTTCCATCCAAAACACATAAAAAACTCTATAGTCTACAGCCAAGCCATCAGATACAACCGTATATGTTCCAACCCCATGGATAGAGATGAACACCTTGGTCGCCTCAGAAAAACTTTTTTGAACCAGGGCTACCATCCAAGAACAATTGAAAACCAAATTACAAGAGCCACCAGAATATCAAGGAATCACCTGCTACATTACAAAACTAAAGAAGAAAATAACCGGGTGCCTCTAGTGGTCACCTACAATCCAAATCTGGAGATGCTAAGGGGAGCTGCACGGAAACGACAACCTTTACTACAAAAAGATGCCCGATTACAATCCATATTTCCAGACCCCCCACTACTATGTTTTAGGCAGCCCCAAAATCTAAGAAGCATCATTGTCAGAAGCTCCCTGTCCTCCCCAACAGCTGCAGGAACCTTTCCTTGCAAACAGAAGAAGTGTAAAACATGTGCATCTATAATGACCACGGACAAGATAAAGATACCCAACTCCCATCAGGACTACAAGATCCCAGGTACTTTCAGCTGCATCACATCTAATGTGGTGTACCTAATTATATGTACTAAATGTCCAACTGGGGGTCTGTATGTGGGGGAGACCGGGCAAAAACTGAGAACAAGGATGAATTCTCATCGCCACACGATAAGAGAAAAAAGAATGGATTTACCTGTGGCAAAACACTTTTGTATGCCCGGTCATAGCATAATGGATATGGAATTACTGGTATTAAAATCTAACTTCAAATCTGAGAAAGATAGAAAGGTTTGGGAATACAAACTTATGATGACCTTTGACACTCTTAGTGCTGGAATGAACGTGTCACATGGATTCATGTCATTCTATATCAATTAAGGAATCTGCGTCTCTGACCTTCTAGGGGCATCAAAACACAACACCAGACCCCAATCAGAGGGTAATAAAACTCTCTCCTTATCTATGATCTGTTCCAATATTTATGTTCATTCCTCTGCCATAATGACAGTTCTGCTTCACGTCACTTGTCTTACCTATTGCACTATTCCTGTGTCCTCTTGTGTATATATATATATATATGTGATTCTTCAGTTTTTGTTTTAGTCTTTGCCTGATGAAGAGACCGGAGTAGTCTCGAAAGCTTGCAATTTGTTACCATCTTTTCAGTTAGCCATTAAAAGGTATCAACCACTGAGGACTCTCAAGTCTAAATATTTTTCTATCTACTGGCTAACACGGTACGAAGATACACATCTTTCTTAATTGATGTAGAAAGACATGAATCCGTGTGATATATTCATTCCAGCACTAAGAGTGTCAAAGGTCATCATAAGTTTATATTCCCAAACCTTTCTATCTTTCTCAGATTTGAAGTCTAAATATTTTTCTATCTACTGGCTAACACGGTACGAAGATAGACATCTTTCCTATATTCACTAGTTTTGAGATCTAAGGGGCCGACAACACTTATCCTCCTTGACTAATGGTGACTGATCTTTTCCAGCCAAGGAGAAGTGGAGAAATGTCCGGGTTTAAATCCCACCAAGGACAACATCTGCAAAGAGTTTGTATGTTCTCCCCTTGTTTGCGTGGGTTTCCTCTAAGTTCTCAGATTTCCTCCCACACTCCAAAGACATCCTGATAGGGAATTTAGATTGTGAGCCCCAGTGGGGACAGTGATGATAATGTACAAGTTCTTCTCACTAAATTAGAATATGATCAAAACATGGCTATTACTTACCTTGTAATGTGTTTTTTCGTAACCCATGACAGCACCAATGAGAGAAGGAATCCACCCTTCAAGAACAGTAAACCTTCAAGATAAAAAGGGCGGCTCCTCTCCCTGCATCAGTTGTTTTACAGAGCACAAGTGGAGCTGCCAGGTGCCACCCCAAGGTGGTGTCTGGCTGTGGCTGCTGATCCCACTGGGGAACAAGACACTAGGACAGGTGCAGCTGACAGACAGGCAGGTGAGCACAACAGGCACGGCTGGTACACTGGCAGGCGGTCATGGCTGAGACACTGGCAGGCAGGCTCGGCTGAGACACTGGCCGGAGGGCACGACTGAGACACTGGCAGGCGAGCAAGGCTGAGACACTGGCAGGAGGGCACGGCTGAGACACTGGCAGGCGGGCACGGCTGAGACATGAGCTGGAAGCAGTGGTGTATGGAACAGATAGAGACCTGTTCACACAGGAGATGCAGGTACTGGTACTGGCAGGAAGGAGTGGTGTATGAAGGAACAGGTTTGGACCTGTTCACACTGGAGATGCAGGTACAGGTACTGGCAGGAAGGAGTGATGTATGAAGGAACAGGTTTGGACCTGTTCACACTGGAGGTGCAGGTACTGATAGCAAGAGGTTCAGCAGCAGCAGAAGTAGAACAAAGCTTAACGTAGCAGAACCGCAGCAGTGTGGAGCAGAGGCAGAAAGTGGTTCAGCAGCAGGAGCAAAGCAAAGCGGAACCGCAAGGTATGCGGAGAGGAGCTGCAGCAAAAGGTTCTGCAGCAGCAGGAGCAAAGCAAAACGGAACCGCAAGGTATGCGGAGAGGTTCTGCAGCAATAGGCAAGACTTAGGGAGTAAACACAAGGGTATGCAAGGCAGGTAAGGACAGGCCGCAGCCCGGGCTACAACAGACACAGGTATAGGACCGAGTACAGGCAGGGAAAGGAACGAGACAAGGCACAGGAACAAAGACACAGAGACCAGGATATTCTGCCTCCTGGACGGCAGACAGAAAGGTACAAGGCAAAGCTAGGAATCAAGCCTCCAGAGAAGGCAAGAAACAGGACAGGACCTGGCAACTCAGTAGCAAGACACTAAGTGAAGATGTTGCTCAGGCAGTTACCACCGGGTGGAGCTGCCTTAAATACCAAAGGTCCCTTGGTAATTGGTCAAGGAAACATTAGGCAGGTGCACACTGATTCCATAAGTATCAGAGAGTGTCAGCGCCCCCCCTTGCACACAGCCAGGAAGCATGCAGAAAGCAGGCAGGAAGCAAGAGGCAAATAGCATGGAGCCGGCAGCAAACAGAATTCACAGCATAGCCTGGAGCAGTGAGTAAGTTGGTGTGTGGGGGATGGAAGGCCATGCAGTGATGCCGGCAGGGTTGTTACACTATTATTTGCCAAGACACAATTGTATAAAGGCCCCCAAGGCTGAAACCTGTACTTTAAGGGTATTAACTGCCAGGCCGAGATCTAACCCCTTTTAAAGGAACTAAAGTATAGATACTAACAGCACTTCCCCTTCACGCACCGTCCCACAAAGGATAGGAATTTTTTTCCAGGTCCTCCCATAGATTCTGGTGGTCACCGGTTTACTGCTACTAAGCAGGGTGGAGATTAAATGAGCTGAAAACCCCCTATTTTCTAATAGTGACCTCTCAAATCCCAGGCTGTTAAATGCAGCCCGAACATCTGAGGGTGGAGAAAAGGCCCCTGGGACAGGAGATCCTGGTCTTCCAGAAGAATCCACAGATCTGATACTGACATCATCCTCAGCCAGAAAAACCAAGGCCTCCTTGGCCAAAACGGAGCTATCAAGATCACTGTGGCTCTGTCCTCCCTGATGTTTCTTAAAACCGATGGGATGAGGCAAATTGGTGGAAAGGCGTAGAGCAGTCCTGGTGTCCATTTTATCTGGAAAGCAACTACCATGTAAGGCCTGTCTGCTGGGTTCAAGGAACAGAACCTTTGGACTTTTCTGTTGTCTCTTGAGGCAGTGAGGTCCTTCTGGGGGCAACCCCACACGGCCACAATCTGATCAAACACCGACTTTTTCAGGGACCATTCTCCCTGTTTTAGCTGATTGCGGCTCAGGAAGTCTGCTCTTACATTTTCTGCTCCTCATGATATGCAGGGCCGATAATGAGAGGAGATGTCTTTCTGTCAGTAGAAATATTTGTTCTACCACCGCCATTAGAGAATGGGAATGAGTACCCCCTTGATGGTTTATATAAGCTACTGTAGTTCGATTGTCGGACATCACTCTCACATGATGGCCCTGCAGATGAGGTAATAATCCCTTCAATGCTCTTTCTACAGCCTAGAGCTCCCAATTGTTTGATGAGAGCAATTTCTCTTCTCTTGACCAGGCTCCTTGCAGCCAGGGACTGGCATCTGTTGTTACCACTCTGGATAGCATATTTACCCAGGGTACTCCTCTGGGAGCCAAATTGATTTGTAATCACCACCCGAGGGACAGGATAACTGTCGGTGGGAGTATTCGCTTTCTCTCCAAGCAACCCTGCAAAGCCAGCTCGTTCTCTAGAAGGCACCACTGAAGTTTTTGAGTGCGAAACTGGGCACATTTTACTGCTGGTATACAGGCGGTTAGAGACCCTAACAGCGAAATTGCTTTTCTGAGGGTCATTTTCGGATTTGCCACTGATGTCAAGATTAGGCTCTTGATATATCTTTCTTTTTCTTCTGGAAGGCGACATTCCTGTTTACGGAGTCCAATACCAAGCCTAATAAGACCTGCATTGACACGGACTCTAACCTTGACTTTTGTAGGTTTAAATGCCACCCCAGAGTCTCTAAAGTGTCTCTGACTATCCTGACTTGCTCCTGGCACTGAAGTAGAGAATTCCCCACAAATCAGAAAATTGTCTAGGTATGGTATCACTAAGACATCCTTTTCTCGGAGATGGGCAGTTCCTTCCGAGATCAATTTTGTAAAAATCCGGGGGGGCTATTGCTAGCCCGAACTGTAGAGCTCTGTACTGGAAGTGCTTTACTTGTGATTGTATCTGCACCGCCAGTCTGAGGAATCTCTGATCTTGCTCGCGGATGGCAACATGATAATAGGCGTCCTTGAAGTGCAGGACCGCCATGTAGCAATGTGGGAAAAGTACTTTCACCGCCGTCTTCACCGATTCCATCTAGAATGACGGTATTATCAAGAATTTGTTTAGGGCCTTCAGGTTTATAATGGTCCTCCAATATGCATCTGTTTATTTTTAATCAGAAATAGTGGGGAATAGAACCCCTTTCCTCTAAGGGAATCTCTTCCAGTACATGTTTTTCTTCTAGTGAAAGAATGTCGTTCTCTAGGGCCAGTTGCTTTTGTTGGGAAGGTTTCATCGGGGCCTCTACATATCTCTGAGGTGGTGGGGTGTGGAATTTTACTTTTAGGCCTGATCCTACAATTTGGAGGATCCAGGCACTGGAAGAAATCTTTTCCCAGGTCGGGAGGAAGCCTTTTTTCTTTAGCCGGCTTGGGGCCAACATGTTTTTTAATCCCTTTCTACCATATGACGTACTATCCCGTCCATGTGACCTGGGCCTTAAGTCCCAGGGACGGGTTAGTATGTCATGGGCAATTGGCCGCGCTCACGGGGGTGGAGCCAGGTGTCAACTGATTTTCACAGCTGACACCCAGCACTAAGTGCAAGGAGCAGTCACGGTGCGCTCCCGGCACTTTAACCCCCCAGCATACTGCGATGAAACATGATTGCAGTGTTCCAGAGGCTGCAGAGGGGCTGACAGCCCCTCTGCTTTTGGATCGGAGACCCCGCGGTATGCCGAGGGGTCCCGATCGCTGCCATGGAGACCCGATGTCGACATGCGCAGTGATGTCCAGGAAGTCTCCCAGGTCAGTGCTATAGGAGCTGCAACACTGACAGCTTCTATATCATGCAGATCTGCATGCTATAGAAGTGATCATCCTGCACAAAATGAGTGTCCCATAGTGGAACAAAGTGTAGAAATAAAAATTAAATAAAAAAAAATAAAAAAAATTGTAAAAATATTTAAAAAAAAAATTTATTCAAGCAATAAATATTTTAATTAAAAAAAAATCGAAACAATAAAAGTACACATATTTGGTATTGCCGCGTCCGTAGCAACCCGCCCTATAAAACTGTCCCATTAGTTAACCCCTCTAGTGAACATCATAAAAAAAACAAGGCAAAAAACAGTACTTTATCATCATACCGCCGAGCAAAAAATGGAATAACACGCGATCAAAAAACCGAATATAAATAAACGTGGTACCGCTGAAAACATCATATTGTCCCGCAAAAAATAAGCCGCCATACAGCACCATCAGCGAAAAAGTAAAAAAGTTATAGCTGTCAGAATGAAATGATGCAAAAATAATTATTTTTTCTATAAAATAGTTTTTATTGTATAAAAGCGCCAAAACACAAAAAAATGATATAAATGAGGTATCGTTGTAATCGTACTGACCCAAAGAATAAAACTGCCTTATCAATTTTACCACACGTGGAAATGGTGTAAAACCCCCAAAACAAGACCTCACTGACTCTGTGGGCCAAAATATGGAAAAATTATACCGCTCAAAATATGGTGATGCAAAAACTATTTTTTGCAATAAAAAGCATCTTTCAGTGTGAGACAGCTGCCAAACATTAAAAACCCGCTATTAATAGTAAATCAAACCCCCCTTTATCACCCCCTTAGTTAGGGAAAAAAAATATAAAATAATAAAATGTATTTACTTCCATTTTCCCATTAGGGTTAAGGTTGGGGCTAGAGTTGGGGTTAGGGTTTGGATTACGGTTAGGGTTGGGATTAGTGTTAGGGTTAGGTTTGTGGTTATTGTTAGGGTTGGGATTAAGGTAAGGGGTGTGTTAGGGTTATGGTTAGGGTTGAGAAAAGGATTAGGGGTGTGTTAGGGTTAGGGTTGAAGTTAGAACTGGGGGATTTCCACTGTTTAGGCACATCAGGGGCTCTCACACGTGACATGGCGCCCGATCTCAATTCCAGCCAATTTTGGTTTGAAAATGTCAAATGGCGCTCCATCCCTTCCGAGCTCTGCTGTGCGCCCAAACAGTGGTTCCCCCTCCCACATATGGGGCATCAGCGTACTCAGGACAAATTAGATAACAACTTTTTGGGTCCAATTTCTCCTCTGACCCTTGGAAAAATAAAAAATTGGGGACTAAAAGATCATGTTTGTGGAAAAAAATATGATTTTTTTTCCCACGGCTCTATGTTATAAATTGTGTGAAACACCTGGGGGTTCAAAGTGCTCACAACACATCTAGATACGTTCCTTAAGGGGTCTACTTTTCAAAATTGTGTCATTTGTGGGGGTTTCCACTGTTTAGGCACATCAGGTTCTCTCCAAATGCGATATGGTGTCCAATCTCAATTCCAGCCAATTTTGGTTTGAAAAAGTCAAATGGCGCTGCATCCCTTCCGAGCCCTGCTATGCGCCCAAACAGTGGTTTTTCCCCCACATATGGGGTATCGGTGTACTCAGGAGAAATTGCACAACTTTTTGTGTCAACTATCTCTTTTTATCCTTGTGAAAATAAATAAATTGTTTGTTAAAGATCTTTTTGTGACTAAAAAGATAAATGTTTATTTTTTTTTCCACATTCCAAAAATTCCTGTGAAGCACCTGAAGGGTTAATAAACTTCTTGAATGTGGTTTTGAGCACCTTGAGCTGTGCAGTTTTTAGAATGGTGTCACTTTTGGGTATTTTCTGCCACAAAGACCCTTCAAAGTGACTTCAAATGTGAGGTGGTCCCTAAAACAAATGGTTTTGTAAATTTTGTTGGAAAAATGAGAAATTGCTGATCAACTTTTAACCCTTATAACTTCCTTTCAAAAAAAAAAACATTTGTTTACAAAATTATGCTGATGTAAAGTAGACATGTGGGAAATGTTATTTAGAAACTATTTTATGTGACATATTTCTCTGTTTTAAGGAAATAAAAATTCAAAGTTTGAAAATTGCTAACTTTTCTAAATTTTCACCATATTTCCGTTTTTTCATAAATAAACACAAGTAATATCGAAGAAATTTTACCACTAACATGAAGTACAATATGTCACGAGAAAATCTCAGAATCGCCAAGATCCGTTGAAGCGTTCCAGAGTTATAACCTCATAAAGGGACAGTGGTCAGAATTGTAAAAATTGGCCTGGTCATTAACATGCAAACAACCCTCCGGAGTAAAGAGGTTAATGTTGGGGCACTTTGGAATGTTATCAATGGATTATTGGGAAGAAGTTTCCCCAATACAAGATCATTAAGTGCTCCCCAATCTTTTTTTCAGAACCAAGTGAATTCTCTTGTTCTGGGCTGAAAAAGTGGTAATAAAATTGAAGTTTAAGGGAACCTGTCACCCCCCAGGGCCTCTTAAAGTATAAGAACCACCTTCAGCAGCACTAAGGCTGCATTCTGTGAAGGTAGCTCTTATGACTAGGATCGCAGAAATAATAAGTTTTATAATTTTCCCGCCATACCTCTATTGTGTCAGGGAGGTATGTATTCTCCCCCTGACTCTACTGTATGTCCTTGCAGCCGTCCATCATCCCCTCTTGGCTCCGTCCAATGCCTCCTTTGTTGTGATGTCCCTGCGCTGTCCAATCAGTTCTCGGACACGCGCCATGCGCATTGCCCAGGAACTTACATCAGGTTAAGAAATGATATCGCACCTGCGTGCAGCAGTGGCCCCAGATCTCGCCCTGGAGTGTGTTATGATGTACTCACACTGCGGGGCTGGAAATCTGGCGCCTGCGCAGTGAGGATCTCAGCACCTGTCCCCATCTCCCTCCACCTCTTTTCTCCACCTCTTTCTTCACTGCGCAGGCACCAGATTCCCAGCCCCGCAGTGTATATACATCATAACACACTGTGGGGCAGGATCTGAAGCCGCCGATACACGCAGTCGCGATATCATTACATCATCTTGATGTAGGTTCCCGGGCAGCGCGCAGAGAAGGCTCTACGGATCATTTTTTTGGGTAACTTCTTTCAAGAAATCTATGTGATAAAACTTTTGATTCGTTAATGGAATCTATAATATTATATGCATACTTCAGTTCCTCTTGATTCCTTTGAATTGGTTGAGTGGATTGTTCCTCAACCATTTGGTATAATGTCCACTTTGATAATGGACATAGCTGTTCGCATCCAGAGGTTTAAAGTAGGTTCTTGTGTGAATTTTATCATTGTTATGGAAGACAGTGAGGTCAAGGAATTCGACTGTGTCGGGGGTTTACTATAGGAGTGAAACCCAAACCCCAGGTATTGTCCTTAAAGTTCCTGAGGAAGGACCCAATATCTTCCTTTGAATTGTCATATATGAAGAATAAATCATCTATATAATGTTTGTAAATGATATTGGGTGCATGTATACTACTATATATGAAGACGGACTCGAAGATAGCCATGAACAAAATTGCATAAGTTGGTGCCACCTTCGAGCTCATCGCTGTCCCGACGAGTACCTGATGGTATAAGGTAGTGTTTCTCAACTCCAGTCCTCAGGACCCACCAACAGGTCAAGTTTTCAGGATTTCCTTAGTATTGCAAAGGTGATGGAATTAATGCTTGAGCAGGTGATAAAATTATCACCTGTGCAATACTAAGGAAATCCTGAAAACATGACCTGTTGGTGGGTCCTGAGGACTGGAGTTGAGAAACACTGGTATAAGGGTATCTTGAAAGGTAAATAAATTATTGTGGAGTATGAACTGCATACTTTCATACAAAAATTATTTTTGTGTTGGTGTTAACTGTGGATCAATGTCTATGAACGGTTTAAAACACACAAAGTCCCAAATCATGTGGGATACTAGAATAGATGCGGATACATCCATGGAAAAGAAAACAAATGTGTTTCTCCATGTAATATCCTTCTTAAGTCGGATTAAGTGACTGGAATCCCTCAAATAGCTGTGTAGTTGGTCTACATGAGTGTGCATCACTACATCCACATAATTTGCTAGGTTCGATGTCAGAGATCTGACAGCATCCTTATGGATTTTGGGGAGATGTGTATGTGTATAGACTGTCCTGAGGAAGTGATGTGATCACCACGAAACGAGTAGAAATAAAGTCTATTTCTCTATTGTATCCACTTGGACTCCTCTGGTTCATCATTCTGACAGGCGAGCAGCGCAGTCTGATGTCCCATTCTCTTTACCCAACAAGGAATCTGACTCCACAAGAAGGGTAAGCCACAAAAGGTCATTGCTAAAGAAGCTGGCTGTTCACAGAGTGCTGTATCCATGCATATTAATGGAAAGTTGAGTAGAAGGAAAAAGTGTGATAGAAAAAGGTGCACAAGCAACCAGGATAACCGCAGCCTTGAAAGGATTGTTAAGAAAAAGCCATTCAAAAATTTGGGAAAGATTTACAAGGCGTGGACTGCTGCTGGAGTCATTGCTTCAAGAGCCACCACACACAGACTTATCCAGGACATAGGCTACAAGTGTCGCATTCCTTCTGTCAAGCCACTCATGACCAATAGACGCCAGAAGCGTCTTACCTGGGCCAAGGAGAAAAAGAACTGGACTATTGCTCAGAGCTCCAAAGTGCTGTTTTCAGATGAATGTAAATTTTGCATTTCATTAAGAAATCAAGGTCCCAGAGTCTGGAGGAAGAGTGGAGAGGCCACAATCCAAGCTGCTTGAGGTCTAGTGTAAAGTTTGCACAATCAGTGATGGTTTGGGGAGCCATGTCATCTGCTAGTGTAGGTCCACTGTGTTTTATCAAGACCAAAGTCAGCGAAGCCATCTACCAGGAAATTTTAGAGCACTTCATTCTTCCTTCTGCCGACAAGTTTTTTGGAGATGGAAATTTAATTCTTCAGCAAGACTTGGCACCTGTCCACACTGCCAAAAGTACCATGCAACTATAGTATTAGTAATGGATAGGTGTCTTCATTACTAAGCTATGGGCTTGATGTCACCAGACAATATAACGGTGACAGCAACCCCACAAATATGTACACCACTTGCTACCAATACAGGGTAAGTGGGAAGAGCCAGGCAAAGCGCCTGAATTGGCGCAGCTAATAGATGTGCCTTTTCTGGGTGGCTACGGGCTGCTATTTTTAGGCTGAACCCACCAGACCCGAACATCCAGGGGTCCGCCCATCTCTACTGCTGAGCACATATCCTTGTTTTTTTACGGATCGTGTGTCTGTGTAAACCACACAGAAACAGGTCAGTTTTTTTTTTTAACCAGCAGCATGGATGACAAGGGCAAATTCAAGTCTATGGGTCCATGTAAAACACATACAGCACATGGATGGCATCAGTGTACAGTCCGTGTGCCATCCGTGTGTTGTACGTGTTTAATATTGCAAACTATAGAAGCTTTGCAATTTCTCCTTTTGCCATATAGGAAAAACACGGATGGCACCCTGATGGCACAATGATACTGTTTTTTCTGGTTCCGGTTTTATATGGACATGCGAAGGAGGCCTAAGGCTTGGTTCAGATGAAAGTATGAAAAAAATTGTCTGTTCCTCACTCTGAAAACAGGATTATTTTAATTTTATCACCATCTATATTCCATCTGTATGTGATCTATGTAATTTTTTTACATTTGTATGACATCCATATGGCATTCGTTTTTTTTACATCAATAGTTAAAAAATTGACAAACGCAAGTGCAGTGTTATGTCAATAATTGCAGTATTAAAGAGGTGATTTGTATGGGGTCCTTCTTTTCTTTCTTTTTGCCCAACAATAGAGTCAAATGGGTAAATCTCATCCAATAAACGGAAGGGACTAGTGAATGCCGCTTTCACTCTATGTGTAAAAGCTCATCTAAACAACTCATGTCCATAATACTCATTTTAGTGTTGTCTGTGGTCCTGTAATATTGCTCCCAGTGCTGGTTATTGGAGTGAAACCATTGGATGAGAATACAGCTAAACAAGTGCGCATTTACCTGTGTTTCTGAAGTGCCGTAAAAGTGAATTTTTCTACTATTGTACACGAGATAGTAATTGTAGGGCCATTGCTACATGAAGTACAGAAGTATCTGTTATCCTGGTGCCTGAGGGGTACAAAAATAAAAAAAATTCACTCCCGCTACATGAGACACCAGTATTATAATTGGCATACTGTAGATGAACGTTCTGCTGCAGATTTATTTTGTAATGGAGCCCAGCCAGGAGTTGGTAATTTTAGAGACAGCTTGTGGATGACTTTGTGTACAATGCCTAAATCACATGAGGTACAGTCTAAATATATATAATTCATCTCTGCAATATTTCTTATAGTAGTCACGGATACTACTTTTGACGAGTAGTTTCACCCCTACTAGAACTAAAAAGTCATACAGTTTGCTAAACAAGCATCATCCATGGAGGCAAACCACTAACACAATAATCCTTGATGATCCAAAAGAAATAAACCAAGACATAAAGATATTATATTTCATAGCAATCTCTTTATGCAGAAATAGGACTTATCGTCCATTCCTAGGACACGGGGTGGGGGGCACACATCGTATGGGCAGTGAACAGATCTTTATGGAATAATCTAAGTAGGTCTTCCTGAAAACGGTTTCAGTTGCTTCCTTTCGTCTTTGACTCTGTAGCTACCGCTGCTATCTCTAGATGAAGATGACCCTTTTTCAATAGTCTTCAGATCTCAAATAACGTCATGAGAGTTCTTCAAGAGGTAAAGCTTGAACCTTTGGTTATCTGAAGCATACGTTCTTCCATGAAATCACAGCCATATTTTGACTATTGCCCCCCATTCAAATATAGGAGAAGTTTATAGCTGTTTTACTGATGACAATCTTCCAAGCTGATATTTCTGGTCATGCGAAGTAGAAGCATTGGGGATATCAATGTCTCTATATACAAAGGAAACACTTTGTATATAGTATATGGACAATTACATGACCATGATAATAAATGTAACCTCCTGCCACTCTGTGTAATGATGATGGTCACAAATGATGGCCACTTAATTGCCCACTCTATTCCTGCAGTCCTTCTCCAAATTCAGTTTTGGCCCTTTTTATCTTCGTTTGTTACAAATCAGTTAAGTGATTAAGCAGCAGGCGGTTTGACATTAAAGCTCATCTATAATCTATGTAATGAACTACCAGAGACATTTTTTGTTGCTTTCCAGCAGAAGCCATTGTGTCCTTCCTTGGAAATGCCTGATTAAAGCATTGTTGGATCCTGTCATTTTCTTTAATTTGTAGGTCTTTCGAGTGTCTTGAATTTAAAGTCAAGTCACTATCATGTTGTTCGGATTCGCATTTCAAAAGAGATAAAAGACACCTGTGAAACTGAAAAAGAATGAAGAGAAAATCAAAAATATCAACATTGTACACGATTCATACAACAAAAGGTAATGCATAGAGTTGAGAGGATCAATTCTGTCTGTAGTCTGTGGCCGCTGGACAGGAGGTTCGTGAATCTCTTATCTTCCAGGATCTCGGGAGTGGCTTATGATTAGACGGGCTGGCGCAAAGTCATCTATGCTTTAGTCCGTAATCATGACATTGCGCCAGTCCAACTAATCAAAAGCCGGGCAGAGGATCCCAAAAGGTAAGGGGTTTATGAAACTCCGATCCAGTGGCCAGAGACTGCAGACCCGGTTGATGGTCCGAAGTCCCACGAGCCTATCTGCCCAACTATAGTAACAAGCACATATTCATTGACTTAGGTTTCAGACCCCTAAAAGTGAATGATAAAGTGGGATAACTTATAAACACCTTTGGGGCTATTTTTTTTTTAACTTAAATATATGTATTTTGGGCTAAAAATAATTTTTTCAACTTTGTTTAATTAAAAATGTTGCATCCTTGGGTTTTACAAGCTTTATTTTCAGGCACATTGCTGGGTACAGAATCCATCGCTTGCGCTGACTTGGACTTTGTATCTCTTTTATCGTTTTATTTTTTGTTTTGATTAACTCTTCTGTGCTGATTTGTGACCATAGATCACAACAAAGTTGAGCTGAACTTTGTTGTGGTCATAAATCTCAACTGAGTGGAGTTCAGAAAAAGAGAGATAAAAGAGTTACAAATTTATAACCAGCTCACTGACGGATTCTCAGGTAACTAATTTTGCAGATAAACAGTGCAACACTTTGTTCAATGAAAATCAATTGCAAAAATAATTTGTATCCCCAAACGTGCATTTAAACAGTAACGGTAATCTGTTTCTTTCTCCCTTTCTACTCCTGGACTGATCTTTCATTCTTAAAATTCTCAATCCATAGGTAAAATCTGTCTTCAATGAATATAGAGTTTCCATCAATGAGACAGGAGATGATAGTTGGTGCTCGTAAAATTCTATGGAGAACTGTAACTATCATTTCAGGAGAACTTTCAGCAGAATGTCTGTGTCTTCCTATAGCTCCTCCCTCCTTCTTCCACTCATGTTTCATAGAATTTTAAAAGCACCAACTGTCATTGCCTATCTTAGTGATGTGAAGATCTGTCTTCCCTGAATTCAGATTTTGCAAAATTTACCCATGAATTGAGAGTGAAAAATCAATCCAGGAGAAAAGTAAAAATGTTTTCTCTGATAACATATATGACAATGTTACTTATTTTTCTGTGTACTATTAATGCGAAATATATGGAAGTGAAACCTGGGCGATAAAGAAACAAGACAGAAGATGAATCAACGCCCTTGAAATGCGGTGCTGGAGAAGGAGGTCATCAATACCATGGATGGCAAGAAGAACACATAGATCAATTTTCGAACGAATCAAGCATACGACACTTGCCTACTTTGGACACATCATACAAAGAAGGAGAAGGACCTCATGGTCAGAAGGATAGAAGGAACAATGCGAAGAGGAAGACCAAGAACCCAATAGCTTGATACAATCAAGATAATGGTGGAGAAGAGAAGACCCTGGTGGACCTATCTAGGCTTGCAGAAGATCGATCTTCCTACAGAGCGTTCATCACATTGCCATGACTCGAGATCAGGCTGAAGGCCGTTAATAATAAGTACTATTGACTTCTGAAATAAAAACTGAAAGAACAGATACTGTTTCAGTGAAAATAACTATATCCTTTAAGTGCCAACATTCTAAGCAAGTATATTTTTAATGGCTCCCAAGTGGATTACTTACTAATGTGGCAACAGAGTTGCAATAGGCTTCGCACTGAATTACCTTGAAAGTTATAATTAAAATGTCATAAAAAGGACTTCAGAACAGTCCTCGAGAGTCTACAAGTAGCAATTAGCTAGAAATTACCCTAAGCCCGAGAGCCTAAAACTTGTCCCTGTCCATCTTCATCCATAAATAATTTATTTTATGCAGAAAGAACTATATTGTTCTTTACTTTCTCCTTTTCTTGAGTAATTAGCATTTATTACAGTGGATTTTCAGAAGCTCCTGTGATAATTGACTGGCAATAGCATAATAAATACATCTGATGGTCAGCGCCTTTAGAAACCACAATAAATTTTTTTACAAAGGATTTGAATTCTAAAAGATATAGACATTTTAAATGCATATCTACTAGCTTGGCCCGTGCAAAATTTTCGCACATTGGTCGTCTTGGGGGGCACAGGCAATTTCAGAAAAAGCAAGCTGGTCAAATGTAAATGTCTTTCATGAGATGATGAACACAGACAGGTATTTATATATGTAGCTTGGTAATACAATAAATTGGTTTGATAAGTAGAGGTCAAAAAATGTCTTTCAGTTGAGGTACCACCTGCAGGTCATTGCTTCTTTCTGCAGGTTTATGAAAATGAATGTTTAAACTGTATTTAGTGATAAAATCGTGAATGTGTGGTTTATTTGGCTCTTTTCTTGCTGAAGGGGCAAGTTTACCTTTCAAATGGTGCATCATTTGTGTGTGGGGGCAAAGTAATCAGCGAAAAAGCAGTGCATGTATACAAATGTGTTTGCATATGTGACTCACCTGCAGCGAAGTGTGCAATCCTCCAATGTGCCTGAAATAGGCAGAGCAAGCACTTGAGCAAGCTTGAAAGACCCCAAGGCAAATGTTTGAATTTGTTTGTGATGTCTGTAAGCAGCTTTGTGGTAGTGTGCTTTGGGGTAGTGTGGTGTCACCTGCAGGTCATTTTTCCTCACTGCAGGTTTATGAAAATTAATGTTTAAACTGTATTTTGTGATCAAATCGTGGATGTGTGGTTTGTTTGGCTATTTTCTTGCTGAAGGGGGCAAGTTTACCTTTCAAATGGTGTATCGTGTGTGTGTGGGTGCAGTATGATCGGAGATACAAAGTAATCACCGAAAAACAGTGTTTAGAAATAATAGAATAGATTGTACAAAAAAGTCTGAAATAATCATATTAATAATATATATACAGTACAGACCAAAAGTTTGGACGCACCTTCTCATTCAATGACTTTTCTGTATTTTCATGACTATGAAAATTGTAGAATCACACTAAAGGCATCAAAACTATGAAGTAACACATGTGGAATTATACATTACACTTTACAAAAATGTGTGAAACAACTGAAAATATGTCTTATATTCTAGGTTCTTCAAAGTAGCCACCTTTTGCTTTGATTACTGCTTGCACGCAAGAAAAGGTGAACGGATGGACTCTACATGCCTGGTTCCCACCGGGAAGCATGGAGGAGGAGGTGTGATGGTGTGGGGGTGCTTTGCTGGTGACACTGTTGGGGATTTATTCAAAATTGAAGGCATAGTGAACCAGCATGGCTACCACAGCATCTTGCAGCAACATGCTATTCCATCCGGTTTGCGTTTAATTGGGCCATAATTTATTTTTCAACAAGACAATGACCCCAAACACACCTCCAGGCTGTGTAAGGGCTATCTGACCAAGAAGGAGAGTGATGGGGTGCTACGCCAGATGACCTGGCCTCCACAGTCACCAGACCTGAACCCAATCGAGATGGTTTGGGGTGAGCTGGACGGCTCACCGCTTCAATTTTGAATAAATCCCCAACAGTGTCACCAGCAAAGCACCCCCACACTATCACACAACCTCCTCCATGCTTCACGGTGGGAACCAGGCATGTAGAGTCCATCCGTTCACCTTTTCTGCGTGCAAAGCAGTAATCAAAGCAAAAGGTGGCTACTTTGAAGAACCTAGAATATAAGACATATTTTCAGTTGTTTCACACTTTTTTGTAAAGTGTAATGTATAATTCCACATGTATTAATTCATAGTTTTGATGCCTTCAGTGTGATTCTACAATTTTCATAGTCATGAAAATACAGAAAAATCTTTGAATGAAAAAGTGTGTCCAAACTTTTGGTCTGTACTGTATATATATATATTATATATATATATATATATATAAAAAATCTATAATGACCCTCTGAAATCTTATGAAATCTTACCTGTTTATTCATAAAAATATAAAGTAAAGGATTAATAACAGTACTGCTCTTGGCGAGAATGGACGGTATGATGCTAATTGTGGGCGAGACAGCTCCGGGCTCTCCAAATGTTGTGATCAAGGACACTAATCCATATGGTAACCAGCACAACAAATAACAAGTGACCATGCACAAGATCATAAATAATAAATGGTGTTCCCTCTTCTGAGCTGTAGTCAGGTTAATCCTGCACATCTGTGAAAGACAAAATAATATTAAGATATAGAAAGCAAATGACAGAGGCCTAGCATAAATTATTTTTGTGAAACATTTTTGTTTGGATGGACCCTGACCAATTTACTCTAGAAAAATGTGATGGCATCATTCTAAAAGATGGCTATCCAACCAGCAGCCACATTGCAATCATTTACAGACTGGAGATCACCAGAGACAAGGAAAGTCCAAATTTGGTAGCTTGAAAATGAATTTACACTACTCATTGTTTTTACTAAGCTTCCATTTGTGGCTTCTGTAAGTAACCAAATTTGTATTATTTAAGGTAGCGCTAAAGGTTTTCTATTTCTTAAGTTCTTTCCTTCATTATTCCCCCACTATGTATAATTTGGCTAGAATTATTTTATTTAGTTGTTCCTTTTTTTACATAAATTTATACATACTTCCCTTCAGTTGGATTGTTTGATCATCTCAGACAATCCATCTCAGAAATAGAATTTCATGTATGATGCAACTGCATGAACTGTACCACTGAAGTTGTCCATAGAGGCAGTGGAGGTATAAGCGTATATCAAAGAGAATGATGATGATTGCACAGCTCCTTTCACACAGTCATAATGTAGGAAATCATAGTTGATCCTCCTGACTGTATGCTTACAATGTACTAGCTTATTTAGGAGACTATAGAGGAAACGATAATCATAGTGTCATTCCAGCTAGAGATGAGCAAATATATTAGAATTTGATTAAATTCTACTTGAACATTTCAAAAATCTGCGTTAGCTAAAATGCGGACTTTTAGTAATTAACTTCTGTGTTGTTTCAGCAAAAGGGAGGCAGGCTAGGCACTAATTTGTTGAACCATAAAAACATTGAAAAATAAAAAAAATACTTATACTCACCTTACCTGTCCTTCTCTTCTGCACCATCCCCTGTCAGGTCGTCAGAGTTGGAAGTCCTGAACTAGCGTGAAGAAGCCTGGGAATTTATCACTCAGCAGTGGTGAGAAGAAGAACCTGAATTTAATAACACCCTCTTTCTTCAGCTTACTCAGCCACTCAGTCCAGTCCTGTCATGCTGCTCTTCATACCCCAGGTTGACATGACAATACAGCTCTGAAAGGATTAATGTTTCTTACTGAGGAGCACTGTCTGTTTGTTTGCATCAGCTCCTGTACACCATACTCCCTTTACAGGGGTTACAAAAATAAAACATGAAACATAGCAGCTAGCACTGCAGTGTCAAAGCCAACATACAGAAGCGAAACAGACTTGTGGCTTATTGGACAAATGTCTGAAAGTAGTTGATCTTCATCTAAACTGCCATGAGAGAGAGGTTATGTCACTGTTGTGCTACTACAAGAAAATGACTAAACAGACAGTTCGTTATGCAGCTCGTTTAACAGCCGATGATGGTCTTGATGACTGGGCAAAGGGCAGGGATCACCACAAGACTGAAAAAACATATGGCTGAAAAAGTGGATGGTCTCTTCAAAGAATATGACAAGCTGAAGAAAAACAAAGAAAACAAAACTAAGGTTGGGGTCACACACAACGTCTAAAAAATCGGACCGTTTTAGTCGGACGATTATCGCACAAAAGTTTCATGAACATTGATCCGTCTGTCGTCCAATTGTACTGCGATGATGCGATTTAGTCGCATCTGAGCGTACGTTTCACATCCGATTGACATAAGACTTGCGAGATTTTGTCTGTGGCTAGCAAAACCGACATATAATGGATCCAAATGAATAGTTTTTAAATCACAAAAGAAAGAATAAATACACATAGAATACATATATATGTGTGTCATTGTGATATATATATACATATATTTATAGTTCATACACTTCTACATAGTATGATAGCCGCTAATTCAATTGCCGGCTTTTGTGAAATTACAGACCCGACATGAAATGACACATGGTTTACATACAGTTACCCATGTCATTTCATGTAGTTTGATATATGGTTTTCACTAACAATGACATGAGGGTATGTGTGCAAAATTTCATACATGTAGGGGCTAATCAGTTCAGTTCAGGTCAGCCGGGGACACCGCACAACATCAGTGACGTCAGAGGGAGTTCCCGGCTGACCTGAACTGAACTGATTAGCCTGGAAGCAATCAATTAAGCTTCCCAGCTAATCACTTCCTCTCCTGTCAGCCGGGAGAGGAGCTCATGCGGGGGCTTACAGCTGAGCTGCCAGCATTAGCTGCGCTGCTTGCTGTAAACCAGTTAACCCTTTGTGAAGGATTACAGCGTTGGACCTGACTGAGCACCGGATAGGTAAGAATAATGTTTTATTATTTTTTTTTATTACAGGAGAAAAAGGGAATCGAAGGAATACCAGTAAAATAAAAGATGGTCAAAAAATGTGTTTCATTTCATTAAAATGATTTTTAATTAAAGTGTGTTTTTTTTATTTCATACAATAGGATTAATAATTGATAGTTGTCTAATTGACAACTCACAATTATTAACCTGGCTTAAAGTCACCTTCCAACAGCAAGGTGGCTTTAACCCATTATTAACCCATTAGCCACCGCTACAGGGCAATGGGAATAGACGGGCTAAGTGCCAGAAAGGGCGCATATAATTATAGATTTGCCTTTTCTGGGGTGGCTGGGGGCCGATGTTAGTAGCCAGGGGAGGCCAAAAATAATGGTCCCTCTCTGGGCTATTATTATCTGCCCCCACTCGCTGGCTTTGCCTGTCTGGTGGAGAAAATAGAGCGGGAGCCCACACATTTTTTTTCAACGAATTTACACCTTTAATTAACCCCTACATGTATGAAATTTTGCACACATACACTTATGTCATTGTTAGTGAAAACCATATATCAAACTTCATGAAATGACATGGTTAACTGTATGTAAACCATGTGCCATTTCATGTCGGGTCTGTAATTTCACAAAAGCCGGCAATTGAATTAGCGGCTGTTATACTATGTAAAAGTGTATGAACTATAAATATATATATGTATTCTATGTGTATATATCTATTCTTTCTATTCTTTATTAAACCTGTCAGTGTGATTTTACAGTATAGCCGGGGATGAATTGCCGGCTTTTCTAAAGGACACCGGTGCGATTTAATCGCAAGTCACACATGCGGTCCGTTTGTAATCCGATTTTTCATCGCACCCATAGACTTGCATTGGCGATTGTCGACCCACAATCGGTGCCAATCGCAGCATGCTGCGATTTTACTCGCACGTATAAAACGACAACAAAAAATCGGATGGTGGGAGCTGCTCCATAGATTACCATTGGTCCGACTGCAATGCGATATTTCATCGCTTTGCAGTCGTCCGATTTTGTCGCCAGTGTGACCCCGCCTAAATGTTCTGATAGTCTGAAGAAGAAGGAGGAAGAATGGAAAGCAAGTTTAGACAACTTGTTTAATATCACGTATGCTAGGGCTATAGATATGACAAGAATACCGGAAGACAAGGAATTTTTGCTAGCTTGGAGACAAACTGAAAGCCATGGAAAATGGGAGGTGTTGGCAAAGAATTTGAGAAAAAACAAAGACATTTTTAAGAAAGAGAGGCAAATTAAAAGAAAAGAATTGAGAGAGACAAGATAAAAGAGCTAGCGAGGAGAAGCTGGTGCTGCAGTCATCTGATGAAGTAGATACAGATACAGAAGACGATGAAATATATGAAACATCAGAAGTAGTGACGTCAGAAACGAGCCAAAAGAGGAAGAGTCCATGACAAACTGTCAGCAATTCTTGATGTGGCCAAAGTTAGTGACAGAAATGCGGCATTAATTTTCACAAAAACCCTTCAGCGCCTTGGCCATGATCCTGCAGATTTCAATGTAAATTGTTCATCAGTTCGTAGAGAAAGAATAAAATGCCGTCAGACAATGGCTCTAAACCTGAAACAGGAATTTCAGCCAACTGTACCTTTAACAATTCACTGGGATGGAAAGCTCTTAGACATCAGCGGCCGGAAAACTGTAGACCGTCTTCCCATTCTGGTATCAGGAATTGGCATTGACCAGTTGCTTGGAGATCCAAAGCTTGTCCAAGGAACATGTGAAGCTTGCCTAATGCTGTTTATGCTGCAGCAGTGACCTGGAATGTTACTGACAATGTGAAGTGCATGTGTTTTGACACCACATCAGTCAACACGGGTTTCAGGAACGGCACCTGAACCAGATCCGATGCTGACCCTGGGACTTGAAACAGGAATACTGCTGGGGAGAATAAAATTTTATTTTCTCCCCGCAGCGTTTGGCTATGTGCAGGCGCCGGCCCGCATTATAACGCTATTAACCTGCAAATTAACCTCATATCTGCAGATTAATAGCATTTTTTCTGGTTACAAGTTCCCTTTAAGGTCCTGCCACAGCATTTCAATTTGACTACCTGGGGCATTGCAACACCTTGATTCTTTTCTTTTTCAGCGCTTCCAATGTAGACTTGGTTTTGTGCTTGCCCAGTTGCATAACCTAGTTTTGGCCAAACTTTAGATTTTGGATAGGAGGCCTCACATTTGACTCTAGACAAATTTGCTATAGAGAGGAGTTCATGGTCGAATCGATGACTGCAAGATGCCCAAGGTCAGCGGCTGCAAAACTAGCTCAAATTAGCACCCCTCCACCATCGGACTTACAGTTGGTTTGAGATTTTTATTAGTCCTTTTAACCCCTTTCCGACATCGGGCGATGTTCAATTCCCTCCCTTTGATGTGGGCTCTGGTGCTGAGCTGACATCTTTTCAGGCACATGTCAGCTGTTCTGAACAGCTGACATGTGCCTCTAACAGCTGTGGGTGGAATCGTGATCCACCCGCGGCTGTTAACTAGTTAAATGCCGTTGTCAATCTCTGCCGGAAATTCCGCCCATAGGTTATCCCGTCACGTGATCGCGGGTCACCAATGGGTCGGCATGACAACCAGAGGTCTCCAGCAGACCTCTATGATTGTCACTGCCAGATTGCTATGAGCGCCACCCGTTGTTCAGCACTAATAGCAAGTGAGCATTTCTGCTACATGCAGGCGATCTGATCATCGCCTGTATGTAGCAGAGTCAATCGGATTATGGCAGCTTCTAGTCTCCCATGGAGACTATTTAAACATGCCAAAAGTAAAAAAAAAAAAAAAGTTTTTAAAAATATAAAAAAATATAAGTTCAAATCACCACCTTTTCACCCCATTCAAAATAAAACAATAAAAAGAAACATCAAACATTCACATATTTGGTATCGCTGCTTTCAGAATCGCCCGATCTATCAATATAAAAAAAAGAATTAACCTGATCGTTAAACCGCGTAATGAGAAAAAAACGGATTACTTACCGGTAATGCTCTTTTATAGAGCCCACGACAGCACTCACTGAGAGAGGGGATCCGGCCCTAGGAACAGAAACCTACAGAGAGATAAAAGGGGCGGCCCCCCTCGCTCCTCAGTTGGATTACAGAGAATGAGAGGAACCGCCACACAAGTTTTAGTTAATTTGCTCCATAATACGTATATATACATATTTACACTACTAGACTATGTACAACAATTATATACATTTAGCCCTTCACCCAACGGAATACACCGTGCATACTATAACTAGGGGAGGGAAGTGAGTGGGTGCTGTCGTGGGCTCTATAAAAGAGCATTACCGGTAAGTAATCCGGTTTTTTCTCTTCGCCACGACAGCACCCACTGAGAGATTTTCAGAGACTATCACCTGGGAGGGACCACCGTGTCAAGGACTGATCTACCAAACACTAGGTCTGTTGAGGAAGATAGATCTAATCTATAGTGATCATAGAAGGTAGAAGGTGAAGCCCAGGTTGCAGCCTTACATATAAGGTCTATCGGGACATCTGCTCTTTCCGCCCATGAGGAAGATATGGCTCGTGCGGAATGTGCTTTCACGCCTTGTGGTGGGACTTTCCCTTTTGTCACATACGCCAGAGATATCGCGTCTCTAATCCATCGAGACAGTGTACTCTTTGTCACTCCTGCACCTTTACGGCTACCCTGGAATGAGACAAAGAGAGCCCTGCTCTGCCTCCAGGGTCTAGTCCTGTCTAGATACATTAAGACGGCCCTTTTAACATCTAAAGTGTGGAATCTCTCTTCCTGTGGTGATGAGGGGTTATCATAAAAGGAAGGAAGGTAGATCTCCTGGGATCTATGAAACTTTGTCGCCACTTTAGGGAGATAAGATGGGTCTGTTTTTATGACTATTTTGTCCTGAAATACTGACAGGAAAGGAGGATCTATCGATAAGGCCTGGAGATCACTCACTCTTCTCGCTGAGACCAGGGCTATTAACAAAATGGTTTTAAATGAAACATATTTTATTGGAACTGAATGGAGGGGTTCAAATGGATCTTCCGTTAAGGCGTCTAGAACTAAGTTTAAGTCCCAAGATGGCATCTGTGGTATATAGATTGGTTGTGCTCGATGGCAGGCTGAGATGAACCGAGCTACCCATCTATTGCCTGCTACGTCATGACTATATAAGGCTCCTAGAGCTGACACTTGAACTTTAAGCGTATTTACTGATAGACCTAATTCATGTCCTTTTTGTAAAAATTCTAGGATAGCCGGGATAGGTACTTCATCAGATAGGTGTGCCGAATGAAATGTTAAGAATTTTCTCCAGACTCTGGCATATATATTAGTTGTGATCTCTTTTCTACTATGCAGAAGGGTATTAATTAGACCGTTTGAAAACCCTCTTTGCTTTAATAGCTGCCTTTCAAATTCCAAGCCGTGAGGCTCAGGCCTTTGACCTGAGGGTGGTGACATGGCCCTTGTGAGAGAAGGTCCCAGTCCCAAGGGAGGATCCATGGATCTGAGACCGACATGGCCCTCAGCTATGAGAACCATGGCCTTTTGGGCCAGAACGGAGCTATTAGGATTATCCTTGCTCCTTCTTCCCTGATTTTCCGAATGACAATTGGTAGTAACATCATTGGAGGAAAGGCATAAGCTAGGCGAAAATTCCACGGGGTCTACAAAGCATCCAGTATGTCCGGACTGTCCATCTTGAACAACGAAGCAAACCTTTCGACTTGTCTGTTGTTCCTTGTGGCAAACAGGTCTATTTCTGGCTTGCCCCATCTGACTGATATCATGTTGAAGATTCGGCGACTGAGCATCCATTCTCCCTGATGTAGAGTATGGCGACTGAGAAAATCTGCTTTGATATTGTCTGCCCCTCTGACATGCAGTGCTGATAGGGATAGGAGATGATTTTCTGCCAATCCTAGAATTTTCTCCGCGATAGACATGAGCGCTACCGATCGTGTTCCTCCTTGGTGGTTTAGGTATGCTACAGAGGTGGTATTGTCTGATAGAATCCTTGTATGAGTTCCTTGTAGCTGCGGAAGAAAGTTATATATAGCATAATATATAGCTTTTAATTCTCTCATATTTGATGAGTCCTCTACCTCAGATCTGGACCACTTTCCCTGCACAATAAAGTCTTTTAAATGCGCTCACCATCCCAAGGGACTGGCATCTGTGGTTACTATATTTGAGGGGACCACTACCCAAGGAACTCCTCCCGAAAGATTATCTGGATCTAGCCACCACCTCAGGGAAATGACCACCTCCGATGGCAGGGATATCATACTTTCTAAATGTCCCTGTAAGGTTTCTCCTTTTTGCAGGATGAATCTTTGTAATTCCCTGGTATGAAATTGGGCCCACTGGACTGCCGGAATACAAGAGGTTAAAGATCCTAGCAAGGACATGCCTGCTCTTAGTGATATTATGGGATTATTTACCACAAGACGTACTTTATTAATCACAGTTAATTTCTTTGCCTCTGGTAGCAGACATCTCTGACTTACTGAATCCAGATGAAGGCCTAGGAACGTCTGACAGGTTACCGGGTGAAGCCTGGATTTTTCCCAGTTTATCAACCAACCTAATTTCTGCAAGGATGAAATTACGTCAGATAGTCTGTGCTCACACTGCAGACACGAGTTTCCCACTATTAGAATATCATCCAGATATGGGATTACCAGGGTATCTTTTATCCGCAAGTATGACATCACTTCCAGCATTAGTTTGGTGAAGACGCGGGGTGCCATGGATAGTCCGAAGGGCATTGCTGTGAATTGGAGATGACGGATTCGGCCTTCTAATATTACTGCTACTCGTAGAAACCGCTGATGCGAGATTTGTATTGGTAGATGGTAATACGCATCTTTGAGATCCACGACCACCATGTAGCATCTGGGAAATAGAAGTTTAATGGCTGACCGTATAGACTCCATTTTAACCCCTCTCTGACATTAGACGTACTATCCCGTCCATAAAACCCGTGCCATTCTGACCATGGACGGGATAGTACGTCATAGGCGATTAGCTGCGCTCCCCGAGGGAGCGCAGCTAATCGCCGCCGGGTGTCAGCTGATTATCACAGCTGACACCCGTGACTGTGTGTCAGGAGCGGTCACGGACCGCTCCCGGCACATTAACCCCTTGCACACCGCGATCAAACATGATCGCGGTGTACTGGGGGCACAGGGGAGGATCGCGCAGTGTGGGGGCTCCCTGCGCGCCCCCCTGAGACCCTCAGACCAGCGCGATGTGATCGCGCTGCTCTGAGGGCTTCCTCCCTCCCAGGACCCGGATCCAAGATGGCGCTGGGGTCCTGGAGGGAGGCGGCTTCCTCAGTGCCTGCCGAGAGCAGGCACTGAGAAGCCTGCTGCACTGCCTGAGCGATCGCTGGTGTGACAGAGTGCTGTGCACACTGTCACACCAGCGATCTGATGAAATACAGTGATGTCCCACCCTGGGACAAAGTAAAAAAGTAAAAAAAGTAAAAATAAACATGTGTAAAAAAAAATCCAAAAAAAAAAAAAAAAAAAATATTCCCCAATAAATTAATTACTTATTGTAAATAAAAAAATAAAACAATAAAAGTACACATATATGGTATCGCCGCGTCCGTAACGACCCCCCCTATAAAAATGTCCCACTAGTTAACCCCTTTTGTGAACCCCTTAAAAAATAAAAAATAAAAACGAAGCAAAAAATCAGTGCTTTATCATCATACCGCTGAACAAAAAGTGGAATAACACGCGATCAAAAAGACGGATATAAATAAACATGGTACCGCTGAAAACGTCATCTTGTCCCGCAAAAAACGAGCCGTCACACAGCATCATCAGCAAAAAAATAAAAAAGTTATAGCTCGCAGAATAAAGCGATGCAAAAATAATTATTTTTTATATAAAATTGTTTTTATTCTATAAAAGCGCGAAAACATAAAAAAATGATATAAATGAGGTATCGCCATAATCGTACTGACCCGAAGAATAAAACTGCTTTATCAATTTTACCACACGCGGAACAATAAAAACGCCTCACCCAAAAGAAATTCATGAATTGCTGATTTTTGTTCATTCTAACCTCCCAAAAATCGAAATAAAAAGCGATCAAAAAATGTCACGTGCTCAAAAATGGTACCAATAAAAGCGTCACCTCGTCCCGCAAAAATTAAGACCTCACATGACTCTGTGGGCCAAAATATGCAAAAATTATAGCTCTCAAAATGTGGCGATGCAAAAAACTACTTTTTGCAATAAAAAGCGTCTTTTAGCGTGACAGCTGCCAATCATAAAAACCGCTATAAATAGTAAATCAAACCCCCCTTTATCACCCCCTTAGTTAGGGAAAAATAATAAAATAAAAAAAATGTATTTATTTCCATTTTCCCATTAGGGTTAGGGTTAGGGTTTTGGCTAAAGTTAGGGTTAGGGTTGGCGCTAAAGTTAGGATTAGGGTTAGAGTTTGGATTAGGGTTAGGGTTGGGATTAGGGTTGGGACTAGGGTTAGGGGTGTGTTGGGGTTAGGGTTGGAGTTAGAATTGGGGGGTTTCCGCTGTTTAGGCACATCAGGGGCTCTCCAAATGTGACATGGCGTCTGATCTCCATTCCAGCCAATTCTGCTTTGAAAAAGTCAAACGGTGTTCCTTCACTTCTGAGCTCTGCCATGCGTCCAAACAGTAGTTTATCCCCACATATGGGGTATCAGCGTACTCTGGACCCCAAGAGTTATTGTGAAATTTGTCCTATTTCTTCTGTTACCCTTGGGAAAATAAAAAACTGGGGGCGAAAATATTATTTTTGTAAAAAAAATAAGATTTTTTTGTTTTTACGGCTGTACATTATAAACTTCTGTGAAGCACTTGGGGCTTCATAGCGCTCACCACACATCTAAATAAGTTCCTTGTGGGGTCTATTTTCCAAAATGGGGTCACTTGTTGGGGATTTCCACTGTTTAGGCGCATCAGGGGCTCTCCAAATGCGACATGACGCCCCCAGACCATTCCATCAAAGTCTGCAATCCAAAACGTCACTACTTCCCTTTCCGAGCCCTGACATGCGCCCATACAGTAGTTTTCTCCCACATATTGGGTATCAGCGTACTCAGGACAAATTGGACAACAACTTTTGGGGTCCAATTTCTCCTGTTACCCTTGTGAAAATAAAATATTGGGGGCGAAAAAATCATTTTTGTAAAAAAAAAAAGGATTTTTTATTTTTTACGGCTGTGCGTTATAAACTTCTGTGAAGCACTTCGGGGTTCAAAGTGCTCACCACACATCTAGGTAAGTTCCTAGTGGGGTCTATTTTCCAAAATGGGGTCACTTGTGGGGGGTTTCCACTGTTTAGGCGCATCAGGGGCTCTCCAAATGCGACATGACGCCCCAGACCATTCCATCAAAGTCTGCAATCCAAAACGTCACTACTTCCCTTTCCGAGCCCTGACATGCGCCCATACAGTAGTTTTCTCCCACATATTGGGTATCAGCGTACTCAGGACAAATTGGACAACAACTTTTGGGGTCCAATTTCTCCTGTTACCCTTGTGAAAATAAAATATTGGGGGCGAAAAAATCATTTTTGTAAAAAAAAAAAGGATTTTTTATTTTTACGGCTGTGCGTTATAAACTTCTGTGAAGCACTTCGGGGTTCAAAGTGCTCACCACACATCTAGATAAGTTCCTTGTGGGGTCTATTTTCCAAAATGGGGTCACTTGTGGGGGGTTTCCACTGTTTAGGCGTATCAGGGGCTCTCCAAATGCGACATGACGCCCCCAGACCATTCCATCAAAGTCTGCAATCCAAAACGTCACTACTTCCCTTCCGAGCCCTGACGTGCACCCATACAGTAGTTTTCTCCTACATATTGGGTATCAGCGTACTCAGGACAAATTGGACAACAACTTTTGGGTTCCAATTTCTTCTGTTACCCTTGTGAAAATAAAATATTGGGGGCGAAAAAATCATTTTTGTAAAAAAAAAAAAGGATTTTTTATTTTAAGGCTGTACGTTATAAACTTTAGTGAAACACCTGGGGGTTCAAAGTTCTCACCACACATCTAGATAAGTTCCTTGAGGGGTCTAGTTTCCAAAATGGTGTCATTTGTGGGGGGTTTCCACTGTTTAGGCAGATCAGGAGCTCTCCAAACACGACATGGCGTCCAGCCAATTCTGCGTTGAAAAGTGAGACGGCGCTCCTTCCCTTCCAAACTCTGCCATGCACCCAAACAGTGGTATACCCCCACATATGGGGTATCAGTGTACTCAGGACAAATTGCACAATAACTTTTGGAGTCTTGTTACCCTTGGAAAAATAAAAATTCGGGTGAAAAGATCATTTTTGTGGAAAAAAATATGATTTTTAAATTTTACGGCTCTACGTTATAAACTTGTGTGAAGCACTTGAGGGTTCAAATTGCTCACCAAAGATCTAGATAAGTTCCTTAGGGGGTCTAGTTTCCCAAATGGGGTCATTTGTGGGGGGTTTCCACTGTTTAGGCACATCAGGGGCTCTCCAAATGCAACATGGCATCCAATCTCAATTCCAGCCAATTTTGGTTGGAAAAAGTCAAATGGTGCTCCTTCCCTTCCGAGCTCTGCCGTGCGCCCAAACAGTGGTTCCCCCCACATATGGGGTATCAGCATACTCAGGACAAATTGGACAACAACTTATGTTGTCCAATTTCTCCTGATACCCTTGGTAAAATAAAAAATTAGTGACTAAAAGATAATTTTTGTGGGAAAAAAATAGGATTTTTTATTTTCATGCCCGGGCATTATAAACTTGTGTGAAGCACTTGGGGGTTCAAAGTGCTCACCAAAGATCTAGATAAGTTCCTTAGGGGGTCTAGTTTCCAAAATGGGGTCACTTGTGGGGGATTTCCACTGTTTAGGCTCATCTGGGGCACTGCAAACGGAACATGACCCCCATCAACGTCTGCATTCCAAAACGTTACTACTTCCTTTCCAAGCCCTGCCGTGCGCCCAAACAGTTTTCCACCCCCACATATGGGGTATCAGCGTACTCAGGACAAATTGGACAACAACTTTTGGGGTCCAATTTCCTTGGGAAAATTCAAAAATTTAGGACTAAAAAATCATTTTTGTGGAAATTTTTTTTTTTTTTTTTCACACCCAGGCATTATAAACTTTTGTGAAACACTTGGGGGTTCAAAGTGCTCACAACAGATCTAGATAAGTACCTTAGGGGGTCTAGTTTCCAAAATGGTGTCACTTGTGGGGGGTTTCCACTGTTTAGGCGCATCAGAGGTTCTCCAAGCACGACATGGCGTCCAATCTCAACTCCAGCCAATTTTAGTTTGAAAAAGTCAAACGGCGCTCCTTCCCTTACGAGCTCTGCCGTGTACCCAAACAGTGGTTTTCCCCCACATATGGGGTATTGGCGTACTCAGGAGAAATTGCATAACAACCTTATCTGTCCATTTTCTCCTTTTACCCTTGTGAAAATAAAAAAAAAGTTTGTAAAAGATCATTTTTGTGGCTAAAAAGTTAAATATTCATTTTTTCCTTCCACGTTGCTTTAGCTCCTGTGAAGCACCTGAAGGGTTAATAAACTTATTGAATGTGGTTTTGAGTACCTTGAGGGGTGCAGTTTTTAGAATGGTGTCACTTTTGGGTATTTTCTGTCATGTAGACCCCTCAAAGTGACTTCAAATGAGAGGTGGTCCCTAAAAAAAATGGCTTTGTAAATTTTGTTGTAAAAATGAGAAATCGCTGGTCAACTTTTAACCCTTATAACTTCCTAACAAAAAAAAATTTTGATTCCAAAATTGTGCTGATGTAAAGTAGACATGTGGAAATGTTATTTCTTAACTATTTTGTGTGACATATTTCTCTGTTTTAAGGGAATAAAAATTCAAAGTTTGAAAATTGCTAAATTTTCAAAATTTTTGCCATATTTGCGTTTTTTTCAAAAATAAACGCAAGTTATATGGAAGAAATTTTACCACTAACGTGAAGTACAATATGTCACGAGAAAACAATCTCAGAATCGCGAAGATCCGTTGAAGCGTTCCGGAGTTATAACCTCATAAAGAGACAGTGGTCAGAATTGTAAAAATTGTCCCGGTCATTAACGTGCAAACCACCCTTGGGGGTGAAGGGGTTAAAAGTCCGGGCCTTCAAAAAGGTATTCAGCTTCTTTAAATTCACTATGGTTCTAAATGAACCATCTGGTTTAGACACTAGAAACAAGGGAGAATAAAAGCCTTTCCCTCTTTGATGAACTGGAACCTCCACTAGTACATTTTTATGCAATAGGCCTTTAATTTCTAATTCTAATGACTCCTGTTGAGCTTGAGACTTTAAGGAAGTCAATAGAAAGGAGTCCGGAGGATTCCGGACAAATTCCAGTGCTAGACCTGATTTTATAATATTAATGGCCCAGGGGTTCGAAGTGATTTTTTCCCAGTGACAGGAGAAGTGTAAAAGCCTGCCACCAACAGGTAGATTAACACTACCGGAATTTTTCTCCTGGTTTTAAGGGACGTTTACCGAACAAGTTTCCTTTCGGTCTGAAGTCCTTATTGTTCCAGGAGTTCTGGGCTTTAAAGTCCTTCTTTCTGCCAAACGCTGGCTTTCTGAATGATCTCCCTGGCAGGGTATAGCGCAGAGTTTAGACTTAATGTGCGTGTCCCCCTTCCAGACTTTTAGCCATAACGCTCGTCTAGCTGCGTTAGTTAAACCCGCCGTTCTTGCTGCTAGACGGAGAGAATCTATTGAAGCATCTGACAAGAAGGCAGCTGCACCTTTAATTAATGGAATGGAGGCACATAGCTTATCTCTGGATAGGCCATTTTTTATATTGTCCTCCAACTGGTCTAACCATATTAACAAGGCTCTACCCGTACATGTGGACGATATCACTGGCTTGAATGCTCCTATACATGATTCCCATGATCTTTTAAGCAGTGTGTCTGCTTTCCGATCCAGGGGATCCGATAACATTCCAGTATCTTCCACTGGAAGAGAGGACCGGCGAGAAGTTGAGGCTACAGCCTCGTCCACTTTAGGTGCTTTTGCCCAAGAGGTTAGATCTTCATCATTGAAGGGGTATCGTCTTTTGGATGCCGCTGGCATAAAACCTCTCTGCCCCTGCTTTTCCCATTCTTTTTTAACCATATCTTTTATGGCTGGAATTATAGGAAATACTCTACCCTTTCGTTGGGAGAGACCTGAAAACATAATCTCTTGGAGAGTTTTAGGATCTTTAACGTCTGACAATCCCATAGTGTTTCTTATTGATTTAATCAGGTTATTTATGCTATCAGTTGGAAAGCATGTATGTTCCTCTTCCTCCTCCGAGGACACAGAATCTTGTGAAGCCTGCGAATTTAGCTCTCCACTGTCTGAAGAAGACCCCACTTTAGGCGGGGTGATCTCTCTAAGGGTTTTTCTTCCGTAACACTACTTGCTCCCCCTAGGGCCTGTAGCTCTTCCCTAATCATTAAACGAATATCCTCCGTTCTAACTGAATTTTCTTCCTGGAGCATATGGCCAATGCATATTTGACACAATCTTTTCGAATACGCATCTGGGAGGGGCTGGGAGCATAGGGCACATTCCTTGTGTTTGGTTTTGTCCGTTTTTTTCGCCTAAGGATAGACAGAAAGAGGAGGAGAGGGCCATCAGCTTGACAGGTGTGATTAAAAGACACTCACCCAGTGAAGCTCTTGTCAGCACAGTACCGGCTTTGAAGTCAAAGGATCTGGCTGCGGCGTGGAGCGAGATGATTTTTCTCCATCTCTATTAGTGGAACCACTTCGCTTGGAGCGTCCACTTTCACCTTTTTTGCTGCTGCTGCTACGACGTGGATTAACCATGTCGTCAGAGAGGTGCGACACAGGGTCAATCGGAACTGACATTGCTGCACACCGGAGGCCCCACAAGCGGTGCTTTTATGCAGCTGCCCGCAAAATAACCTCCCTTTTTTTTTTTTTTTTCCTAGCGCTGACCCGGAAGTGTAATCCTTCACTTCCGGGTTTCTGCATCCTCAGCGCATGCGCGCCGCTCTATACCGCTCTCTGCCTCCATGGTATCCTCGGAGGGCTGAATCCACCTCCGGCGATCACCGAACGCGCGCCTCTGTCTGCGCCGCGTCTCTCTGCCCCGGCACTCAAGTCATGCCCGCACATTATGACAGAGGAGGCGGCGGCTCCTCCACGCCGACTCACATCACCTCAAGGCTCCCGGGATTTTAAAGGTAGGGCAGCCTTATTGCCATATTTATGCGAGCCAGAGCTATATCGCTCCTGGCCTCGCATTTCCACCTGGTGTGCGCCGTCTCTTCATCCTTTCCAGGTGGTTAATCCCCAGTCGAGGAGGGAGTTGAATTAAAAAAAAACTCCCCCGACGCTGCTTCTGGTACTGGAACCCCTGCCGCTCTTATAGATACTGCGCAGGCGGTTCCCTAGCCCAGGCATCCTCTTCTTAGTAGGTTCCTCTCTTAGGAACAGGAAACCAACTGAGGAGCGAGGGGGGCCGCCCCTTTTATCTCTCTGTAGGTTTCCTGTTCCTAGGGGCGGATCCCCTCTCTCAGTGGGTGCTGTCGTGGCGAAGAGAAAAAAATCAAAACGCCAGAATTACGTTTTTATGGTCGCCACAACATTGCATGAAAATGCAATAATGGGCGATCAAAAGATCGTATCAGCACCAAAATGGTATCATTAAAAACTCAGCTCGGCACACAAAAAAGAAGCCCTCACCCAGAGATCACGAAAAATGTAGACGCTACGGGTAACCTAGACATGTTTGGTGTCTATGTACTCATAATGACCTGGAGAATCATAATGGGAGGTCAGTTATAGCATTTAGTGAACATGGTTAAAAAAAAAATAAACAACTGTTGGATTGCACTTTTTTGCAATTTCACAGCACTTGGATTTTTTTTCCGTTTTCGAATACACAACATGGTAAAACCAATGGTGTTGTTCAAAAGTACAACTCATGCTGCAAAAAACAAGCCCTCACATGGCAATTTTGATTAAAAAAAATAAAGTTATGGCTCTGGGAAGAAGGGGAGCAAAAATGCAAAAATGAAAATGCAAAATCAAAAATACCTCTTGTAGTTAAAGGGAATCTGTCACCTCATTTTTGGGATATAAGATGTGGCCACCGCCATTAGAGGCTTATCTACAGCATTCTGTAATGCTGTAGATAAGCCCCCGATGTAACCTGAAAGATAAGAAATACAAGTTATTTTATACTCAACAGGGGACCGGTCCGGCTCCCATCTTCTAGCAATGACGTCCTTTTCCATGCTTACGTTGCGCTCCTGCGCACTGCAGTACTTTATTTGTCCTGTTGAGGGCAGAGCAGAGTACTGCAGTGCGCAGGCGCTGGGCCTCTCTGATCTTTCTCGGCGCCTGTGCGCTGCAGTACTTTACTCTGCCCTCAACAGGGCAGAGAATGACGCCTGCACCGGAGCCACGACAGAAGCAAGGAAGAGGACGTCATCGCATGAAGATGCGAGGCTCCGGACCCGGACCTGTGACACCCATCGGACCGGACCGCCCCCCGGGTGAGTATAATATAACTTATTTTTCTTATCTTTCAGGGTACATCGGGGGCTTATCTACAGCATTGTAGAATGCTGTAAATAAGCCCCTAATGGCGGTGGCTGCAGCTTATATCCCAAAAATGAGGTGACAGCTTCCCTTTAGGCTGTGTTTCCATGGTCTGGAAACACAGCGGAAAGTTAGCTCCGCCCAAAGCCCCGCCCCCTTTTGAACGCGCGCTCATTCCGGATGTGTTCATGGAACACATCCGGAACACATGCGGAATGACCGCAGGGCTACATAGCTTTGTGTTATTTCCCTTGCGGCGACGCAGCGTCTCCGCAAGGGAATAGGACATGCTGCGGTCTAAAAAGACGCGCCGCATGTCCGGAAACGCAGGTCTTCCGCCTGCGTGTTTTGAAGCATAGTGGACACGGGATTTCTTGAAATCCCCTCCACTATGCTGTAACATCTGGACGCTGCGTGTTTGACGCTGCGCCAACGCACAGCGTCAAACACGCAGCTAATCCGTACTGTTTCCTGATCGTGGAAACATACCCTTAAAGAACTGATGCTTTTTTATGTTCTGATATGTAAAACCATAGAATTAAAAAAGGGTTGTACTTAGTTTTTCTCATGACTGTATACAGCCACTATACAATATCAACCAGTGATTAGGGAACCTCTGCTTATAGCTCTGTCCTGCAAAAAATGTGTGAAATGTGTGAATCTCTTCAGCAAGGGAGGAAATAGGTCAACTGATCTATGAGAAAAGCTGCTGTTTGTGAATATGTGCCGCATGGGACTTCTGTCTGCAATTACATGTGAGCCGACCCTAAAAAGTGTGGTGAGGGCAACAATTAAGAGTCAGACACAGGTTGCCCATCTACTCAAGGCCAGCCTGGTGATGCTGCACAAATCTCTCTGGCTAGTTTGCTACAATATACCAGTCAGTGTAATAATTTATCACATATAACTGCCTAGACTTGAAACCACTTTTACTTCTTATTTCAGAGTAAGGTAGCTTCTTGGAGCATTTTTTGTCTTGCATGAATAGAGACATTGAATAAGTTATTCATTTACATACACCCTTAGCAGTCAATATAAGAGGCCCTCACAAATAGTGTTGAGCGATACGATACTGCAAATATGGGTATCGGCCGATATTAGCTGTATCGGGCTTTCGATTCCGAGTACCGATATTTTCGTCATATCGGATACCGGAATCGGATTTGTCACTGTCACTGTGAGTGTCCGTCGGTCGGGTCTGTCAGGAGTCAGCGGCACTTACCTGGCAGAAGATCTCTGGCGGTCACGTCCTGGACTGCTTGATGGCCGCCATTATCTTCTCCCTGGCGGTCACATGCAGTTTTTCGCGATAACTGCAGTGACTGCAGGGTAATCCCGGCCGTAAACCAGTCCGATGACGTCACCGCCGGGGAAGCAGGTAATCAGCTGTGCTGCGCCGGGATGACAGGCTCTGCCTGTCATTCTGATGTAGCAGAGCTGGATCGTCGTGGGACACTCGTTACTATGGACTGCGTCGGACAAGTGGTATACTGCTGGTTTTTTTTTTCATTTTTTTACAGGAGATCGATGGCGTCGCAGGATGAGACTGTAATAAAAGTAATGAAAACTGTGTTGTGTTTTTTATTAAATTAAAAAAATTTTTTATGAACATTCACTCGTCCGGGTACATCAACAATTTAACTATTTACATACAGGGACCCTGTCCGGGTTATTTATAATTCTTTGGCAGGGGTGTTCCAGGTACCACCTGGTACTGTTCTGATGCTTGCCAAACATCCGAGACACCAAGGACCACCAGGACCTGATGACGTCGTGTGGCCTGTACAGTCAAGTCGTGACCCGCTATCTGTGTCTGTGTGGCCACCTCTTTCATCTCCCTCCGGGTCTGGAGCCCTATGTCACGGACTGAACGAACCCCAGGGGGCCTAACAGGCGCCGGGTACGGGCCAGCTATAGTTATCATGTCCATAGCTGGGGCTGCTGAGGAGACCACTGAGGGAGGCTGGGGAGATTTACGGCGTGGGGTGGGCACTTGTGCAGAGGCCTGGATGTGGGAGGCTGAAGGCTCCGAGGGTCTCACAGGTTCCTGACACTCTGGGGAGTAGGGGTCGCACCTGGTAACATTTAGGGCGTACCATCCATTGTAACCCCAGTGTCGGGTGTAAGTCACCAAGTCTCCTGGCAACAGGTCCCTCCCCGGGTGTCCTTCTGGGAGGTGAGTCTCCACGTCCCGCCGGGTCACAAAGACTTCTAAATAAAGTCCAGGCTCCTGGATGAAGCCCCAACCACCTTTCAATTTAAAGCTCCGTACTGCACCCTTACGCCGCGGCTCCCACAGGGTTCCTTTATCTTTTCTCATCCGGTCCTTATCTGCCCGGTCCTTCTCCAGTTGACGTTGCCGAAGCTTTTGGGATTCTCGCTGCTCCCTTTGTCGCTCTGCTTCCCGCTCCCAACGTCTCCACTCTTACTCCTGACGCCGGTTGTAATTCTCCTCCACCAGCTGCTCCATGTCTCCACCATCAAATGCCAGCTTACGATGCCCGGTTTGCGGCAGCTCTCCTGGCGCCCCCCAGTCCTGGCGGCGCTCACCTGTGGAGGAAGCAGCCGGCTCTGGAACAGATGACAGTCGGGGCTCCGGTACAGGCAGGTAGTGCTCTGGTGCCTGCGCGGCCTCCTCCATGAGGACGGGTGTCGCTTCTTCTGTCTCAGCGACGGGGGCAAACAGCGGGATCTGGGGTGCTGCCGGTGCAGAGTTTTTTGCACGAACGGGTGCCTCCACTGCGACAACATCAACCGGATCACATTGCAAGGGCTGGGATGCCCGCACGGACTCCTCTACTAGAACGGGTGCCTCACCTTCCGGTACAGACACTTCAGGTAAGAGGGATTGGCGCCGCTCCAAGTTTAGTTTTAGGGCACGCCAGCTGGCTTCCATCCTGGTGACCTCCTCCCGGTGCCGGGCCAGGCCTCTTAGGGTATCCTCCGCTTCTTGCAGCGTAGGAGGGTTTCCAGGCCGGGTGCCCAACGGTGGTTCCGTGGCGATCGGGTCGCTTCCGTGGGGGGAGAGCTCTGACTGCTCCATCCCTTCACACTTCTGCTCGTGTCCATTAGCCATCTCTGCCAAGTCACATGTGTCATTAGCATCTGGAGAGGGCCCCTCTTTTGTAGGGAGGCGGGACCTTCGTGTTAGTTTCCGCACACTGAGGAGGATGAGGAGGCGGAACTGAAGAGCTGTGGGGCACGATCTTACATTGCAGTACCATTTAGAGTGGTCGGCCATTGTTTTCGCGCCACTGAGTGAGTGTACACCCACGAAGAGCACGCCCTTCTTCTTCACCAGTGCCTCGTCGTGACGCAGATATAGCGGAAAAATGGCAAATACATTCTCTGATGATTTTAGCAATTCTCAAGCACAAAACCAGTTCAATTCAGGCACACAGGACTCGCTTATAGCGAGCTACAGAATCCTGTTCGTGACGCCCAAGTTGAGTCGCACAGAGCCTGAGGTTTTGGGGGTACTCGGCACCGAGCCCGTCGACTTCTATGGGGTATGTCACGGCTTTACCCGGCAATTGAATCAGAGTCTATTTTACTATGTAGAAGTGTATAAACTATAAATATATGTATATATATATATATATATATATATATATATGTCACAATGACATGTATATATATATATATATTATATATATATATATATATGTATTCTATGTGTGTATATTTTGTGTTTACAACGAAAGAAAGGGTTTTTTTTGTTGCGATATTTTGTTCCCATAGACTTACATGGGACTTCCGGTATCGTAATCGGATATCGACGATATTTAGTGATATCGGCGATACCATTCCGATACGATATTTTTAGATATCGAGCAGTATCGCTCAACACTACTCACAAATCACGAGAACTGACCTAAGTTACACTGAATGTGGCACAAGGAGCAGCAAACAACCCCAAGCCCTTTTTATTTTGTCTGGCTGACATAAGACAGTTTACTCTCAGAAGGGATATCAGCATCAGAATTTAACTTCTAGGAAGGGCTGGCCCCACGTTATCATGTATTATGTTGATAGGTTAGAATTTGGCTTGAGCACATTGATACATTCTGTGTTTGCCATGTCCACCTGTCACTCAAAAGGTCCCCAGATGCCAAATGGGACACCTCTGAACAGCCCAGGTTATATAAAAGCAGCAATACCTTTTTAGAGCTCTTTACCATAGCTCTGTATGAGAACAACTCAACACATCTCAAAAGATTGTCAACATAAAATACTTAAAAGAACATGACAACTTCATTACTTCAGTAGTTTGTAAACTCCCCAAAGAATAGTACCTTTTCACTTCTAGATCTTGAACAATATCATCGAGTCAGCAAAATATACTATATCTACTCTGGATTCCGCAATCTGGAATTTGTCGACTGTCACGCTCACGCCCTGACTGGTGGGCGTGAGCCAGGGGTTGTGGCCCCACTGTGCCACAAACCAGACTACTCTGGAAGGGGCGTGACTAGGACAGCTGCCTTGGTTTTCACTGCAGCCTCTGATGGTGAGGTCAGGCTTGTGTGGCAGGCAGCTGCCAGGTGCCACTCCAGGGTGGTGCCTGGTTGTGGCTGCTGATCCCACTTGGGGAGATAGTGGCACGGCTGAGACACTGGCAGGCGAGCACAGCAGAGACACGAGCAGCCACGGCTGAGACACAGGACTGACTGGCACGGCTGAGACACAGGGTAGGTAGGCACGGCTGAGACACAGGGTAGGCAGGCACGGCTGGGACACAGGGCTGGCAGGCATGGCTGAGACACAGGGTAGATAGGCACGGCTGAGACACAGGGTAGGCAGGCACGGCTGGGACACAGGGCTGGCAGGCACGGCTGGGACACAGGGCTGGCAGGCACGGCTGAGACACAGGGTAGATAGGCATGGCTGGGATACAGGGTAGGCAGGCACGGCTGGGATACAGGGCTGGCAGGCACGGCTGAGACACAGAGCAGGCAGGCACCAACTGGAAAGGCACAGGGAAACGGAGTGGAATGGGTAGGGTCCTGTTCACACAGCAGTAGCAGGTACTGGTACAGACTGGTAGGAATGGTGCATGGAGAAACAAGTAGAGACCTGTTCACACAGCAGGAGCAGGTACTGGTACAAACTGGAAGGGATGGTGTATGGAGAAACAGGTAGAGACCTGTTCACACAGCAGGAGAACTGCAAGGCTGCAGAGAGGAGCTGCAGCAAGAGGTTCTGCAGCTGCAGGAGTGAAGCAGAGCGGAACCGCAAGATATGCAGAGGGAGCTACAGCAAGAGATTTCTGCAGCGGCAGGAGCAAAGCAGAGTGGAACGGAGCAGAACCGCTGGAGTGTGGACAAGAGGCAGAAAGTGATTCAGAGAGAATACAAGGCAAGACACAGCAGGGAAAGAAACCACAGACAAGGAGACTAAAAGACAGAGGTAGGACAGAGTTCAGACAAGGTAATGACACAAGACAAGGTACAGGGACAAAGACACAGGGACCAGGATATTCTGCCTCCTGGACGGCGGCAAGGACAAGTACAAGATAAGGTCAGAAGCAATAGCACAGAGACCAGGATATTCTGCCTCCTGGAGGGCGGACAGACAGGCACAAGGCAAAGCTAGGAGGAACACAGAGCAAGACCTGGCAGCTCAGTATCTAGACACTAACTGAGTTAACACATTGCACAGGCAAGATCCACAGGGTGGAGCTGCCCTAAATACTAGAGGGCTCATGGCAATTGGTCAGGGACAAATTAGACAGGTGCACCCTGACTCCATAAGAACCAGAGAGTTCTGGCGCCACCCCCCTATGTACACAGCCAGGAAACAAGCACAGAACAGATAGAAAGCAAGAGGTACAGAGCATGGGGCTGGCAGCAGACAGAAATCACAGCATAACCTGGAGCAGTGAGCAAGTTGGTATGTGGGGAATGGGAGGCCATGCAGTGATTCCAGAAGGGTTGTTACAGAAGTCATTTCCAATTTTTTTTAAAGGTTAAGGTAGCCATTCACATCAGATGGTATATCAGCCGACTCCCATACACAGAAGCGCTTGGTCAGTCGAGCATTCCTGTGTTCTCTATGAGAGAGCTGTTGCCATGAATTTGAAGTCAGTCATGCCAAATCAATATTTTTCCATCAATTGTCCAGCGCTCCCATACACAGACTGTTAGCCAATCCCGTCGAATTCGTTGTGTGCGGACGACCTAAGTATAATGCCAGGGTCATGGGTACAAATCCTATCAAGGTCAACATCTGCAAGGAGTTTGTATGCACTCCATGCATCTGCGTGGGTTTCAAGAGAGGTACTCCGGTTTTGTCCCTCATTCAAAAAGGTATTCTGAGAGGTAATTAGATTGTAAGCCTCAATGGAGATGTCTGTATAGCGATAGAGAAATTAATGGCACTATATAAATAAAATGTGAATTGGAGGCTTTAGCCCTTTTAGAGACAACCTCTTCCTGACAAGGACAACCATAGCCATCAGCTATTTGACACTGGTCCGACTCTAAGAACACCAGCTGATTGGTGGCCAACTTTCAACACAAACGCCTGATTTTGCCATGGAAAGCTATGGCACAGCAAAAATTTTCTGTAGCAGTACAGTGTATGGTAGCCTCTTAGCTGAACAGCTGTTCATGTGATGGACGGCATACGTCTGCTAAATGGAAGAGCAGCTTCATAACATTCAGATACTCTAACAGTCTATATGTTTAAGGATATTCTTCATGAAAAAAAACTCTCTAATTGGTCACTGCAATTTATCTCACTTGACAGATCACTCCAAAGTGTTGGCCACTTTGTGTCATCTGTCTATCTTACCATCCACTGTCTCTTGACAAATGTAATACATCTGTGGCAGCAGAGAGCCTGTGATGATTACAGGAAGTGGGGGCGGAGCTGTGTCTCTGCTCCTGCTCTCCTGTCTGTCAAAAATGCAAAACAGACAAAAAAAAGAGTTTGGAACCAAGAACAATGGACAAAATCAGGTGGAATACTTGCTGGGAAGTGAGGGAAATTAACTTCCAGTGTCAATAGTGCTGAAAGAATTCAGAGGTAGAAAAACCACCTACTCAACAAGAGTGTCCCTCAAGTTACAAAGTAGGAGAACTGCGACAGATCACGTACATCTTGGACTAGTATATACAATAAGAATGATTTATAAATGTAAATAATCAGTTTACTGTAAGCTTACCCCTCGGATGATTCGGACAATATGGCCATAACTAAATATCATGACGAGTAAAGGTAGGACCAGGCAGAACAGAAAGAGGCACACAATGTAGGATACATTGTTACATGATCTTGAGTGCCAGACTACTGAACAGGTGGTCCCTGAGCTCTCAAGCCCGTAACTGCTCCAGCCAAAAAGAGGAGGCATTGTCCAAAAGAGAGAATAGATCCAAGACCCCGCAATACAAATCCAGGCATTTTTGTAGTTGGAGGCATCAATTTTTGTACACTTCAGTACTGTAAGGTAACGTTCATAGGATAACATGGAGAGAGAGACCAGAGAGACGATTCCTGGAATGTAAGCATAATACAAGTTAGGTTATTGACTTAAATACACAATTCTAAAAGGACAAATAATATGGAAATAAATAAATCATTAATGTATTCTGCAGTTATACAGCATGCAGAGCAACATCTACTGTCAATTATAGGTTGCCATGACACTGCTTTGTCTGATAAATTTGGTTTATACTTCTGACAAGGAACACAATTCAGAACTCATTGTGAAGACCCCAGAGTCTTCATTTGGAAGCAGAGTAAGTGCTAACCCATAACAGGACAAGTCCTATGAAAAGTGATACATCTGCTAAACAATTTTACACTTATCTAACCACTGATAAAGCTCTGTTTCTGAAAGTAAAATGAAAATTTCACTTTAAAGATTTCATTCAATGTTAATCTTTATTGTCTTCCAGACACGCTGCAATATGAAAATGGTTGCAAGAATCAAAATTTGAAAATTAAAAGGGTTGTCCACTACTTGGACAACCTTGTCTCAATCAGCATCCATGCCCCCAGTCAAATAACACTTATACTCATCTCCAGTGACGGCGCAATTCCAGTGGTGTCGGAACTGGATCTCCCAAGAGATTACGTCATTATGTCACTCTCTACACCTTCAGACGAATCAGTCGTCAAGAGTAAGTCAGAGCCATGGCTTGCCACACTTGATGCCCATGACAGCTAGTGCCGACACAGTTGGAAGAGCATTGGCACTGGAGAGGAGTATAAGTATAAGTGTTGCTATTTTACATGCTGATTGACACATGGTTGTCTGAGTAGTGGACAACCCCTTTAGGAGGAAACAAAACAATGGAATCAAACAAATCTTGGGTAAAGTTTTCCATACACCTCAAACTTCAGCTGATAGCGCTCTTTCGACTTCCCCAGACACATGAAAGAAGACAGAGGGTTCCTGTTTTTCCAATCTGGAGAGGGAAGAAAGCCGCTGCCAGAAACTAATAGATCTTGTGTATAAATTAAAAATGTCCAATTTTTCGCGCTGCCCAACATCACTTGTTAGATGGCTGTCCAATCCTGCCGATATCAATGAGTTCAACCAAATTTAATCTAATATGAATGAGCTCCTTAACTGGAAAAATCTGCCGAGGGAGCCGGCTGTTAATTAGTATGATGCTGGAATTAACACCCCATTAACAGAGCAGAAGAGAAGCCACTGCCCTTTTTCTGTGATGTCAGCAAAAGCCGCTGAATCGTCTGCAGGAGCGGTCTATGAACGCTATGTGCCAGCGGAGATCTGGGGCCGGGCACAACTAGCGTTGATTAACTAAAGGCGGTGAATTGCTTTATAGACCTCTTCTCTGGCAGAAGAGGCAAGCCTGCTAAAACGCGCGTTGTGGAAGTGGCACCCTCATTCAACCTAGCTAAATGACTGTTTACATTTGTCCATGTGTACATTAACTTATTATTTGGTCTTGTGTTGTTATGCTTCGTGTCTTCTACTATTTTCATCTGCTTTGTCATTGTACTACATGACTTTATTTAGTGTAGTATGTTGATAATTTTTCACATATTATCTATCAGTCATTGTGACTTATTATATAAGCCTATTAGCCGCCGTACTCATTTTCTAATTTTGTGTAGGTTATATATAACTTTTGTAGACCTGGTTGAGCTTTGATGCCATCTTTTGGCTTATTGCCTCACATCACCGGCCCACCATTGCAATTCTTTTATATTGTTCTCAACATTTAATAAATGTGACGTAATATAGTTCTTTGTGTGCATTTGTTTGTACATGATCTCATGTTTCGGCATACGCTATATTTATTTTAGAATTACTTAGTGGTATCTTAGCCAATTGCTGCATTTGTGATTTGTCAGACGTCGCTTGGTGTAGTTGCATAGTGAGCGATGTCAGCAGATAGGATTTAGTGATATGTTAGTTAGCGCCAGCATTATGACAACACATGCCAAAAAGTTTATCTTTAGGGATGAGAGAGCACTAAAATGCTCGGACGCTTGTTATTCCAACTAAGCAATTCCTAATGCTTGGATGCTCATTTCAAGTAACAAATATAATGGGAGTCAATGGTAAATCCGAGCCTTTTTCCAGCAGATGCTACTAGGAGGTCTGCGGGGCAGAGAAAATATTGATATGGATGGAAAACATGCTGAATGGTAGAAGAACAGCATGGGGAAGACTCCTAGGAGCATCTCTGACTCACAGATCGCTGATGAGAATAGTCTCACACTTTTACTCCACTTTAAAGGGGTGTTCCTATCTCCAAAGATCCTATCTCAATATGTAGTTGATGTAATAATAATAATAATAGCGAATACCTCCCATTGAAATGTACAGTGGGTATGGAAAATATTCAGACCCCTTTACATTTTTCACTCTTTGTTTCAATGCAGCCATTTGGTAAATTCAAAAAAGTTCATTTTTTTCTCATTAATGTACACTCTGCACCCCATCTTGACTGCAAAAAAACAGAAATGTAGAAACTTTTGCAAATTTATAAAAAAAGAAAAACTGAAATATCACATGGTCATAAGTATTCAGACCCTTTGCTCAGTGTTGAGTAGAAGCACCCTTTTGAGCTAGTACAGCCATGAGTCTTCTTGGGAATGATGCAACAAGTTTTTCACACCTGGATTTGGGGATCCTCTGCCATTCTTCCTTGCAGATCCTCTCCAGTTCTGTCAGGTTGAATGGTGAACGTTGGTGGACAGCCATTTTCAGGTCTCTCCAGAGATGCTCAATTGAGTTTAGTTCAGGGCTGTGGCTGGGCCAGTCAAGAATGGTCACAGCGTTGTTCTGAAGCCACTCCTTTGTTATTTTAGCTGTGTGCTTAGGGTCATTGTCTTGTTAGAAGGTGAGGTGCAGAGCACTCTGGAATAGGCTTTCATCCAGGATATCTCTGTACTTGGCCACATTCATGTTTTCTTCAATTGCAACCAGTCATCCTGTCCCTGCAGCTGAAAAACACCCCCATAGCATGATGCTGCCACCACCATGTTTCACTGTTGGGTTTGTATTGGGCAGGTGATGAGCAGTGCCTGGTTTTCTCCACACAAACCGCTTAGAATTATCATCAAAAAGTTCTATCTTCATCTCATCATACCAGAGAATCTTATTTCTCATAGTCTGGGAGTCCTTCAATGTGGTTTTTTTTTTTAGCAAACTCTATGCGGGCTTTCATATGCCTGGCACTGAGGAGAGGCTTCCGTCAGGCCACTCTGCCATAAAGGCCCGACTGGTGGAGGGCTGCAGTGATAGTTGACTTTGTGGAACTTTCTCCCATCTCCCTACTGCATCTGTGGAGCTCAGCCACAGTGAAATTGGGGTTCTTCTTTACCTCTCTCACCAAGGCTCTTCCCCCACGATTGCTCAGTTAGCCTGGACGGTCAGGTCTAGGAAAACTTCTGGTGGTCCCAAACTTCTATTTAAGGTTTATGGAGGCCACTGTGCTCTTAGGAACCTTTGAGTACTGCAGAAATTCTTGTAATGTATGTGGTACAGTTCATATAGCGTCTTGTGCTTGGGTGCGATGAAAATACTTGAGACACAGGTTGATAAAGAAAGTCTTGTATTGCTTCATACAAATTGGCAAAAAAAACACACAGGTTGCAAACACAGAAGCAGGAGACACAGCAGGCCAGAGTAATCTAAGCTCAGCAATAACTCTCCACAACAGATTCAGATCTTCTTCTCTGTTACCGCAAGTCCATGCAAACGTGAGGCTCTCAAGAGCAGAGTTCAGAGTCCACAAGTGCTTCAGAGTTCCTCAGTAGGAATGGCTGGAGTACAAGGTCCAAGGCTTCAGGAGTCAGAACACAGGTTCACTGCAGGCTAGATTCTGAAGCACTGATTGCTCAGCTGTGGCTGTCTAAGAAGCAAACGGAGAGAATCAGGGCGGGAACATGCAAGCTGGAAAACTCCATTTTGACTGAGGGCAAGATAGCTGCAGCAAAACAGAAAGCAAAATGGCCGACGAACAAACTGAGTTTCAGAAACAGATACACAGAACCTTACATTACTCCCCCCTTAGGGACAACCTCCGGATGACCTCAGACCAGGCTTGTGTGGGTACCTCTGATGAAACTGACGGAGCAAGCGAGGAGCATTAACGTTATTGACTGGCTCCCATGAGTTGTCCTCCACTGGGTAGCCCTGCCATTTAATCAGATATTGTAACTGATTTCTATACAACCTGGAATCTAAAATCCTTTCCACCACAAATTCTTCCTGACCATCGACTAGCACTGGGTCAGGGCAAGGAGAAGAACGTCCAGGAAACGTATTGGGTGTCGCAGCCTTTAGTAGGGATACATGAAAGACAGGGTGGATTCTCATAGTTCTGGGCAATTGAAGACGACAAGCAACGGCACTTATAATCTTACTGATTTTATAGGGTCCAATGTACTTATGTCCCAACTTAGACGATGGAATCCTTAACTTAAGATTTCTGGTTGACAGCCAGACCAGGTCTCCTACCTTAAAAGCTGGTGCAGGTTTACGAAATTTATCTGCTGCCTTCTTGTACCTTTCCTGAGCCGATTCCAGATTCTCCTTTAGAAGATCCATATTCTTCTGTAAAGTCGTGACTCTTTCAGCCACTGCTGGCAAAGGCGTCTCTATGGGAAATCGTGGTAGAATGTTAGGATGATAACCTAGATTAGAGTAAAAAGGAGACTGTTTAGTGGAGGCACTCTGAGAGTTGTTGTAAGAGAACTCAGCCAATGGAAGTAGATCCACCCAATCATCCTGTAGGTGGCAGATAAAGCAGCGGAGATACTGCTCCAGGGTTTGATTGGTTCGTTCGGTTTGTCCATTAGTCTGGGGATGAAAAGCAGAAGAAAGGTTTACTTTAATGTCCAATGCTGCACAGAAATTTTGCCAAAACCTAGAAGTGAATTGCACCCCTCGATCCGAAATAACCTCATCCGGTACTCCATGTAAACGAAACACATCTTTAATCATCAAATCTGATGTCTGTTTTGCAGTGGGTAAGCCGACACAAGGGATAAAATGAGCTGCCTTTGTTAAACGGTCAACCACCACTAGAATAGTGTTCTTCCCTTGAGAGGTTGGTAATTCCACAATGAAGTCCATAGAAATGGATCCCCACGGGCGGGACGGGGTGGGAAGAGGCTGCAACAGACCAGTTGGTGAAGAGCGAGGTGTTTTGCATCTTGCACAAACCTCACACGAAGTGACATAGTCCAAAACATCCTTCCTACAAGTGGGCCACCAAAAGAAACGAGAAAGAAATTCCTGTGTCTTTAGAATTCCTCTATGCCCGGCTATTTTGGAATCGTGAATGAGTTGCAATACTCTCAATCTGACTGTTTCAGGTATATACAGACGTTGTCCCAGAATCCACACACCATTCTTAAAGACAAGACTTACGTCCCTTGGGGGTTGAGCCAAAAAAGAATCCGCATGGTATGCTTCCTTGATGTCTTTAATTAGGTCTTGATGATGAATCACTCCTAGGAATCTAGAGTCAGGAAGAATAGTCTTAGGAGGAGTAATTGGACGTGTCTCTGCTGAGTAAATCCTAGAGAGTGCATCAGCCTTTCCATTGCGTGATCCTGGTCTATAAGAAATAATAAAATTAAATTGGTTTAAGAAAAGATTCCAGCGAGCCTGGCGAGGAGTCAGGCACTTAGCCGACCTGATAAACTCAAGATTACGATGGTCTGTCAGAACGACTATTTGCTGTGCAGCTCCTTGAAGAAGGTGTCTCCATTCTTTGAAGGCGGCAATAATGGCCAACAACTCTCATATGCCCACATCGTAGTTCTTCTCAGCCGAAGACAACTGCTGGGAAAAGAAGGCACAGGGATGCAAGACATTCTTCTCACCTGTTCTCTGAGAGAGTATAGCTCCCACGGCACAGTCTGAAGCATCCACCTCTATTATGAAGGCAAGCTCTGGGTTGGGATGTACTAGGATAGGTGCAGTGGTAAATTTATCTTTTAGACGGGAAAATGCTTCCTGGGCTTGGGGAGTCCAGGAGAACTTAGACTCTTTCCGGGTAAGTTGGGTGATAGGTGACACTACCTCAGAAAAATTTCTAATGAAACGTCTATAGAAGTTTGCAAACCCGATGAAGCGCTGTACCTCCTTCACATTTCTAGGACTTGGCCAATCATTGATGGCTTGGGTTTTACTTCCATCCATACTAATTCCTTGTGTAGACAGTACATACCCCAGAAATTGAATTTCGGTCTTATGGAATTCACACTTTTCAAGCTTGATGTAAAGATGATTTTGTCTTAGACGTTCCAAGACCATTCTCACATGTCCATGATGTTCCTCTGTGGAGTTAGAAAAAATTAAAATATCATCCAAATAAATTACCACGAATGTATCTAGGAGATCCCTGAAGATGTCATTCACCAAGTGTTGGAAAGTGGCTGGGGCGGTACTCAGACCAAAAGGCATAACCAGATATTCAAAGTGTCCATAGCGTGACCTGAATGCAGTCTTCCATTCATCCCCAGGTCTAATACGGACTAAGTTATAGGCCCCACGAAGATCTAGTTTAGAAAAAATTTTGGCATGTCGCACTCTCTCCAATAACTCAGGGATTAAAGGCAATGGATAACGGTTTCTAATAGTAACCTTATTGAGTTCCCTATAGTCTACGCATGGTCTCAGGGATCCATCTTTCTTCTTTACAAAGAATATGGGTGCCCCTGCAGGAGATGAAGAGGGGCGTATGAAGCCCTTGGCTAGATTTTCGTCTATGTACTCTTTTAAAGCCTTCAGCTCGGGCCCCGCCAGGGGGTAGATCTTACCAAAAGGTATCTCTGCTCCAGGCAATAATTCAATTGGACAATCATATGGACGGTGAGGAGGAAGCTGGTCAGCGTTCTTCTTGTCACATAAATCCACATAGTCCTGGTATACAGCTGGTAGTTCAGGGACTGACATGGTTCCTTTAGGAACAGAGCAAGCTGAAATTTTTGGACTCATCTGTTTCTCTGGAAAGTGTAATTCCTTGGTCTCCCAGTTAATGGTAGGATTCTGAGCCTGCAGCCATGGTAGCCCTAGAATAATGGGAAAGTGAGGAGAAGAGATAAGCATAAAGGACAGTTTCTCTTGATGATCTTTACCCATAAGAACCTTCAAAGGCTCTGTTTCCTGATCCACTGGTCCAGAGGTCAGCAGGGAGCCATCCACAGTTTCCATCTGTACTGGAGTAGCCTTCTTCACTGAACGTATTCCCTGTTTTAGAGCAAAGGAGACATCCATAAAATTTCCACTTGCACCTGAGTCGATCATAGCAGAGCTAGACACCCAGGCTGAGTCAACCCAGAGTTTGATGGAAAGAAAACAGTGAGAATTGTTTTTCTTACAACTCAGCTGGGACACCGCTGAGGAAACTTGAAAGATGGCAGCATTTACACAGTCAACGTCCTCAGAGGTAACGGAGTTTAAGTCCGAGAAATCAAGATCTGTTGCTGCAGCTCTCTCTGGAGCCTGAGGCTCGGACCTGACAGATCCCCTCTCGCAACACTCACAATGAATGAGTGCTGCAGTAGTCTTGCGAGAACGGCTGGGACAGTTAATAATAAAGTGCCCTGACTTACCACAATAAAAACATAGATTCTCCTTAAAACGATGTTCCTTGCGTGCATCACTAACCCGTCGTAGTAAAGAGTCTACCTGCATGGGTTCAGGTTCAGGTTCCCGTGTAATCCTATTCAAAGGTTCCTTAGCTGGAGAGGAAGGTAGGAAAAGGTTAGTACGATTGCTTTCGAACCATCTCTCTTGCCTGCGTTCAGTTAAACGAGTATCAATACGGATGCAGTAGTTAATAAAGTCACCTAACGCAGTGGGAGGGTCGGCACGAGCAAGTTCATCCTTAATCAGTGGGGATAACCCCTTTCGAAAAATAGATTTTTTGGCGGAATTGTCCCAGGTGGTATCAAGGGCCCATCTCCTGAAATCCAAGGCATATTCAGCTACCGAGTGCTTACCTTGGCGCAAAGCTAACATGGCTGCTTCAGCTGTTGCACCTCGATTGGGGTCATCAAACACCTGCCCCATGGCTGAAATAAAATCATCAAGGTGATTCAAACAATCATCCTCAGTCTCAATCAGAGGGTTTGCCCATATCAAAGCCTTGTTGGTAAGCAACATAATTATAGTAAGCACCTTAGATCGTTCAGTAGGAAATTGTGAAGCATGTGCAGAAAAAAAAAGATTGCATTGATTAACAAATCCCCTGAATTTTTCACGTTCACCACCAAAACGAAAAGGGGGCAACTTGGGAATCCCAGAACTCGGGGCCACGGCAGGAGCCTGGACTCGCCCCTCCAGAACCTCAATCCTGGCTCGCAAATCCTGGGTAGTCTGTCCAACCACTTGCAAATTGTGATTATTTAGGTCCTGAAGATTTGTAAGACGGGTCTTTATATTCTGCAAATCTGCAAGGATATTATCAGTCACTCCGCAAAGTTCCTTTATGCGGGCCTCCATTTTCCAGATCTTTTAAGACAGGATACTGGAAGAAGAGGAGAGAAAAAAAACAATAGTGTTCACCTGTGGCAACACTGAAGAAAGAAAAAACTTTAAGGGAACTGCTCACCTGGAATGGTTGTGAGAAGTCACAACCACTATCATCACAGAAAGCTTTCAACCAGACATCTGATATCCAGAGTTTCAGCAGACAAAAAGAGAAGAGAAAGAAAAAAAAAAAAAACAATAGTGTTTACCTGTGATAACACTGCAGAAAAAAAAACTTAAGGGAATGCTCACCTGGAATGGTTGTGAGAAGTCACAACCACTGTCATCACAGAAAGTACAACCGGACATCCGATATCCACAGTACAGCAGACAAGCCTTTCCAGACCCAGCAGACACTAACGTTTGGCTTCAGAATCTTGTAATGTATGTGGTACAGTTCATATAGCGTCTTGTGCTTGGGTGCGATGAAAATACTTGAGACACAGGTTGATAAAGAAAGTCTTGTATTGCTTCATACAAATTGGCAAAAATAAACACACAGGTTGCAAACACAGAAGCAGGAGACACAGCAGGCCAGAGTAATCTAAGCTCAGCAATAACTCTCCACAACAGATTCAGATCTTCTTCTCTGTTACCGCAAGTCCATGCAAACGTGAGGCTCTCAAGAGCAGAGTTCAGAGTCCACAAGTGCTTCAGAGTTCCTCAGTAGGAATGGCTGGAGTACAAGGTCCAAGGCTTCAGGAGTCAGAACACAGGTTCACTGCAGGCTAGATTCTGAAGCACTGATTGCTCAGCTGTGGCTGTCTAAGAAGCAAACGGAGAGAATCAGGGCGGGAACATGCAAGCTGGAAAACTCCATTTTGACTGAGGGCAAGATAGCTGCAGCAAAACAGAAAGCAAAATGGCCGACGAACAAACTGAGTTTCAGAAACAGATACACAGAACCTTACAATTCTTTTGTAACCTTGGCCAAATCTGTGTCTTGCCACAATTCTGTCTCTGAGCTCCTTGGCCAGTTCCTGTGACCTCATGGTTCTCATTTGGTCTGACATGCACTGTGAGCTGTGAGGTCTTATATAGACAGGTGTGTGCCTTTACAAATCAAGTCCTATTATTTCAGTTAAACACAGCTGGACTCCAATGAAGGAGTAGAACCATCTCAAGGAGGATCACAAGAAAATGGACAGCATGTGACGTAAATATGAGTGTCTGATCAAAGGGTCTGAATACTTATGATCATGTGATATTTCAGTTTTTCTTTTTTAATAAATTTGCAAATATGTCTACATTTCTGTTTTTTTTCAGTCAAGATGGGGTGCAGAGTGTACATTAATGAGAAAAGTAGGTATTAGACCTACCGGTAATTATGTTTCCAGGAGTCCATCCTGACAGCACCATTGGGACGTCCTCCTCCTCCTTGCTGGGACAGGAAACACACGAGAGTTTATAAGGCCACACCCCATCCCCTATCCCTCAGTGTTGTAACAAGAACCAAGACATGAATAATGCTCATAACACTTTATTGAAACAATCATATTACAGCATATGACATAGTCAAGAGGGAGGGTACTACCAGTGCTGTCAGGATGGACTCCTGGAAACATAATTACCTGTGGGTCTAATACCTACTTTCCCAGGACATCCCTCCTGACAGCACCATTGGGAGTACCAAAGAAAACTCCTTAGGGTGGGATTACTGCTTGCAGGACTTTTCTGCCAAAGGCAGTACGTTGACCTGAGAGTATGTCTAATTTATAATGTTTACAGAATGTGTCTAGTCTGGCCCAGGTCGCTGCTTTACAAATCTGATCTAGGGAAGCCCCTGCCCTTTCCGCCCAAGAAGCGGAAATACTCCTAGTAGAATGGGCCCTAAGACTCTCCGGAGCGCTAGTACCCTCCGCTCGGTAGGCATCTGCTATTACCGAAGTAATCCATCTTGCGATGGACGCTTTTGAGGCCTTCCTACCCTTATTCTTCCCTCCATAAAGGATGAATAAGTTTGAATCTAAACGCCAGTCTCTGATGGCCTCAATGTAATCTATAACCGTTTTTCTGACATCCAACGAATGGAGACTTAACTCCTTTGCGTTGGTAGGATTGTCGCAGAAGGATGGTAGAACAATTTCCTGATTACGGTTTTGGGTAGAGGCTACCTTTGGAACGAAAGCTGGATCTAGTCTTAAGACTATGCTATCGTCCCTGATCTGAAAGTACGGATCTCTAGTAGATAGAGCCTGTATCTCCCCTACTCTCTTAGCCGTAGTAATTGCAACTAAGAAGGCCGCTTTCTTAGTAAGAAGAGATACAGGCATATTACTGCTATGAGAGTATGGATCCTTACAAAGAGCCTTAAGGACCAAAGTCATGTCCCAAGGTGGAAGACTCTGTCTAATGGTGGGGCGCAGTCTCTGAGTAGCACGGATAAATCTAACCACCCAAGGGTGGGATGCCAGTGAATAGTCGAAGAAAGAGCTTAAAGCTGCTATCTGGACCTTCAGAGTGCTAGGTCTGAGCCCTTTATTGAAGCCTGCCTGTAGAAAATCTAATATCTTAGGCATATTGGGTGCGCCCGCGACCAAGTCGGACCTGCCACTCTCCAGACAGAACCGCTTCCAGACCTTAAGGTAAATTGCTGACGTGACAGGTTTTCTACTGGCCTGGATGGTAGATATGACCTGGTCTGACAAGCCTCTAGCTCTCAGGATGTTCCTCTCAGGATCCAGGCTGAGAGATGTAGCCTTTCTGGATTTGGGTGACGGATTGGGCCCTGGTGGATCACATCCCCTGACCGAGGGAGTTCTACCGGATTCTCCAAAGCCATATCTGTTAAGAGGGAAAACCAGCTCCTTTTCGGCCAGAATGGGACTATCAATATGACCGTAGCATGATCTTCTCTGATCTTCCTCAATACCGCGGGAATGAGCGCTAAGGGTGGGAAAGCATACGAAAGATGCTCGACCCATTTCTGACTCAGGGCATCCAGACCTTCCGGAGCATCCAACGGGTTCAGAGAAAAGAATCTTGGAGCCTTTGCATTTCGCCTGTTTGCGAACAGGTCTATCCGGGGTGATCCCCAGCGACGATATAGCTCTCGGAAGATGTCTTGGTCCAGTTCCCATTCGGTTGGACTGACCTCTCTCCCTGCTTAAATAGTCTGCCACCACGTTCTGAGAACCTTCGAGGTGAACCGCTGAGGACTGTGTTCTCTGCCCACGAAAATATTTTTCCTGACAGATCCTGAAGAGGTCGATGTCTGGGGCCTCCCTGGTGGTTTAGGAACGAGACTGTGGTTATATTGTCTGAAAATATTCTGACGTGTTGGTCTGTGAGGCTGGCTCTGTTCCTTCTTAACGCCTCCCATACGGCATATAGTTCTTTGAAGTTGGAAGATGTGTTCTTGATTTCTTCGGGCCACCTGCCCTGTAGAATTCTGCCTTGCAGATGGGCTCCTCAACCCCACGAACTGGCGTCTGTAGTGACCGTTACGTAAGGAGAGGTGGACAATATCACCCCTACACGAAGATTGCGAGCCTGAGTCCACCAAGTGAGGGATTCCTTTACTGTTCTCGGTAGACACATCGATCTGTCCAGGGATAACTGGGATCGATCCCATACTGTCAGAATCTCCCTTTGTAAGAGCCTTGAGTGGGCTTGTGCCCATCTGACGCAGGTAATGCAGGCCGTCATCTGCCCCAATACCTTCATGGCGTTTCTTACGGAAGTTTGGTGTCTTGCCAGATCTTTTACCAGGTTTCGCACCATTTTCTGTTTCTCCTCTGGTAAATACGAGATTCTGTCTCCTGAGTCTAGAAGTAACGCCCAAGAAGACTTTCCTCTGACTGGGTATCAGGTCCGACATTCTTCCAATTTATGGCCCAGCCTAACGATTCCAGAATACTGATGCATCGGTCTCTGTGTTTGACGAGCATCTCCTCGGATTCTGCCACTATGAGAAAATCGTCCAGGTACGGAACAATTATGGTTCCCAGGCTTCTCAGGTAGGCCACCACCTCCGCAACCAGTTTCGTGAATATTCGAGGGGCGGAGGCCAGCCCGAAAGGTAGGCACTGGAACTGGAAGTGGCAGGTCTGGGTTGACATCTTTATGGCAAACCGCAGGAGGTCCTGAGATGACGGATGTATAGGGACCTGGTAATATGCGCTTTTTAGGTCGAGAGTGCACATAACTGCCCCTCTGTCTATGAGGTGGACTGCCGAGCGAACTGATTCCATCCGGAATCTTTTGTATCTGACCCAGCGATTTTGCGGTTTCAAGTTTATAATGGTGCGGGTTTCCCCCGATGGCTTTGTGATGGTAAACAGGGAAGAGTAGTGACCCCTGCCCACTTCTGCCTCTGGAACCGGAATTATTACTGAGCAGCTGATCATTTCCTGAAGGTTGAGCCATATAGCTGAGTCTGGAAGGACTGGAGTAGGAGAGACACATCTTTCGGGGGGAGGAGAATAAAGCTCTATGCGGTAACCTTCTGCGATGGTGTTGCGGACCCACAGATTCTCGGTAATCTGGGCCCATTTTGCCGCAAAGAGGCGAAGCCTTCCCCCGATAGATATGGCGTCATTGTCTCTTATTCCTACTGTAAGAGCTAAAGAAGGTACTTTTGTTCTTCCCTCCCTGAGTCTGAGAACTCCTGTAGGATCCTCGACTTGGTCTACTATGGGTTCTGGAATCATAACGCTTCCCTGAAAAGGATCCCCTACGAAAGGACTGGGGACGCTTAGCTTTTTCTTCTGGAAGCCCCTTCTTTTCATCAGTTGCTGACTCCAGGATACTGTCTAAGGCTGGTCCAAACACCCTTGCGCCTGAGAAGGGGATGGAACATAACTTGGTCTTAGAAGCAATATCTCCTGACCATGATTTCAACCAGACAGCTCTCCTAGCTGCGTTAGAAAGGGAGCTGTTTCTGGCTGAAAATCTAACCGACTCAGCCGACATGTCAGCTAGGAATGCTGTGGCCGATTTCATGATAGGGAGGGAGGCCAGAATGTCAGACCTGGGGACCTTATTAGACAGTTGTTCTTCTAACTGCGTTATCCAGATGGACATGGATCTAGCAACGGAGGTGGCCGCTATGTTAGTCTTGATTAGCGCCGCCGACGCCTCCTAAGCCCTCTTTAGTAAAATGTCAGCCTTCCTGTCCATTGGATCACGTAAATTAGACGAGTCTTCAAACGGGATGACCGTCTTTTTTGCGACTCTGGCTATTGGAACGTCTATCTTAGGAATCTCTTCCCAAAGCTTGATTTCCTCAGGGTCAAATGGTAGTCGACCCTTGAAATCTCGAGAAAGCACCAGACGCCGTTCAGCATTCTTCCACTCTTCCAGGATCATGCTTTTAATGTGTTCACTGACAGGGAATACCGTCTGCCTCTGAGCCATAAGACCGCCAAACATTAAGTCCTGTCTAGACTGCGGTTTGGGAGTGTCCTCAATCTGAAATGGTAGACCGTACAGACTGAATTAAATCATTAGTGTCCTCCGCCTGAAATAGGAATTTCCTACTCCGGTCCTGGACATCGGGCGGAAGTTGTCCTTCTTCCTCGGAAATAGTATCTTCTATATCCGATCTGTCCTCTGAACTGAGGTCCTGGACCCTGGGTCAGTCTCCCACCTGGGTCGCTTACGTCCGGGAGAGCTAGGTGTCTGCTGTGAAATTGATGACATAGACGCCTGGACCTCTTCCCGAATCATATGTCGCATTTCCGTCAGTAGTCAAGCTGCTCCTCCCTTAAAACCTTGGAAGTACAGGTAGTACAGAGGGTCTTGTCATGGCTATCAGAGAGCTTCACGTGGCAAACCGGGCATCTAGGAGATTTAGCTGATGTCTTTTTTACTGTTAGGGGGCAGTCGGGGCTCCTTTGTCCTAAATGACATAAGAGTAGGGTCCGTCAGTATCCAGTAACGTTAGGGACACCTGGTCAGGGTGGTCTGCGCAAAGCGCACTTACCCCTCCCCCGTCAGCCGCATCTGTCTCCATCAGGCACAAGGTAGGCTGTACACCGTCCGATGATCAGCGCCTGCCGCAGGAATCGCTACCTGTAGCCGGCAGCCTGCAGCCTTCAGCGTCATGACCGGCGTTTCTGAGACTGGGCGCCGCCATCTTGTGTGACGTCACCGGAAGTGTGGGACCGGAAGTGACGCCCGCCCTGCAGGATCGTTCAGGGCGTTTGAAAGCATGGAGCGCGGCGTTACTGTCAGCGCCGAGTGCCCGCAGAGACCCCCGACCCTCAGCGCCGCGGATCCCCAGAGTCGTCACTGGTCCAGGACAAGAGCCTCCCCCTGGAGGAACGTCACCCATCCGGGAGCCTGGTCCTGCTCCCGGCCTTCAGGGCGGAGGGACTCCCCCCTGGGGAGTTTCAGCCCTGGGCCACTTGACAGGGGGAAGGATCCGCCACGCTTCACGATCCCTCTGAGCCCGTAAGTACCACTCATGCGTCCCTTCCATGCAGGGACAGGAAAAACACTGAGGGATAGGGAACGGGGTGTGGCCTTATAAACTCTCGTGTGTTTCCTGTCCCGCAAGGAGGAGGAGGACGTCCCAATGGTGCTGTCAGGAGGGATGTCCTGGGAAAAAATTTGCTTTTTTGAATTTACCAAACGGCTGCAATGAAACAAAGAGTGAAAATGTAAAGGGGTCTGAATACTTACCATACCCACTGTAAGACTTCATGTGTACAGATGTCACGTATTGTGCAGCTTTTGCCTGTGATGGTTTTACTTTTGTACATAGCTGTGTTATATCCCAAGCATTGGTGATCATAGACAGAAGCTGAGGTCATGATTAGAGATGAGCAAATATGTTCGGAAAACGATTGCCGAATCCTAATATACCATATTCATGCCGAATTTATGTTTGATGATTGTTTCCAAACATATTTCGCTCATCTGTACTCCCATGGACTCCAATAGCGTTCGCGAATATTGCAAATACGGCGATTGTAATCCGCTCATTTCTAGTCACGACCAGAGAATTCATTTTTATTCTAGAAACCAGAGAGGTAGACAATGGGATAATGGGACCCTAGGATAGAGGGGTCCTGGTCCGATGTGGTCTCATTCCAATTATTACTAGGTTGTGGGACATGTCCACATGAAAAAGTTCTGGAGTATTATTTAAAAAAGGATAAGGATAATTGGATCTGGAACTTTGAATAAAAAAGATTGTTTTTTCCTAAAGAGGAAAGGGAAGAAACGTTGGCTGACCAGGAAGTTGTAATGCATGTAGGGTCCCGCCGTACAATCTACCCCAAATGAGGATGTGATCCAAGAACTGTATTGAGGATTGTCTCGTGCTCAGTCTTTTCTGTAGCGCTCTAGTTTTGCTAACCAAATAGGTGGCGTATTTTGTGTCTAAAACTAAATTCATGAGAACATTAGCTTATACCAAGGAAATCTCATAGAAAATGCACGCAGCAGTCGAATACCGGTTCACACTAAAAAAACTTTTTTCCTTGTTTCCACTCAGTAAATAGAAAATTTTCCTGCGTCATCGGTGTCATTTAAACAAGATTAACATTCATTGGGGGTTACAGGTCCAAACAATACAATGACGCTGTCAATACCCTAAACAAAATGGTTTTTTTAGTTTTAACTAAAAAAGAGGTATACTGTAAAATCAAAGCTTTTTTTTAAAAAAAATTTCCCCTTTTTATAAAATTTGCAAGTTTTCTGCTTGATGTCAATGAAAGAAACAGTCCCCCCGTTCCTGCTCAACAATGCGGGTTTGCAAATCTGAACTCAACTCTAATACGCACCCGGAAGCAGAAGGTACGTAGGGGGGTTTGCCACCTGTGGCTTTAATTAATTTTAGATACAAAAGCAGAATCTTAAAAACGGAGATACATTAAAAAGGGGTTGCCTACTACTTGGACAACCCTTCTGAATC
>JARQOD010000008.1:73933202-74083233 GCA_033576555.1 Oophaga sylvatica
ATCACTTCTAAACAGAGGCAGCGAGGGTGCGCACTGACACTGTGCACTGAGAAGAACAGTTCACAGTGACAAGATCCTATTGAGCCGATAACGGATGCATGTTCAATAGAGCAGAAACTAGCCCAGCCCCTGAAATGGATGTCATTGATGATGCTTTGTTTCAGGGAGGGGGCTAAGACTGCGGCAGTGAACGCAACTTCTGCCCACTGATGATGGCTCATTTGAGTATCCCAACATGCAAAATTAACTTACTGATGGATTCTCAGTTAATTAATTCTACAACTAGCAGTAGACAGTGCAACACAGAAGCTATTGAAAACAAATGGTGCAATATTTTTAATGAAACCCAATTGAAAAAAAAGATACTTAATCAAAAAAATACACCCATTTAAGGAAGAAAAAAAATGTCCCCTAAAATGGATAACCATTTAACCATCACAACTTCCATGGGCAGAGTGCTCCATAAAGTTACTACTCTCACAGTAAAGAATATCCTTGTATGATGAAGAAACATTGTTTCCTCCCATTGAGTGGATGTCCCTTTGTTCTAGTCATAGTACTGGTTATAAATAGTTCACTGCTCTGCATTTTTGTGAATTGATGAATATACATTGTGACTAGGTAACCACAAGCTGTACATGCTTTCTGCAATATGTTTTAATTACCCTTCTCAGGGTCTTGGAACCTGGTTAGATTTCATGAGCAAAACTTCATACATGACTCCTAAAAGGTTATTGTTAAGATTAAGTTGTTTTCTTAGAGTTTATCACTAGTGGCTGCCGTTGCATTGTGAACAACTTCTGCACTTTTATACTTGACCCATGGACGCTGATCAATGTTGTTAATAATGCCATCTTGCTTCCTGCTAGTGCCTACTTAAAGGGCAATGCTTAAATTTAAAAGCTATCGCATTTACTGGATAGGGAATAACTTCCTGGTCTGGTGGGACCCCTACCAACCACTAGAACTTAGGGCCCCGTCACACTCTTCAATGTCCCAGCGATCCCACCAATGATCCGATGTGGATGGGATCGCTGGGACATCGTTAGCTGATTGCTGGTGAGCTGTTACATGGGCAGACTCACCAGCGATCAGGACCAGCGAACATGCTGGTATCCAGGGTACATATCGGATAACTAAGCACTGCGGAGCGCTTAGTTACCCGATGTGTACCCTAGATACCATTTCCCAACTTCTGCTGTATGCGCTGGGAGCTGGTATCCAGTGTACACATCGGGTAGCTAAGCGCTGCGCTTTGCTTATTTACCCGATATGTACCCTGGATATCAACTCCCAGCTTCTGCTGTACACGCTGGGAGCTCGCTGATCGTTGGTCTCCCGCTGTCACACGCAGCGATGTGTGCTGGCCAGTGGGAGACCAACGATGAAAAAATGGTCCAGGCCATTCGACGACGATCAGCGATACCCAGCAGGGGGGCCAGTCGTCGCTGCGTGTCACACTAAGCGAGATTGCTGGCTAGGTCGCTGTTGCGTCACAAAATCGGTGACGCTTCAACGATCTCGCTTAGTGTGACGGGGCTTTAGGGTCTAAAGATCATGCACACTGGCACTGCATTCATTGTTAATGGGACTGCCTCTTATAGTCGAATGTTGCACTCAGCTGGTCTTTGACACTCCCATAAGAATGGATGGAACGGTAGTGTGTATGATCTTCAGAGCTTAAATACTTGGGATTGGTGCACATGATAGACCAACATTACATTCACATGGGGTTCTCTAGAGCCACGGTTCTTGGCATTGGTGGGAACTGCGGCAGTTGGACCCCTCATGTTTGGGAAGTTATACCCTGATCCATTGGATAGTGGATAAAGTCCAAACTGGAGAATAAGACGACCTGAAAATCCAAACAGCTATTGAGAACTGTCTTTGACACACTGTATTTTCAGGATTTTCTTATACCTTGAATCCATCCTTCATGCTTCACTTCTTTAACACCTCTGAATACCAGCAGTATTTGACCAGTATCTTAACAGTTACTCAGATGCACATAATGATGCATGACGTAAACAACTCAATTCTAAAAACTGTCAATTATTCACTGCTCCATTGCCTCACCTTAACACATTAAGTACACTTCGCATGATATATAGTAGACTCGCTAGAGAGTACGTTTGGCTCAATGTGTTTAACATTCTGCAATGAACATTGGAAGGCATCTGACATTCTCTTTACTGATGTGTTGTAAAGCAAAGTGTACCATACTCAGCTACAAAAATATTAGCATCAAATCTTGTTCTCAACCTTCATTTACAGGAGCAGCAGGAGCTAAAAATGTAGCTGTAAACTTAGGAGTTGCCTGAGCTTTCACTTCACTCATCATTCATCTCAATCTATAGACATTGAAAGTTCCACATCTGATGCTTCTTTAAGGAGCCCAAGAGGAAGCCGGAATATGTGAAACAAAAGTTGGACAGGAGTAGCTTTTTGGTCCCACTGGTGGGTTTTAGAAACATATTTTAGGTTTTCAGAATACATTTTTGGACTGTGGAGATTTCTATAACTAACAAATTAAAGCTGCCCTCTATAACACTATACTATGCAAACATGAACTTTATTCATATATTCCATGTTTTCATGCTATAGCAATACAGAGTGTAGATTTCATTTGTTAGTTACATGTAGAGTTGGTTCTCTTAGCTTGGCCCTGTTTTCTATTTGGAAGTGATGGTCAGTCTTTGATATTTGTGGAGATTTCTATGTCTGTACAGTGAGCTGAAAGGTCGGGATGGAATCAGAGCTCAGGAAATAACTAAATCCACACATATAGTAATGATTCTTATAAGAAATCCCTATGAAGCTTCTACTTCTCCAGTAAATGCAAGTTGAGTGTGGGGTATTATATTAATATGTTGTCATTGTTGTAATTTTTTTATAATCTCTGCCATCCAAAATTATAACTTTTTCATTTTATTACCAACATAGCCACACGAGGGCTTATTTTTTTGTTAACGAAGAACCAAGTTGAGATCAACTCACCTGGACAACAAAAATTAGATTGCTCGGAAGCCTTGTAGTGTAGCAAGTCTCGAACATAAAAAAGATAGAAATTCAAAGAACGTGAATCCTTAAAATAATGATTTATTGCATAAAAAGCCAAACAGATCCAAATCCAACACCACAAAAAAAATCAGACGTGTTTCAGACATGATCAGTTTGGGGGAAACTTTGGTGAATTCACTGAATTTGACTTTCAAAAGATTCGCTCATCTCTACACCGAACCCTGTTGAGCAGTTTTTAGACAAATTTCAAGGCAGTCTTGTAGATATTGTTTGTCTACTGCTTCATTTTGTTGTTTGATATTTGTACTTCATCACATTATTAATAGTCATAGAAAAAGGATCACACTTGCTACCACAGTGAAGAAAAAGATGATCATGTGAAGTCACCCATGGAATGGCATGAGGAAGATAAGTATAATTGGATGTGGGGTGGGTGCTTCCCATAAAGTACATTCTAAGCTTTTTCTCTAAGAAAGAGTTTGAGAAAGTTTAATTTTAAAAGGAAAAAAAACTACCATTAAAGTATAAGTGAATCCAAATGTTCATTTCATTTTCTTTATAAATGTTGGTAAGTTTTATTTAGTAAAACCCTTATATAATGTTCATTAGCTAAAAAAAACTTAGTGCAGGATCTGACCAATTACTGTCAAGTGAATAAAAAGCGTTCATTTACAAGAACACCAGATCTATCAAACTAGAATCTAATTTTCCATTTATTCTTACTTTTACGACAAGGACATTAACTGCAAAATAATCCATTTATGTGTGAATGCGAGATTGCGATAACAGCCTATTTACATGACGCATCAGAGGTAACACTAGTGTTGTCCTGAAATGGCTTCTCTCTGATTGACAACTCAACATAAAAAATATAGGGGCTGATTTACTAAAGCTGTGTAATTTTTAGGGAGTGCAAACTTAGACTAGACAGTCTTAAAATGTGGCAAACTTATTACAGTGGCTACTGCTGATTGAGATATTAGGCACATTTGAGACCATCTAGCCTAAATTTACATGATCTACAGTATTAGATGACTTACTTGGTCCACTAACTTACACCAAGGGCCCGAATGATCAAAAAAGTTTTGAAAGGTGGCATAATTTTGGAGCAAATGATGCGAGTTTTGGCATCCTCACGCCATTTTTGTTCAACTCCAACAAAGTGGGCATAGCTGTGGTGGCACGAGGGCATGGCACCGGCTGGAGGCATCTACTATGCTACATATCTTACTCCAGCAGGGTGTGGAGTAGGATTTGTGGCGAGGCACATATAGAGGCTCACACTACTCGACTGATGCTCCTGATTTATGAAGAGTCTGAGTCCAGCACAACGTCAGTCTTGAAGAATCAAGCCTTAAATTTTTATGCAACTTGGTGCATGGGGTCTACTGTTACTCTAATACCCTTTCTGCCCTTTTAAAAATGGAGTATGTCTCCTTATCAGGCGTGTCAAAAAACATGTCTAAACACATAATAAATGTGATGTAAGGTTAGGTAAGTTTTTGGTGAAAATTAAAGCAGAATTATTTCACTTGTAGCTCAGTAAATCACCCCCAAGGTCTGTAATAAAAATCCAATTTATATATGTGAAGGACCACATATGAGCCATGTATATAAAACTAATTTGGCTGATCCAAGAGAATGTGTGTCCAGCTAACTGATTATCTGAGAAGATTCTTGTAGCATAAATAATTTGGCTTAAAGACATAATATTAAATTATTTCCCATGGCAATAATGCAAATTAGCATAATTCTGCATAATTACCACCCTCTAGTAACTTTACATTGATGAGTACAAACAGAATTTGTGAAAGAGAAACAATGGATAATTAGCTATTAACTTACATATGCAATTTGTCAACAGGATGACAGAGAACCCATTCTTCTTTCTATTAGGTAAAGGTGATGGTCCTAGCGGTCTTCTTTATATCCATTATTAGAGAATGAAAGTACAAACCAAACACGTTCCCGCTAAGCTAAAATCACATAATAGAGCAGGTAATATGCGTCAGGGGAAAAAAAGCTAAAAATCCTTTCTCTATTTGCAGTTTATTTAGTAAAATAGTTTGGTATTCTGTTTAATCCATGTTTATACACTGAATAGAGACTTGAACAGAGAGTTTGCTAATCAACTTTGGCCAAATGGAACTAATCCTATTAGTCCTAAAAGTCTTGTCTTTTGACTGCTGGTGAGCTTTTAGCAATGGGGCTAGCAACTATTCCAATAAACAATGTTGTCTTCGCTCACAAATGTCCAATTTAACACCTTAATAGGATTAATATTCATCAATAATCAATGGACTCCATGTTTTGACTTTGAGAAAATGTACCCTTCAATTACAAAATTCAATAACAAAACCTGAAAGTCCTTTTTACATTGTTACATGGTTATATAGGTTGAAAAATAGATTCAATCTTTCTCCACCACTTGTACATTCTCTATCGCTAAATTATTTATAATCCACTATACCATTTGTTATGATAAAAGCAGCTATACATATAAAGGAGATCGCTTTTGTTAAAGAAGCCAACTTTTCTAACTGTTCATCATTGGAGAAGCCTCCACCCCATGTAATAATCTAGTTGTCTACATTTGGACTGACTCTAACTTACCAATATCCTTTTTAAAACGTGGAGGCCAAAACTAGATCCCATATTCTAGATGTGGCCTTACAAGTGATTTAAGAAAACATTTGGTTCACAGGATTTTTTCTCTTTATTCATACACCCAAAAATCATTTGCTTTTGTAGCTGCTGCTTGACATTGAGTCCTGCTGCTTACCTTACTTGTAACCAGAACAACCAAGTACTTCTCCTGTTCTGTAATCCTGAATATATTTCCATTTAATGTATATGCAGAAATATGATTTGTATCTTTGCATTTCCACAAATGCTACATGAGGCACCCTTTACCACACAAGCCAGAACACACACTGAGCTTATCGTGAGAACGCAGCTGCTTGTGACAGGCGGTGACATCATTGGGGTTACAGCAGGCCAGAGGCAGCACTTTTCACGCTCAGCTCAGTGTGTTCCGACTTGCTTGGTGAGGAGTCACATTACTGATGTGACCGTTCACCAAACCATCCAGATATAGCAGTGTTGTGGGACATCAGCATTATGGATCATCGGTGCACAGGTGAGGATTATTTTTATTTTTTATTTTTTGGTTAATAAATGGATTAAGGGGGTTATCGTAAGAGAGCTGTTTTTTCCAATTAAATTACTTTTCCCTGTGTGAAGCTTTATTATGACTATGGGGTTAGTAATGGGGGTGTATGATAGACAACTCTCCATTACCAACCCCTGGGCTTGATGTCAGCAGACTTAAAAGAGTTGACATCAACCACAAAACTATTATCCCACTTGCCACCACACCAGGGCAAGTTGAAAGAGCTCAAGCTAAGTGCCAGAGTTGGCACATCTATCAGATGTGCCATTTCTAGGGCGGCTGAGGGCTAATGTTCTTAGTTTGGGAAGATGTCAATATGCATGGCACCTTCCCAAGCTAATAATATCAGCCTCCAGCTGTCTGTTTAGCCTTTGCTGGTAAGTAAATATAGGAGGGACCCCATGTCATCCCTTTTTGCTAACCAGTGAAGGTTAAGCAAACAGCTGTGAGCTGTTATTAATAGGTTCTTAGTTTGGGAAGATGCCAATATGCATTCAAGAATAAAAGGTAGCATGCTGTAGCGCTATAGCTTGCGGACACAAAAATATGAAAAATGAATTGTATCACTGCCTTAGAAAAAATATTAGAATTGAGAGTCCTCAGTGGTTGATACCTTTTAATGGCTAACTGAAAAGATGGTAACAAACTGCAAGCTTTCGAGACTACTCAGGTCTCTTCATCAGGCTAGGACTAAGACAAAATCTGAAGAATCACATATTTATACACCACACAGACAGAAAAAATGCAATAGGTAAGACAAGTGACGTGAAGCAGAACTGTCATTATGGGAGAGGGATGAACAGTTGTGGCAATAATTATTGGACTAGTTCATAGATAAGGAGTGTGAAAGTTTTATTGCCCTCTGATTGGGGTCTGGTAATGTTTTGTGATGTATCACAGGGTCTTTGAAGCAAATTCTTAATTGATGTAATAGGCCATAAAACCATGTGACAGGTTCATTCCAGCATTGAGAGTGTCAAAGGTCACCATCAATTTGTATTCACAAACTCTTCTATGTCTCTGAGATGTGAAGCCACCTTTCAGTACAAGTAATTTCATATCCATCATACTATGACCAGGGATGCCAAAATGTTTGGCCACAGGTCACTGCCTTAGAAATATGAAAAATTGAGAAGTCTTAGCGCATAAAAAGGCCAATTTATGTGTACCTGGTAGCCACGTTAAGGCTCTTCTCGTATCAGGGCTAATTGGCATTCACTTAGCAAATATCGGTCTGGCATGGCATATGAATCCTCCTTCCGACTAAATTTTCATTCGGATAGGAATCGGTATTTGCCTGTGCACAGTGAGTGCTCAGTCGGTAATGGGATCATATCAAAACTGACCAGCCTCAATTACTGCAAGGGAAAATTCCTAACCTGGTCCCACTCTATACTGAATAAAGGTGCACACTTACTATACGCTTGCGGACAAAAAATGAGTTTCATCACGCTTGAATTAAAAGTGAGAGCTTAGCGGGTTAAAAGCCAGTTATGTGTACCGGGTAAGCACGTTAAGTCTCTGTATGACAGGTCCTAACAGCCAATCCTTCATTGAGTTTGTACGAATGGTATATGAATCTCTTCGACTAATCTCATCTGCGTGGAGGGGTATGAACTTGTTTTATTTTTACGCTTTGTTACCAGGAGATCGATGGCTCAGGAGGAAGTAATGATAATTAAAATATATGAACTCCGGTTTTGTCATCTGTTTATTTCTTAGTAAATATTAGGAGGACCTGCATTCCCTTTTTTTAACATGAGTTAAGAAACATTTGGGATTAATAGATGGGACCTGTGCTTATTGGCCCTTCCCAATTATTAAACCAGAAGCTGTTGCTTCCTCACGTTGAATCAACGGGGACCTTACCCCATTATTACCACTCACCGGGCACATTGCACAATCATTTCCTACTGGAGGAAAAAAAGGATGCCGGGGTTTTCAAAGGGCACAATGGTTGTGAAATCCTTGATGCGCCAAATGTTAACTGGGCATGCGTGTATCCAGCTGTTGCAGTCCAAAAAGCAGTGCATATGACATATAAAATACCCTGGCAGGAGTCAGGACTTGATTAGAATTGGAAAGTAAAAATAAGGATGAGGGGTACAGGTTTTTTTTTTCGAAGGGGTTCCCTAATATTGTAATAAGCCCGTAACATAACTTGGCAGAATTATATGCTATGTAAGTCCTTTTTATCTTTTATGCAAGCAATCGATTCATAAAAATACAACCTCATGGGTTGATTCAATCTGCTGGTTAACAAAATTAAAGGGAACTCCAACGAATTTTACTATTCGATAGTAGATTCGCATTAAAGTTGTATACCTGATATGGTAGAATCAGTCAAAAGTTTAATTATATGGAACTCTTTCTGGAGAGGATCTAGTGTCATTGATCCAGCAACTTAAGCCAGTTAGAGAGACTGCAGTGCTCTTCATAGGACCAGTAGTCTATCGAGCAAGTGTCCTTGCATAGGATCAGAGGATATCGGTTGGTCATTGATCATTGTTCCGTATCTTGGTATAAGCAAGGAAAAGGTTGAGGGTAGGACCGCCTAGGCGCCAATTCTGTTTCGTAGGGGCACCTTCAATTTTGTGAAGTCTGCAGTTGCTGGACTGCTGTGCCACAGATTAACAGTGATGCTGAGGGGCACAGGGACATGTCAGGTCCTACACCAGCCCTCTCTCTGCGCCCATCACGCCTCTCTACATCATTGTATCGTGTTTAGACCCAAAACAATTGCTGGGGACCCCACGCCATTTTTTTTTCAAAGGGAACCCTATTTTTGTTAATCAGTTCCCTCTGACGTCACTGATTGTGTCCCTGGCTGACCTGAAGTGAAAGTGGAAAGCAATCAATTAAGCTTTCCACTTAAGGGCCCGTCTCACATAGCGATATCGCTACGAGATCGCTGCTGAGTCACTAGTTTTGTGACGCAGCAGCGAGCTCACCAGCGATAAACGCTGTGTGTGACATTCAGCGACGATCAGCCCCCCTGCCGGGTATCGCTGATCGTCGCTGAAATGTCAGGACCTTTTTTTGATCGCTGGTTTCCCGCTGACAGGCACACATCGCTGCGTGTGACAGGCGGGAGACCAGCGATCCGCTGGTAACCAAGGTACACAGCGGGTTTCCAGGCGCGGGGCTGTGCCTAGAAACCCGCTGTGTACCTTGGATACCAGCGCCCTGATGCAGGGAGCTGGTATCCAAGGTACACAGCGGGTTTCCAAGCGCTGCGCGGTGCCTGGAAACCCGCTGTGTACCTTGGTTACCAGCGGATCGCTGGTCTCCCGCCTGTCACACGCAGCGATGCGTGCCTGTCAGAGGGAAACCAGCGATCAAAAAAAGGTCCTGACATTTCTGCGACGATCAGCGATACCCGGCAGGGGGGCTGATCGTCGCTGAATGTCACACACAGCGATATCGCTGGTGAGCTCGCTGCTGCGTCACAAAACTAGTGACTCAGCAGCGATCTCGGTAGCGATATCGCTATGTGAGACGGGCCCTTAAGCGAAGTTACCCGCAGTGTCGCTGTCCCAGATCGCTGCCTGAGCTGCCTGTTTGGCAGCTCAGCAGCGATCATGTAGCGATACACCAGCGATCCCGACAAGTGCATATCGTTGTCGGGATCGCTGGTGTATCGTTATGTGACACCCGCCTTTACTCTCCTGTCAGGCAGGAGAGGAACTCATTCATTTGGGGTTTACTGTGAGGCTGCAGCATTAGCTGCGGTCCCTGCAGTAAACATTAACCCTTTCTGAAGGATTACACCGTGGGACCTGACTGTGCATGGGATAGGTAAGAATAATTTTGCTTTTTTATTTTATTTTTATTACAGGAAATGGTTTTTGCAGTAAAATAAAAGATGGTCAAAAACATGTGTCTTTATTTCATTAAAATGATTTTTAATTAAAGTGTGTGTGTTTTATTTTTATTTCATGCAACAGGATTAATAATTGATAGTTGTCTAATTGACAGCTCTCAATTATTAACCTGGCTTAAGGTCACCTTTCAATAGCAAGGTGGCTTTAACCCCATATTAACCCATTCGCCACCGCTACAGGGCAATGGGAATAGACGGGCAAAGTGCCAGAAAGGGCGAATCTAATTATAGATTTGTCTTTCCTGGGGTGTCTGGGGCAGATGTTAGTAGCCGGGGGGGGGGCAAAAATAATGGTCCCTCTCTGGGCTATTATTATCTGCTCCCACTCACTGGCTTTGTCTGTCTGGTTGCGAAAATAGGGCGGGAGCCCACGCATTTTTTTTCAGCAATTTACACCTCATATATATATATATACATGTCATTGAATTTGTGACACATATATATATATAATTTATATTTGTAGTTCATACACTTCTACATAGTATAATAGCCGCTAATTCAATTGCCGGCTTTTGTGAAAATGCAGAACCCGACATGAAATGACACTTGGTGTACATAGGGTTAACCGTGTCTTTTCATGTCCTTTGCTATCTAATTTCCACAAACAATTAAATCAGACTATGTGTGCAAAATTTCACACCTGTAGGGGTTAATTAAAGGTGTAAATTCGTAGCAAAAAGTCCATTTTTTTACAACGAATTTACACCTTTAATTAACCCCTACAGGTGTGAAATTTTGCACACATAGTCTGATTTAATTGTTTGTGCAAATTAGATAGCAAAGGACATGAAAAGACATGGTTAACCCTATGTACACCAAGTGTCATTTCATGTCGGGTGACCCGACATGAAATGACACTTGGTGTACATAGGGTTAACCATGTCTTTTCATGTCCTTTGCTATCTAATTTGCACAAACAATTAAATCAGACTATGTGTGCAAAATTTCACACCTGTAGGGGTTAATTAAAGGTGTAAATTCGTAGCAAAAAGTCCGTTTTTTTTACAACGAATTTACACCTTTAATTAACCCCTACAGGTGTGAAATTTTGCACACATAGTCTGATTTAATTGTTTGTGCAAATCAGATAGCAAACGACATGAAAAGACATGGTTAACCCTATGTACACCAAGTGTCATTTCATGTCGGGTGCTTCTGTCTTTTCACTGAAGCCGGCTTTACCCGGCAATTGAATCAGAGTCTATTTTACTATGTAGAAGTGTATAAACTATAAATATATGTATATATATATGTCACAATGACATGTATATATATATATATATGTATTCTATGTGTGTATATTTAGTGTTTACAAGGAAAGAATGGGTTTTTTTTAGTTGCGATATTTTGTTCCCATAGACTTACATGGGACTTCCGGTATCGGTATCGGGTATCGCCGATATTTTAGTGATATCGGCGATACCATTCGATTCCGATACTTTAGGATATCGGAAAGTATCGCTCAACTCTACTCTTCTCGTATACCAGGTCCTAACTATGCCAATCCTCACTTAGAAAATTCTGTCTGCATGGGAACATATGAATCCTCTCTCCAGACTAAAATCTACATCTCTGTGGAGGGGTAATGAACCTGTTATAATTAAAACGCCTGTGACCACCAGGTGGAGTGCTCAGGTAGAAGGTAAATGAATACATATCAAAAACTGACCAGCACATCCAAATATAGATCTAATGTGAACATGTCCTAAAACCTAGAGTCACCAATCATATACATTCAAGAATAAAAGGTAGCACACTGTAGCGCTATAGCTTGCGGACACAAAAATATGAAAAATTAATTGCATCACTGCCTTAGAAATATGAAAAATTGAGAAGTCTTAGCGCATTAAAAGGCCAATTTATGTGTACCTGGTAGCCACGTTAAGGCTCTTCTCGTATACCAGGTCCTAACTATGCCAATCCTCACTTAGAAAAGTTTGTCTGAATGGGTACATATGAATCCTCTCTCCAGACTAAAATCTACATCTCTGTGGAGGGGTAATGAACCTGTTATAATTAAAACGCCTGTGACCACCAGATGGAGTGCTCAGGTAGAAGTTAAATTAATACATATCAAAAATATGCATGGCACCTTCCCAGGCTAATAATATCAGCCTCCAGCTGTCTGTTTAGCCTTTGCTGGTAAGTAAATATAGGAGGGACCCCATGGCATCCTTTTGCTAACCAGTGAAGGTTAAGCAAACAGCTGTGAGCTGTTATTAATAGGCTGGGAACCATTATGGCTATTGGCCTCTTCCCAGATTATTAACACCAGCCACCAGCTGTTGGCTTTCCCTCAGCTGGTTTGGAAAATCAAGGGGGACCCTACCCCTTTTTTTATTTATTTTATACCCACAATGTCATCCATGTGTCATCAATATGCAGCAATCATTTCCTACTTGCTGACGGAAAAAAAAAGGCATGCCTGCGGGTTTTTCACAAGGGCACATGGTTGTGTAAATAACCTGACATGTGCATAACAATATTTATAATATAATGGGCATGCGTGTACCCATATTTGCAGTCCTTAAAAAGCAGAATGCATATGGACATAAAAACAGACATGTGAAGGAGGTCTAAAAGGAACATTTGGAATTAGGAAATTGAAAAGGTAAAGGGAACTGAAGGAATGAAAGTGGGTAAGGTTTATCACCATCATTTCTTACAAAGGGTTCTCCAAAAAATTTAATCAAATGGCCCCGTAACATAACTTGGCAAATTTATATGCTATGTAACTTCCTTTTTATCTTATTTTTATAGCAGTAATGCAATTCGAATTTCATATAAAAATACAATAACCTTTATTGAATATATTAAAACATACAGTAAAATTAACAGAGATGCCTCTTAAAAAGGGACACTTTATCCAACTGATATTTTACCTGATTCATTATAAAGACTTTCAGGAAACATTAAAGTTGTATGAACCCATCGATATTGGTAGAATCAGTCAACAGTTTAATTTATATGGAAACCTCCTTTCTGAGAGAAGGATCTCAGCTGTTCATTTGATCCCCGCAACTTAAGCCACTGTTAGAGGAGACTTGCAGTGGCTCTCTCATAGAGAACACAGTAGTGCTCAGTCGAGCAAAGTGTTCCTGTGCATGAGGGAGTCAAGAGAGATATCGGTTGGTCAATTGATCATTTGTTCCACCGCTATCTTATGAGTATAAGCAAGGCCGGGAAAAGGGGTTGGCAGGGTAGGCACCTGCCTAGGCGCCACCTCCGCCTATCCGTAGGGGGCCCCTTCAAAAAATTGCTGAATGTCTGCAGTTGCTCGGCATCTTCCTGCTGCCACAGACATTCAGCACAGTGATTGCTGAGGCGCGGGCACACAGGGGAGCAGTGTCAGTCACTGACACCAGTCACCCCTCTCTCTTCTGCGCCCCAGTCATCACTCCCTCTCTACACTCAATTGTATTCGTGTCTTTTAGACGCAAATACAATTGCTGTGTGCACCACCCGGGACAGGAGCAGAGGAGATGTCATTTCCCCTGCTCCACCAGGTTCTCCAGGAAGACATATGCCACTTCCAGTCTGCGCCTTGTTGGAGAAGGCGCATGCAGGGGATGTATGACGGCACAATGGACGGGAGCCAGGAATAGGTGAGTGTAATTTTTTTTCAATTCTTATATTACTGTGTAGGGAGAGAGAATAAAATGAGGGAAGGGGCTGTACTGATGGGGGAATAAAATGAGTGGCTGTTCTGATGGGGGAATAAAATTGGCTGGGCAGATGAAGGTAATAATCTGAAGGGATGTGCAGATGGGGGAATGAAATGGGCTTTGCAGAGGATTGGAATAAAATGAGGGGCTGTGCAGAGGGTTGGAATAAAATGAGGGTGTTATGTTTCGGTAACTGAGGAGAAATAGCAAAAAATAGCAAAAGTGGTAATACACCAGAGAGGCTGGAACCTGTTGGATTGCAGTAACCTGAACTAACCACACAACTATAGGTAGGCGTGGAGCGTTCCTACGGTGATCCTAGATGCCTCGTCACAGCCTGAGAGATAACTACATCTCCAGGCAGAAAGATGAAAGCTATCTGCCCCGGAGCAGATCCCCAAAGAAAATAGGAAGCCCCAAACACGTAATGGCAGTTAGACAAGAAGGAAGTACGGACACAGACAGAAAATAGAATGCGCAAACGCTGGGGCCAAATCTGTCTAGACAGAAAAGTACAGGAAAGAATTCTGACTGCAATCCAACAAAACCCTAACAAAAATACCAACACTTCTGATTGCCAAAAAACCTGAGATCACACGATCTCATCCACCTAAATCAGATCTCTGGTGTAACAAAACGCTATTCAGCAAATAAAAAGTAACAAAAGAGCAAAGCAAAAGTGCAGACACAAACGGAGCACAATTGCAGCGCCAGACCCCCAACACTTATCTGAAGAGACAGCAGGAAACTAGCAGTGATTCAAGCAAGACCAGAAGGAACAATTGATAACCGGCAAGGCTGCTGGGTACTCAGGCCACTTATATCCACCATTCAGCGCCAGCTGAAGGCCATTCAGTAATCAGTTCATTACCCTCAGAAACCACCGGAGGGAGCCCCAGCTCAGAAGCCGCCTCCAGCATATTCACAACAGTACCCCCCACTTGAGGAGGGGTCACGAACCTCACCTGCGCAACCAGGCCGATCAGGATGGGCTCGATGATAGGCACGGATAAGTCTCCCAGCATGAATGTCCGAAGCAAACACCCAAGAATTGTCCTCCTGACCATAACCTCTCCACTTAACCAAATACTGGAGTTTCTGTCTAGCAAAACGAGAATCCAATATCTTCTCAACCACATACTCCAAATTGCCTTCAACCAAAACAGGGTCGGGAGGTGCAGCCATAGGAACCACTGGTTCGACAAACCTCTTCAATAAGGACTTGTGGAACACGTTATGGATCTTAAATGTCCCTGGAAGAAGCAAACGGAAGGAAACCGGATTAATAATTTCCATGATCTTATAAGGTCCAATGAACCTTGGCTTAAATTTTGGAGATGCAACCTTCATAGGGATATTCCTTGAGGACAACCAAATCAAGTCCCCCTCTTTAAAACGAGGACCATCAGTCCTATGCCGGTTGGCAAACCGCTGGGCCTTCTCCTGAGAGAGTGACAACCTCTCCACCACCTGGTCCCAAATCTGCTGCATACGCTGCACAATAGAGTCAACCCCTGGACAGACAGAAGCCTCCACCTGTCCTGAAGAAAATCGAGGGTGAAACCCGGAATTGCAGAAAAATGGAGACATCAAGGTGGCAGAGCTAGCTCTATTATTAAGAGCAAACTCAGCCAAAGGCAAAAAAGAGACCCAGTCATCTTGATCAGCAGACACAAAACATCTCAAATAAGTCTCCAAGGTCTGGTTTGTTCTCTCGGTTTGTCCATTGGTCTGAGGGTGAAATGCAGAGGAGAAAGACAACTGAACACCAAGTTTAGAAAAAAATGTCCTCCAAAATCTGGAAACAAACTGGACTCCTCTGTCAGACACAATGTTCTCCTGAATGCCATGTAACCGAACCACATGCTGAAAGAACAAAGGCACCAACTCGGAGGAGGAAGGCAACTTAGGTAATGGCACAAGATGTATCATCTTGGAAAACGTATCACAGATTACCCAGATAACGGTCATTCTCTAAGAGACAGGAAGGTCAGAAATAAAATCCATAGAAATATGGGTCCATGGCCTCTTGGGCACAGGTAATGGCATTAACAAACCACTAGAACGAGAGCAAGGCTTGGAACGAGAGCAAGTCCCACAGGACTGCACAAAGTCCCTGACGTCACTAGACAAAGTAGGCCACCAAAAGGAGCGACTCACCAAGTCTCTGATACCAAAAATCCCGGGATGACCAGCCAACGCGGAACAATGAATCTCAGACATCACACTCTTTTTCCACTGGTCTGGAACAAACAACTTCCCAACAGGGCAGCGATCAGGTTTATCCTCCTGACACCCTTCCAGAGCCAGTCTCAAATTGGGTGAAATGGCGGAAAGAACCACACCCTCTTTCAAAATAACAGCAGGATCAGATAACTCAGGAGAATCTGCAAAGAAACTCCTCGAGAAGGCATCCGCCTTGACATTCTTAGTGCCAGGAGGAAAAGAAACCACAAAATTAAAACGTGTGAAAAACAAGGCCCACCTGGCCTGTCTAGGATTAAGTCGCTTGGCTGATTCGAGATAAACCAGGTTCTTATGGTCCGTGAGGACCACCACCTGATGTTTGGCTCCTTCCAGCTAATGTCTCCACTCTTCAAAGGCCCACTTCATGGCCAATAACTCCCGATTACCCACGTCATAATTACGTTCAGTTGGAGAAAATTTTCGAGAGAAAAAGGCACAAGGGTTACTCTTAGAGGTCTCTGGATCCTTTTAGGACAAAACGGCACCTGCCCCAATCTCAGAGGCATCAACCTCCACCTGAAACGGCAGAGAAACATCAGGCTGCCGTAGAACAGGAGCAGAAATGAATCTCTGCTTAAGTTCCTGAAATGCAGAAACTGCCTCAGGAGGCCAATTCACCACATCGGAACCCTTTTTGGTCAAATCAGTCAATGGTTTAACAATAACAGAAAAATTACCAATAAATTTACGATAAAAATTGGCAAAACCCAAAAATCTCTGAAGAGCCTTCAATGAAGTAGGTTGAACCCAATCACAGATGGCCTGAACCTTGACCGGGTCCATTTCAATAACAGACGGAGACAAAATGAATCCCAGAAATTAGATCTTCTGTACGCCAAAAAGACACTTTGATCCCTTCACATACAGTGCATTCTCTCTCAAAATCTGGAACACAGTCCGAACATGTTTCACATGAGAGTCCAGTCATTGGAAAAAAATCAAGATATCATCCAAATAAACAATCAGAAATTTATCCACAAAATCCCTGAAAATATCATTCATGAAGGGTTGAAGATGGAAGGGGCGTTAGTAAGCCCAAAAGGCATCACTAGGTACTCAAAATGCCCCTCTGGGGTATTAAACGCCGTCTTCCATTCATCCCCGTGCTTAATGCGAATAAGGTTATACGCCCCCCACCCCCCCCCGAGGTCAAGCTTGGTAAACCAACTAGCACTTTTCACTGTGGAAAATAGGTCAGAAATCAAAGGTAACGGATATTGATATTTAACAGTGATCTTATTCAGGAGGCGATAATCAATACACGGCCTCAATGAACCATCCTTTTTGGCCACAAAGAAAAAACCGGCGCCCAAGGGTGAAGAGGATGGTCTGATATGACCCTTCTCCAATGACTCCTTGATATAAGATCACATAGCATCGTGTTCAGGCACAGATAAATTAAAAAGGTGACCTTTAGGAAATTTACCACCAGGCACTAATTCAATAGCGCAATCATAGCTCCTGTGAGGGGGCATGGCTGCAGATTTACTTTCACTAAACACATCAGAAAAATCAATTAACACATTGGCAGCCCCAACTGGTCACAGACACAGATTTCCAATCCAAAACAGGATTATGAGACTGTAACCAAGGGAAACCTAGTACAATAATGTCATGCAGATTATGCAGCACCAGAAATTTGCAACTCTCCTGATGATCTGGTTCAACCCTCATTATCACCTGAGTAGAAAACTGGGATTTATCTCCACCAAAGGGGCAGAATCAATGCCCAGTAGGGGAATAGACTTCCACAGGGGTATCATGGGAAACCCACAACGTTTGGCAAAGTCAAAATCCATCAGGTTAATAGCTGCTCCTGAATCAACAAAAAGCCTGAGCAGAAAATGTGGACAGGGAGCAAATCAGGGTAACAGTCAACAGAAATTTAGTCTGAACACTACCCAAGACAACTGAGCGTGCAAGACGTCTTCCCCGCTTAGGGCAGACAGAAATAGCATGGGAAGCGTCACCACAGTAGAAACATAACCCATTGCGCTTACGAAACTCATGACACTGAGCCCCAGAAGTCACTCCATCACACTGCATGGGCTCAGGAGCTGGCTCACAAGGCAGCACTATCTCACGCATACCTCTGCGCTCACGCAAACGTCTGTCAATTTGAATAGCCAAAGACATGGAATCATTGAGACCAGAGGGAACAGGGAATCCCACCATAACGTCCTTTACATTCTCTGACAGCCCCTTCCGAAAAAGGGCTGCCAAAGCATCATCATTCCATTTGGTCAGGACTGCCCACTTTCGAAATTTCTGACAGTACAACTCAGCGTCTTCAAGACCCTGATTTAATGCCAACAAGATCTTTTCACCTTGATCAGTGACATTAAGTTCATCATACAATAACCCCAGAGCCTGAAAAAATACATCAATATCATTCAAAACAGGATCCCCAGGTGTCAGGAAAAAAGCCCAATCCTGAGGGTCGCCGCGCAGCAGGGAGATGACAATTTGAACCTGCTGTGCCACGTTCCCTGAGGACTTAGGCTTTAAGGCAAAAAACAACTTACAGTTATTTTTGAAATTCAGAAATTTAGATCGATCCCCCAAAAACAAATCTGGCATGGGATCCTAGGTTCCAGAACCGGCAACCTAGCAAGATAGGTAGCAATACTCCGAACCTCAGTGGCAAGCTGATCCACACGGCCAGACAACTGTGCAAACTCCATTGAGAGAAAAAAAAATCCTCCTCAGCACCCAGAGAAAAGAGGGGAAAAAAAAAATGCAACAGAGTTTCCTTATTACTATTTTCCCCTTCTGTGAGTACCATACAATTTTCAGTTTTTGGGCCGATTATACTGTTATGTTTTGGTAACTGAGGAGAAATAGCAAAAAATAGCAAAAGCGGTAATACACCAGAGAGGCTGGAACCTGTTGGATTGCAGTAACCTGAACTAACCACACAACTAGAGGTAGCCGTGGAGCGTTCCTACGGTGATCCTAGATGCCTCATCACAGCCTGAGAGATAACTACATCTAAAGGCAGAAAGATGAAAGCTATCTGCCCCGGAGCAGATCCCCAAAGAAAATAGGAAGCCCCCAAACATGTAATGGCGGTTAGACAAGAAGGAAGCACGGACACAGACAGAAAATAGAATGAGCAAACGCTGGGGCCCAATCTGTCTAGACAGAAAAGTACAGGAAAGAATTCTGACTGCAATCCAACAAAACCCTAACAAAAATACCAACACTTCTGTTTGCCAAAAAACCTGAGATCACACGATCTCATCCACCTAAATCAGATCTCTGGTGTAACAAAACGCTATTCAGCAAATAAAAAGTAACAAAAGAGCAAAGCAAAAGTGCAGACACAAACGGAGCACAATTACAGCGCCAGACCCCCAAAAGGGGACAGGCTGCAGTCCACTGCAAGCAGCAAACCAGCAGAGAAAATCAAACAGAGGAAAAAAAACAGCAAACACTTATCTGAAGGAGAGCAGGAAACTAGCAGTGCTTCAAGCAAGACCAGAAGGAACAATTGATAACTGGCAAGGCTGCTGGGAACTCAGGCCACTTATATCCTACCATTCAGCGCCAGCTGAAAGCCATTCAGTAATCAGTTCATTACCCTCAGCAACCACCGGAGGGAGCCCCAGCTCAGAAGCCGCCTCCAGCATATTCACAACAGAGGGGCTGTGCAGAGTGGGGAATAAAATTTGGGGCTGTACAGTGGGGGGAATAAAATGAGGTTCTGTGCAGAAAGGGGGAATAAGATAAGGGGCTGTGAAGAGAGGATAAAATGAGGTGCTGTGCAGATGGGGGGATAAAATTAGGGTCTGTGATGATCGAGACATAAAATGAAGGTCTGTGCTGGGGGCATGAAATGAAGAGCAGTGCAGGGGGGTATGAAGTGAGAGGCAGCACGGGTGGCCATGAAATGAGGGACTGTGCATTTGGCCATGAAATGAGGGGATGTGCAGAGGGGGGGAATAAAATGAGGGACTTTGCAGGGAGCATAAAATGAGGAGCTGTGTAGTAAGCATAAAATGAGGGGCTATGCAGGGACCATGAAATGAAAAGCAGTGCACAGGGGGCCATGAGATGAGGAATTGTGTGTTTAGGCTATGAAATAAGATGCTGTGCAGGGGGACAGCAATGTATATGAGGGGCTGTGGTAACCATACTGTATATGAGGCTGTGGAGGTGATTATACTGGGGGCTGTTTTTACCATGCTTGATAGGAGGCTGTGGTGAATATCCTACTGTTTGGTTTGGTGTGCTGTTTGTGGGCCATACTACTGTATGGGGTGCTGTGGGGGCCATCCTAGTATACATCGGGGCTGTTTTGGACATCATACTATATTTGGGCTGTGGTGGACATCATACTATATATGGGGGGCTGTGGTGGACATCATACTATTTATGGTGGTCTGTGGTGGACATCAAACTATATCAGTGGGCTGTGGTCGTTACCATACTATATATTGGCAGCTTGTTGTGGATATCATACCTTATGGATGGCTGTGGTGACCATCATACTGTGTAGGGGTACAGTGTGAGGAGTGGTTATAGTTTGCAAAGGGCAGCATGTTGGGCAGTGTGAGGGCATAGTGTGAAGAGGGGGTACGTAATGAATATGGGAAAGGGCACTGCGAAATGAGGGTTAGCATGGTGGGGGACAGTGTGGAGATGGAGAAAGTGTAATTGAAAATTTGAGCGAGGACATCAATTGTATAGGCTGCGTTTCATAAGGGCGGATGGTGTGACGGTTATAGCTGATAATGATAGACAGTGTGAAGGTCATATACCATAGGAGACTTATTTAGGTCATAATTTGAGCAAACTTTTTTATGCAGAGGGCATTTTATTAACACTCTTACTTTTAAGGGCACTGTGTCAAGATGTGCTGCAAAAGACCGGAGAAAAGGGAGTCTGCAGAGATGAGCTGTGGCTGTGAAAAGTCATCATGTCATCTAGACAAGATGGAGATGAAAAGAAAGAGACAACTCCAGAGAAGATGTAATTTCTAAGGTACCTGGATATAAGTGTTTATTTATGATACTGACTAATTCTCATCAGTACTGTAGTTCCTGTAAGGTCCGTAGACTGATGATGGCTGTTAATAACAACTCCCAATATTTTCTTACAAATATCAAGGACATATTGGGAGTTGTAGGATTGTACAGTCATGGCCAAAAGTTTTGAGAATGACACAAATATTAATTTTTGCAAAGTCTACTGCTTCACTTTTGGCAATTTGCATATACTCCAGAATGTTATAAAGAGTGATCAGCTTAACAGCAATTACTTGCAAAGTCAATATTTGGCTAGAAAATGAACTTTATCCCCCAAAACACATTTCAACATCATTGCAGCCCTGCCTTAAAAGGACCAGCTAACCTCTTTTCAGTGATTGCTCCATTAACACAGGTGTGGGTGTTGATGAGGACATGGCTGGAGATCAATCTGTCATGATTAAGTAAGAATGACACCACTGGACACTTTAAAAGGAGGCTGCTGCTTGGCATCATTGTTTCTCTTCTGTTAACCATGGTTATCTCTAAAGAAACACGTGCAGTCATCATTGCAATGCACAAAAATGGCCTAACAGGGAAGAGTATCGCAGCTAGAAAGATTGCACCTCAGTCAACAATCTATCGCATCATCAAGAACTTCAAGGAGAGAGGTTCCATTGTTGCCAAAAAGGCTTCAGGGCGCCCAAGAAAGACCAGCAAGTGCCAGGACCGTCTTAAAAGTGTTTCAGCTGCGGGATCGGGCTACCAGCAGTGCAGAGCTTGCTCAGGAATGGCAGCAGGCAGGTGTGAGTGCATATGCACGCACTGTGAGGCGGAGACTCTTAGAGCAAGACCTGGTCTCAAGGAGGGCAGCAAAGAAGCCACTTCTCTCCAGAAAAAACATCATGGACAGACTAATATTCTGCAAAAGGTACAGGCAGTGGACTGCTGAGGACTGGGGTAAAGTTATTTTCTCTGATGAATCCCCTTTTCGATTGTTTGGGACATCAGGAAAACGCCTCATTCGGAGAAGACAAGGTGAGCGCTACCACCAGTCTTGTCTCATGCCAACTGTTAAGCATCCTGAAACCATTCATGTGTGGGGTTGCTTCTCAGCCAAGGGAATCGGCTCTCTTACAGTCTTGCCTAAAAACACAGCCATGAATAAAGAATGGTACCAGAATGTCCTCCAAGAGCAACTTCTCCCAACCTCCAAGAGCAGTTTGGCGATCAACAATGCCTTTTCCAGCATGATGGAGCACCTTACCATAAAGCAAAGGTGATAACTAAATGGCTCAGGGAACAATACATAGAGATTTTGGATCCATGGCCTGTAAATTTCCCAGATCTTAATCCCATTGAGAACTTGTGGTCAATCATCAAGAGACGAGTGGACAAACAAAAACCTAAAAATTCTGACAAAATGAAAGCATTGATTGTGCAAGAATGGACTGCTATCAGTCAGGATTTGGTCCAGAAGTTGATTGAGAGCATGCCAGGGAGAATTGCAGAGGTCCTGAAGAAGAAGGGTCAACACTGCAAATATTGACTTGCTGCATTAACTCATTCTAACTGTCAATATTAGCTTTTGTTACTCATATGTTTGCAATTATTATATTTCTGTCTGTGATAAAAACATCTGTCAAACACACATAAAAACCAGAGGGCAGCAGATCATGTGAAAATATAATATTTGTGTCATTCTCAAAACTTTTGGCCATGACTGTAGGTGTTGGAATATGATTGGTGCAACAACTCCATTCCTGTCTGTGAGTGTTTAGATGCTAGATTTGTATGCTGGTCATAAAGTTAGAACAAAAAACCTCCCAGAGGCTCACACAGGGAGAGCATGTGACTGTATTTCCTGTTTTCCTGTGTCTGTGTATGAGAGAAGCAGCCTGCTGTAGATGCTGCACAGATAGAGACACACAAATGATTTATTCCTGATCTATTAAGCTTATCATATATTGTTCCTGTTTGTTCCTGAATAAAGAAGCTCTGTTGTCACACGCTTGGAGAGTATTCTGAATAATCTGCTGCCAACAGTAGGTTCATGAGATACAATTGTTTATGAGGCTGACATGATATTACAATTGATCTTTGTACTAAGCTTGGTTCTTGCTTTCAAGTACTCTTGGTTCTGATCATGTATTCATGTACTTATGGGGGTTCTGGTGACGTATTAATTTACTGATGGTGGTTCTGGTGATGTAGCCAAATACTGATGGTGGGTCTGTTGATGTATTCATATACTGACAGTGGACCTAGCAATGCATTCATGTTCTAATGGTGGTTCTGATGATATATTTATGTACTGATGATGGTTCTGATGATGTATTTGTTTACTAATGGTGGTTCTGTTGATGTATTCATGTACTGATCCCGGTTCTGGTGACATATTTATTTACTGGTGATGTTTTTAGTGACATATTCATGTTCTATTGATTGCTCTGGTGCTCTTATTATGTACTGATGATGATTGTGGCTTTGCATTCATGTACTGATGATGGTTCTAATGATGAATATATTACCATTATCATCATCACTTCATGAATACAGCATCAGAACAACCATCACTACATGAATATGTCACCAGAACCGGAATACATCACCAGAACCACCATCAGTTTTGTTCAAGATGTATTTATTTCATGACGGACACAAAAACCATCAGACGTATCCCCCTTACTTATAATGTGGGTCTGTTCATTTTGCTTTAGGGTATCTGCCAAATCCTGGACACCTGAATTGAAACCAAATAATTTGAAATCTTAATAATTAATAAGAATTTTTATCTTCAGTGTGAAATTTGATCAAATTTTTTTAAATAATATTTTCTGCTCTGCCCAGCAGCAATATGAAAACATAGTCTCTTTTGAAACATTTGCTAAGCACTACAGACTAAACATCTCATCTTTGGGTTCAGGCTTTGGCTTCATTGTACTATCTAAAGTTGCTGACATTTCTCCCATCCTTTCTTTATCTACTTACACTCCAATAATTCATATTCTATAATGATAAAGTAAAATTTATTTAACTTATTAAAAATTTATTTGTGACTGTTTATTTTTTGACTGTTGACGATGACGACTAAAAAACTAAAAATGATGTCAAACATTAGTGACAGTTATATATAAGCATTCAAATCACACAACACCATAATGTAAAGAGTTTACATTATTCATGTCAGGATATACAGGAATAAATAACATGTATATGTTGTAGGTGTCAAATTCTACCATCATCCCTGAAGTGCGTTTCTCTGTGTAAGTAAAGAGCTTATATATATATATGATAACTGTGAAGACTCTGGGTTCATCTATTGAAATTACGATGTTCCTATTACTAAGCAAATTTAACATTTACATGCCCCCCACCTCTTTAAAACGGATACACAAGGATTCACTCCAGCCCTGATTACCTACATCTTACATCATCTAATCAGCAGGACTCCTTTGGATTATGCCCTTGTCTGAGTTTAAAGATTATTTCCATGATACACATTAATGGTATATCATTTACATATGACCTAGCCTGGGAAGAAATGTCAGCAGCACCAACTGGACACTCTGGAGCTGATTCACTTACGGCCCGGGGCATTTATAATGAAAGATAATCGAGAAGGAGAATTTTTAAAAACGCTGATTTCACTACTATCTTGCCATGTAAACAGACCGCCAATTAGCCAATGAATAAGCAGAACACTTGTTCATCAAGTGAAATTTATTTTGTACAGCATAAAAGATCATCTCTCTTGACGATGCATTGTCCAGTATAAACAGCACTCACACCTCCGAGAACCATGGCAGCCTATGTGCACTGAGCGATCTATACTCAATTGTTTACTTTAGTATGCCTGTGAAAACAGGCAAACAACCATCGAACAATAAAAGTTTACCAATCATTGGTCATATTATGCAGCCTGCTGGTCCGCCGCAATTCTAGGAGGAGCGTTCATTAAAGATTTCCTCTGACCCACTTTCTGTGGACTGGGAGCAATGAAACTTGGCACAGTTATTAGTCCTTCTCTACATAGGTGCCACCTTGGGACACACACTTCTTCCTTCTCTTTAAGCAGCTGTAACACCTTGCTTGTAGAAGTCGACAGGTTGCTCCAAAAGCCATGTTGTAACTTCGGAAATCAGAGGCTCATCATCTAGAAAATGCTTCCCCTTCAGAAATAACTTCATTGTTGGAAAGAGGTGGAAGTCCTTCGGTGAACATGCCACGTCTCTTGGTTTTGATTGTCTCCCACAATTTCTGCAGCAGTGAAGCATAGTATGCCCAGTGATCATGGCACCTGTGAAGAAACCAGATTGTATCTTAAAGGGAGTCTGTCACCCCATTTTTCGACTATAAGCTGCGTCCACCGCCATCAGGGGCTTATCTACAGCATTCTGTAATGCTGTAGATAAGTCCCCGATGTCACCTGAAAGAGAAGAAAAACGAGTTATATTATACTCACCCAGGGGCGGTCCGCCGTCCGGTCTGGCGCCTCCCATCTTCTAGCGAAGCCGTCCGTCCGGCGCCTGCGCACTGTAGTACTCTGCTCTGCCCTCACCAGGGCAGATCAGTGTGCCTGCGCAGGAGCTGCGACAGGATGCAAAGAAGAGGACGGCTTCGCTAGAAGATGGGAGGCGCCGGACCGTGACACCCATCGGACCAGACCAGACCCCAGACCGCCTCTGGGTGAGTATAATATAACTCGTTTTTCTTCTCATTCAGGTCGCATCGGGGGCTTATCTACAGCATTACAGAATGCTGTAGATAAGCCCCTGATGGCGGTGGTCGCATCTTATACGCGAAAAAAGGGGTGACAGATTCCCTTTAATTTCCCAGACAACCATGTTTTTTTGCAAACCAAAAAGAACTAACATTTTATCTGAATATTGGCTTGTGGATTTAAGTGTTTAAGTCTGGTGGGTCAAGAAGACAGACTTGCATGCCATTTAACATACTATGTAAAGGGTATGCCACACTAAACAATATCGCTAACGGGATCGCTAAAAACGTCACTATTTAGCGATCCTGTTAGCGATGTTGTTCAGTGCGGCAGCTTCCAGCGACGAGCTTCCTGCTGTGATCTCGCTCGTCGCTGGAATCGTTCCGGACCCTATTTTCTCGTCGGCGCTCCGCTGGGTAAGTATCTAATCGCTGTGTGGCACCTTTTCTTAGCGATTTAGCGGTACTTTGTACGCTAAAGTCGTTAAGAAGATCGCTAACGGCGATAGCGTCGTTAACTATATCGCTAAATGTGGCCGCATTTAGCGATATAGAACAATCCGCTAGCGATCGCATTAGTATGCGTCGTTATCGTGATCGCTAGCGGGATTGTTTAGTGTGGCAGTACCTTAAGTCTGTAATAGTGACTTGTACACAGTGTGTGTTTGTCTTTGCTTATTGTGTGCTGATATGCTAATTGTGTATTGTGTTCTATTACCAGTTTGTTGACTGTGAAGGTAGATAGGGAAAGGCTGTGAGGGTGGACTGAAGGACACTGGGTAAATATAAAAATAGATCACCTGCCTCAGTATAAAAGAGAATTATTTTCTTCTGGTTGGCGTCACTCTTCAGGATCTCAGCTCTGGGTACTTTGTACCTGGCTGAAAGAACACAGGACTGCTCTGTTATCTCCCTATGCTTGTTGTTACCTCCTCTCTGCATGCATATCACAGGTGGAGTAGCGACCCTGGAAGCTTGGACATAACATCTACCATTATCACGGCTTTGTATCTGGCTGAAAGAACACAGGACTGCTCTGTTATCTCCCTATGCTTGTTGTTACCTCCTCTCTGCATGCATATCACAGGTGGAGTAGCGCCCTGGAAGATTGGACATAACATCTACCATTATCACGGCGAGTCAGCGGAAGGGTGAGAACCTGTAATGTGCACCATCTTTGGGGTAATTGCTGGGATTGTTCTGTTTGCTATTGGGTGTTGTGGTTCAATAAAGTATTGCCACACTGTTTTACCCTAACCCTGTGTTGTCTGTGTAGTGTATTGCCCACCAGGAGATAGAGCAGGCGTTCAGTGGTATGAGCCCTGGTCCATGCAATCTTTCTAAAGGCAGTCGGCTAGTGGACGAGAGCACCCACTGACCCCCTTTGTCCACAGTACCCTTTGCTAGGAAATCCATAAATACTATGTGCTGGTCCCAAAACACTGTGAGCATGACCTTGCCTGCCGAGGTTTGGGCACGTGCCTTCTTTGGAGGTGGTGAGTCATGATGCTTCCATTGCATGAACTGGACTTTAGTCTCAGGATCATAGTGATGGACCCAGCTTTCATCCTGTGTGATTAATCTGATGAAAAAGTCCTCCTGGTTTCCATGGCACATCGTCAATAGAGCCTGAGAGCATTTGACTCGTTCCTGCTTCTGGAAAAGTGTGAGCAGCTGGGGAACTCAGCGAGCGGATACTTTATGCATCTGAAGATGGTTTTTGATGTTTTTTTTCCATGGACCCCAAAGTAATCTTGACATTTTTGGCTAGGTGGCGAATGGTTACGTGGCAATTTTTCAAAATAGCGACCTCCACTTGCTAGATGGTGTGTTCATCAATAGCAGAGTGGGATCGCCCTGGAATTGGAGCTGTTTGCACCGATGTCCGACCTCATTTGAATTGACGATTCCAGTTCTTGACTACAGCATATGATGGGGAATCATCACCATAAACCTCTTTCATCTCATCGAACGTCTCCTTTGGTGTGCGGCCTTTCAAGTAAAGGAACTTGATGACTGCTCTGTATTCCACTGGGTTCATTATCAAACCTCACACCACTTCAGCACTAGTGTTGAGCGATACGATACTGCAAATATCGGGTATCGGCCGATATTAGCTGTATCGGGCTTTCAATTCCGAGTACCGATATTTTCGTCATATCGGATACCGGAATCGGATTTGTCACTGTCACTGTGAGTGTCCGTCGGTCGGGTCTGTCAGGAGTCAGCGGCACTTACCTGGCAGAAGATCTCCGGCGGTCACGTCCTGGACTGCTTGATGGCCGCCATTATCTTCTCCCTGGCGGTCACATGCAGTTTTTCGCGATAACTGCAGTGACTGCAGGGTAATCCCGGCCGTAAACCAGTCCGATGACGTCACCGCCGGGGAAGCAGGTAATCAGCTGTGCTGCGCCGGGATGACAGGCTCTGCCTGCCTGCCTGCCTCTGATGTCATTCTGATGTAGCAGAGCTGGATCGTCGTGGGACACTCGTTACTATGGACTGCGTCGGACAGGTGGTATACTGCTGTTTTTTTTTTTCATTTTTTTACAGGAGATCGATGGCGTCGCAGGATGAGACTGTAATAAAAGTAATGAAAACTGTGTTGTGTTTTTTATTAAATTAAAAAACTTTTTTATGAACATTCACCTGTCCAGGGACATCAACAATTTAACTATTTACATACAGGGACCCTGTCCGGGTTATTTATAATTCTTTGGCAGGGGTGTTCCAGGTACCACCTGGTACTCTTCTGATGCTTGCCAAACATCCGAGACACCAAGGACCACCAGGACCTGATGACGTCGTGTGGCCTGTACAGTCAAGTCGTGACCCGCTATCTGTGTCTGTGTGGCCACCTCTTTCATCTCCCTCCGGGTCTGGAGCCCTATGTCCGGGACTGAACGAACCCCAGGGGGCCTAACAGGCGCCGGGTACGGGCCAGCTATCATTATCATGTCCATAGCTGGGGCTGCTGAGGAGACCACTGAGGGAGGCTGGGGAGATTTACGGCGTGGGGTGGGCACTTGTGCAGAGGCCTGGATGTGGGAGGCTGAAGGCTCCGAGGGTCTCACAGGTTCCTGACACTCTGGGGAACAGGGGTCGCACCTGGTGACATTTAGGGCATACCATCCATTGTAACCCCAGTGTCGGGTGTAAGTTACCAAGTCTCCTGGCAACAGGTCCCTCCCCGGGTGTCCTTCTGGGAGGTGAGTCTTCACGTCCCGCCGGGTCACAAACACTTCTAAATAAAGTCCAGGCTCCTGGATGAAGCCCCAACCAGCTTTCAATTTAAAGCTCCGTACTGCACCCTTACGCCGCGGCTCCCTCAGGGTTCCTTTATCTTTTCTCATCCGGTCCTTATCTGCCCGGTCCTTCTCGATGTGACGTTGGCGAAGCTTCTGGGATTCGCGCTGCTCCCTTTGTCGCTCGGCTTCTCTCTCCCGACGTCTACACTCTTCCTCCTGATGCCGGTTGTAATTCTCCTCCACCAGCATCTCCATGTCTCCACCATTAAACTGCAGCTTACGATGTCCGGTTTGCGGCAGCTCTCCTGGCGCCGACAGTCCTGGCGGCGCTCACCTGCGGAGGAAGCAGCCGGCTCTGGAACAGATGACAGTCGGGGCTCCGGTACAGACAGGTAGACCTCTGGTGCCTGCGCGGCCTCCTCCATGAGGACAGGTGTCGCTTCTTCTGTCTCAGCGACGGGGGCAGACAGCGGGATCTGGGGTGCTGCCGGTGCAGCGTTTTTTGCAGGAACGGGTGCCTCCACTGCGACAACGTCAACCGGATCACATTGCAAGGGCTGGGATGCCCGCACGGACTCCTCTACTAGAACGGGTGCCTCACCTTCCAGTACAGACACTTCAGGTAAGAGGGATTGGCGCCGCTCCAAGTTTAGTTTTAGGGCACGCCAGCTGGCTTCCATCCTGGCGACCTCCTCCCGGTGCCGGGCCAGGCCTCTTAGGGTATCCTCAGCTTCTTGCAGCGTAGGAGGGTTTCCAGGCCGGGTGCCCAACGGTGGTTCCGTGGCGATCGGGTCGCTTCCGTGGGGGGAGAGCTCTGACTGCTCCATCCCTTCACACTTCTGCTCGTGTCCATTAGCCATCTCTGCCAAGTCACATGTGTCATTAGCATCTGGAGAGGGCCCCTCTTTTGTAGTGAGGCGGGACCTTCGTGTTAGTTTCCGCACACTGAGGAGGATGAGGAGGCGGAACTCAAGAGCTGTGGGGCACGATCTTACATTGCAGTACCATTTAGAGTGGTCGGCCATCGTTTTCGCGCCACTGAGTGAGTGTACACCCACGAAGAGCACGCCCTTCTTCTTCACCAGTGCCTCGTCGTGACGCAGATATGGCGGAAAAATGGCAAATACATTCTCTGATGATTTTAGCAATTCTCAAGCACAAAACCAGTTCAATTCAGGCACACAGGACTCGCTTATAGCGAGCTACAGAATCCTGTTCGTGACGCCCAAGTTGAGTCGCACAGAGCCAGAGGTTTTGGGGGTACTCGGCACCGAGCCGTCGACTTCTATGGGGTATGTCACGGCTTTACCCGGCAATTGAATCAGAGTCTATTTTACTATGTAGAAGTGTATAAACTATAAATATATGTATATATATATGTCACAATGACATTGTATATTATTATATATATATATATATATATGTAATTCTATGTGTGTATATTTTGTGTTTACAACGAAAGAAAGTGTTTTTTTTAGTTGCGATATTTTGTTCCCATAGACTTACATGGGACTTCCGGTATCGGAATCGGATATCGACGATATTTAGTGATATCGGCGATACCATTCCGATCCGATATTTTTAGATATCGAGCAGTATGCTCAACACTATTCAGCACCTGTAAAATCAAAAACATTATCAGATATGAGTTGCAAATTTGCACGTAACCTATAGAGACTTATATCATTACACGTGCAGTTTCAGCGTCCTGTGATAAATAGAAGTGGGTCAGGGGAAATCTTTAATGAACGCTCCTTGTAGCTTAATTTGTGCCCAAAACTGTCTTTTATGCCTTATACCACATTTATTATGGGTCTTAAAGAAGGGGCGGATTAAAAGTAGCCAGAGACTTGGCAGTTTAGAGGGTGTGGGACCCCCCAGCACCTGATGTATTGCATGTGATTATCGCACAGGTGCTCTGGTGCACATCTGCAGATGCAAGATTGCACTGACACCACCGAATATTGCGCATAATAGAGGATATTATATAATAAGAAACAGCACTACATATAATAAGAGGAAGCTATATAATACAGGACAACTCTACATATAACAAAATGGAATGCTATGAAAATAAGGGACAGTGCTATATATAACGGGATGCTGTACAATACAGGACGGAACGCTGTTTGCATCATTTAAAGGGGTTGTCTGGTCAAAACCCAATAAGTCTGCAGTCAGTCTGTGTTACTGCAGACTTATGAATCCCCTCAGCACACATACTGTGCATTGCGAGGATATGCCAGTTTCTGAGCCAGGATCGGAGGGTATGTATGAGTTATGCACACTCCCGGCCAGTGGGCGCAGTCTCAATCCATACAAGTGTATAGGAGCGAAGCTGCGCCATTTAGTCTGCCACGCCTACTCGACGGCTACATCACTAGACAGGGTGTGGCCATGGCTCTATATAAGTATATGGAGCTAGGCCTTGCCCACTGGTCAGGGGTATGTATAACCCATACACACCCTCCCTTCCTGGGTCTGAAACTGGCTAAACCCCGTAGCGCACAGTGCATGCGCTGGGGGGATTCATAAGTCTGCAGTCACACAGAGTGACTGCAGACTTATCGGTTTTGACCGTACAACCCCTTTAATAGCATGTTTAAACAGACAGACCGCAGTAAACGACTGTTGATTGGTAATGGTTTACTGATTGATGGTCGGTTAGTGCTGCTGGTCGGTCCATGTAAACGTACTCCTATACACTGTAGATACAGAATAAATATTCACATCCAATAAATTACTGCTGATGTCTCGGCTGATTATGGGCTTTTTCTTCTTTATTCAAACCTTCATGTCGATGTCCTATTGCCGTGACTCAGTTACAGCAGCTTGCCGCACTGATCACTGCGAAAATGAAAAAGTTAACATATACAGTCATGGCCGAAAGTGTTGGCACCCTTGACATTGTTCAAGAAAATGAATTATTTCTCCCAGAAAATTATTGCAATTACACACGTTTTATTATACACATGTTTATTTCCTCTGTGTGGAACATCACAAAAAAAGAGAAAACAAGTCAAATTGGACATAATTTCATCCCAAAAATGTGACGGACAAAATTGTTGGCACCTTTCCAAAATTGTGGGTAAGCAACTTTGTTTCAAGCAAGTGATGCTCATTAAAACTCTCCTGTGGCAAGTAAGAGGTGTGGGGAATATTAAAATCACTACATTTCCTTCCGTATTTGTCTATAAAGAGGACATCAGAAACTAATAACACAAATTTCCTAAATTTCTCTTAAAAAGCATTCTTCAATAAGGATATATTAAAAAAATTCCCATATAAAACATCCAATAAATAATCCAGTTAATTTAAAAACAATAAGTCCCATTCCTAGAATTGGGAATTATGTCAGACGGATAGTCATATTACTGATGTGGATCCTATAGGTAGGATCTTACCCTAATAATGATCCCTATCTGATTCGCGGAGGTTGGCACTGTAGGGTCACGAAAGTGGCATGTGGCGCACCCACTCATTCAGATAAAGAAAGAAAAGAGGACACTCCGGGACAAGTACAGAGATGACCATAGGACCGGACCGCCGATAGGTGAGTATAGCAAAAGCTATATTTTGTTTTATGCAGAACACATTGGGGACATATATACAGCATTCTAGAATTCTCTCACATAGGGCTTACAGGTGCTGGTCCTACTTTATATAGGACAAACCTTTTGACAGGTTCCATTTAATCACAACCTGACCTCCTGGAGGATTAGTAGTATGGCTCAGTATTTTGGCCCACAGCACGAAGAACGTCAGACTAGCTCACCAATGGATTTTAATGTTAACTCATCCTGCTGTCTTCTATAAACATATAGGCTGTAAAATCCAGATAGTCGAAATTTGTTTAACCCTATTGAAAAAATGCTTTACAGTCAAAAATACAAATTTACTCACAGGTGTCTGTAATTTTTAAACACAAGGTGTGCCAGGGTAGTCAAAGCCTAGAAACAAGGAAGTGCGGCCAGTCTATAGATGGTGCCATGGCGAAGTCCTTCATCTTTGTCTGGTTTGTTGCTTGATGGTCAATAATCTTTTATTTTATATTTTATTCCTTTTGCTGTATGAAGGAAATTCTAAATGAAGAAGACTGTAAACTTTAAGAAAGATACTTGGTGGAACGAATTCCTTTGTGTCTTTTGTGATTAGCATGTCTACAGTTAACAATACCATTACCCAATCTAACTACCAGAGATACAGAAATAGACATGGTCACCTTAAACATTATCATGTCCATATTGACTGATCTGTTTTCCTTCGTGGCTGTATCTTTGTAAACTAAAATTAAAGTTTGCTCTTGGATTACCAACCAGACTGTGTGTGTTTATGTGCCTACTTTCCATTGCCTGTTATTTCCCCCTTGACAATAATCACATGATTCTGCTAATGTTTTCTAAATATATTTCATCTTTTCATAGTTTTTAAGGTTGAAGACTAAGACTAGGTAGACTTAAGTCCATCGAGTTCAACCTGTAGTCTAAAGGCCCCGTCACACATAACGAGATCGCTAGTGAGATCGTTGATACGACTCACGGGTTTTGTGAGGCAATAACGATTTCGCTAGCGATCTCGTTACGTCTGACAGGTAGCAACGATCAGGCCCATGCTGTGAGATTGCTGATCATTACAAAGCTTTCTGGACCATTCCTGGGTCGTTGCGCTCCAGCTGGGCAGTGTGCATCGCTGTATTTGACACCTAACCAATGACCTCATTAGTGATTCAGAACTGAGACACGTAGGCGTGCATAAATTGGACTTTTCTGCGCCTCTCGTCCCCGATTGGTGGTCGCTACAGCGTTCTCATTTCCCCGTACATAAAGAAAGCAACAGAATAGCGATTCCATCCTTTGTTTCTGACCTCGTGCTGGACTGCAGATCTTAGCAGAATTCTCCGGGTTGTGTGGAGTCACAGCCGAAGAACACTACAATCCACAAACCAGAACGCTTGTCAGGAACAAAGCCCAGATGAATGAATACAGAGTCACATCCGAAGAACGCTGCTACGATCCGAAACCAGAACGCAAACAGGAACAAAGGGACGGAACTGCTACAACGTGGTTTTATTTTAGACCTGCCGCCCAATCAGAACGCAGTAGCGTCAACCAATCAGAGATGATTGGTGACACAGTACAGCCCCTATCAAGGTGTGGATCGTTGAAATAGCTGCTGTGTGAAAGCGTCCCAACGACCAACGAGATCGTTAGTTAGATCGCTGGGGCGGCCGAAATCGTTGGGAAGTTCTGCATGTTTGACAGCTCCCCAACGATCATGATACAGCTCTCCAGCGATCTCAAAATCGTGATGTAATAACGATCTCGCTAGCGATCTCATTATGTGTGATGGGGCCTTAAGGCCGGGATCACACATGGACGAAAACGTCCGACGCTCGCATGTGAAATCCCAGCTCTGGCGCCGGCACTAGGGAGTGGAGTGAGCGGCTGCATATAAATACATGCAGCCGCGCACTCCACTCCCGAGTGCCGGCGCCAGATCTGGGATTTCACATGCGAGCGTCGAACGTTTTCGTCGCATGTGTGATCCCGGCCTAACAGGATGATCCAGAGAAAGGCAAAACCCCAAGTGGCAGATGCTAATAGCTCCATATTAGAGGAAAGATTCCTTCCTGACTCTACATTCGGTAATCAGACTTGTTCCCTGGATCAACGCCCCATCACAAAATCTAGTACCCATAACTTGTAATATTATCTTTTTCAAGAAGGGTATACAGGGCCATCTTGAATGACAGGATACAGTTGATAAGACCAATATAAAAAAATCTAAAATTTGGTAGATTTGCCCAGTTTTATTTCTTTAAAGATCTTAGTAAAGAAAGAAAATAGCTGTACAGTGAGCTGGATGTGAAAAAAATTAGCATTATTTAATGGAAAGACAGGTAAGTGGATCATTTGGATCATTTAAAATATTGTTGAACCCCTAATTTCCATAGGAAAATCTGTCAGTGGAACATGCTCTTCAAGACACGGTGGAATCTAAGTGAAATGTTGTAATGTGTAACCATACTGCGTGCTGCAATAAATATTCCAGGAAGTGTGTAGGTCTCACAACCGAGTTCTACCTGTCGTCTCGACTGTGCAGTAACTTTAATGCCATATGCTTTATCCAGCCGCCTGAAGAAGACATCATTCATATGCTGCACAATGATCAACTCTTACAATCAAAGCCCCCCAGAAGATCCGTCTCGGCAAAAGTCACCTTCATCCGTCATGAAAATATCCCTTTGGATTTTATTCTTTGCGTGTTAGCACAGATTGTTGGGATCTGCATTTTTGGTGTATACTTCCACATGAAAGTAGATAAGGTAAGTTATGAAATTCACAACATTTTGGCTATTTTATTGGCTACGCTAAGATGAATGTATTAAAAAAAAATTGATATCATGAACCTGCTGAGAACGTAGGAGTTTCATTTATTTAAGAGTTGGAATTGTTTTGGTGATTACTCAATAGGAGAACTAACAATGAGACGCAGAAACGTAGATTTCACCAAGAATAAAAGTGAAATTAATTTGCGGATATTCCATAGCTTGAATCTTCTCTTTTTCACTTTAAAAGATAAAGTTGATCTTGTAAAATTTAGATCTATATTGTATATGTTGTGACACAATTTTGTCAGTAAAGCCTAACTCCTCTATAAAAATCATAATGTGACTGTTATTTACTGCTATATTCATTTCCCCACCTTTGCCTTAATCATAGATGTCCAAAAAGCTGAGATGGAAGTTTTCTATGGATTCCTTACACTTGTGTTTTTGGAATAAAATATATTTTTTTTACCCCATAGAGCTTTTCTATTTTGCCACTCAGGGAAAGAAAATCCGCATTGTTAGGAACTTTCCAAAAACTCCCTATATCTTAGCTTCCAGAACCCCTCGTAATGTGAAATGGAATCTCACATGAAATTCCAGTATAGAGAAGAGTTAAGCTTTCACCATAAATTAATTTGACAGTGTTATATTACATTACATCGCACCTAAGTCAATATAGTTTTCCTGAATCCTTTTATAAAAAAATACCAATTAAAAGGAAACTCTTATGTCTTTGCCTTTTGGTTTAGAGGACAAATATAGGACATAGAATGGTGTTCAACAAGATCGCTTAATCTAATCTATCGCTCAAGGAAAAGCCTTATTAGCAGTTTAATAGGAAACTAATTAAATAATGGGACTTTTAATCTTCTGGAATCTGGTTTAATGACAATTAGATTTAGGAGAATTTAGACTTGTATGTAATAATGTATTCAATTTCAGAATATATTTAAGTAATTAAAAACTATCGGAAGCCTAATGTTTTTATTTATCCATTTAGAAAAAGGAAATAAAGCAGCCCCAGTAGCATATCAAAATAAAGAACAGAGCAAATGGGGGTGCAAAGCTTCCCAGACATAAGCCTAACATGAATGGTAGAAACAAAAAATGGAAGCAGCACTCCAAAAATAGTGCAAATTATAGGACTTTAATTGCCCATGTGGCAACATTTCAGTTCATAGTGTGAACCTTTCTCAAGCCTTAAGCTATATCTATATCTATCTAATATGTTGAACAGTTCATTGATAGATAGATAAGATATATACATAGATAATAGATATTTAGATGATAGATAGATAGATAGATTAAATTCTGTAAGTCAATCTGTTGAGCATCATGAAGAAAAGATATGGTAGCAAAGAACGCCAACTTAACTCTGCTCTTTACGATGGCGAACTGAAAGTGATCATGTCTTAAGGGCAATAAAGAGCTTAATCCTCATAAATCACCGCAGCCATAAGATACTTAAGTAGCTTTAACACTTCAAATTGAATTTCCTATATTTTAGTTACAAGACGTGATTCTAAACTTTAAATAGTAACTAGCCTTTATACGGTTTCCTCATATTTGGGCATTCTTCTAACTTCAAGTAGATCAGTTGGGGTCCGGGTCCTGAAACCCCTATCAATCATAAAAAGCCCTAGCCAATCCTCTCTATTGATTCCATACCCCGCTCTATGTGAGCGCTCAGGCAGGAGCTGTGCTCCTCTCAGTAGGGAAGATGGTGATGTGGATGAGCTATTGGTGGTGGTCTCAGGACACCGATCCCCACCAATCTACTTCAATTTATAAGGTCACTCAAATATATATATAAAAAAAACTCAAGAGGTTTTAAGAGAGCTACACCAGCTGAGAGGGGCATGGTACCTCTTTAGCAATGTGTATTTATGCAGACTTAATTTTCCATTGACTCTTGGCCAATAATTATCTCCTTTGTTTTTCAAATTGATGTTTGCCTATTTGTCAAAAAAAAGTTCAACATTTTGGCTAAAATTATTGACAGTATGAATGGCCAATGAATGACTAATAAGATTTTATACAAGGTATATCAGCCAATTACAAGATTTTTGTACTATAATTGTGGACACTAATGAAATTTAATATGATACATGTAAATATCTCTTATTAATATATAGTAGAGCACTCAGTGTCAGCTAGACGTCCATGTATATAAAATGTATATAAAATACAGCAAATATCATATTACCCTGCTCTCTCGCCATTTATTTTATTCTCTGATTTATGTTTCACAGTAGTAAGAACAGAGAAATAATATTTTTATATTCATGTCTCAACAAAGATTCAAGAAGTAATGGACCTCAATGAAGATTACTTGTTCCTACGGAGAATACAGAAATGTATCAAAGGAGGAAACGTAGACTCTTCTTTACTGAGCTGCAAAGAGGTTTTAGACAGATGCCGTAGCCTAATCTCACAGGTAAGCCGTGTTGGTGTGAATGTAGACGGGTGGTGAGCACAATAAGTCTAATGTGGTTTTGTCGTGTTTGTTTTTTTATGTTTTAATCTTGAAAACGGAATATAATCTAAGCTTAGATCTTTGCTGGAAATAAAGTTACCGTATTTGATCATGAATTAGATATTTCAATGACTTTCTTAATAGTTAGCATTTCATGTGGGTTTGAAAATGTCATTGTGTTGGCCCCCTCATTTATGAAAACACTATACATACATTCAATGTGGATTATAGTCATTTTTAAATAGTTGTGTCCCTAAGGCCAGGATCACACATGCGAGAAACACGGCCGAGTCTCGCATGTGAAATCCCAGCACTCGGGAGTGGAAATACATGCTGCCATATGTATTTATATGCATACATGCAGCCGCATGTATGTATACATACATATAGAAATACATGCAGCCGCACACTCCATTCCCGAGTGCCGGCGCCAGAGCTGGGATGTCACATGCGAGACTCGGCCGTGTTTCTCGCATGTGTGATCCCGGCCTAATAGTTAACGACAAGTTATAGCCCTCCTGGCTTAGATCTAGCATCTTAATCCTTTTTGCAAAGGCACTCAATCCAAGAGATCTACACACCTCCATACACACAGACATGTGTGACACTGGTCACATTTTGCAAAGTGAACCACACCCAGGGGTGGAAATATGGTGAGAAGCTGTCTCTTCCAACACTTCAGCTGCTCATAATCAACCTGTCATGGCTGATTAACCCCTTTTTAGTCCATTTATGTACTAAAGCATTACTCCAGGTTTATCTTCCATCTATTAGGTGTCCTTCAGCCACCTTACAACATGTAACGTCTGGTCTGCCTATCTAAATAGGCTACTAAACAACCTCAGACATGTTGCCAATTGGTGTTTGTTTACTGCACCTTAAGGGTCCCGTCATACTCAGCGATGCAGCAGCGATCCCAACAATGATACAACCTGGCAGGGATCGTTGCTGCGTCGCTTTGTGGTCGCTGGTGAGCTGTCACATATACAGACTCACCAGCGATCAGAACCAGCGAGCACACTGGCATCCAGTGTAAACAGCAGGTAACTAAACGCTGCGCGGTGCCTAGTTACCTGATATGTACCCTAGATACCGGCTCTCAGCTTCTGTTGTAGAGCGCTGAGAGCCGGTATCCAATGTACATATTGGGTAACTAAGCACCGCGCAGCACCTAGTTACCCGATATGTACCCTAGATACTGGCTCTCAGTGCTCTACAGCAGATGCTGGGAGCTGGTATCCAATGTACATATCGGGTAACTAAGCACCGCGCTGCACCTAGTTACCCGATATGTAGCCTAGATACTGGCTCTCAGCGCTCTGCAGCAGACGCTGGGAGCCGGTAACCAGGGTACATATCGGGTAACTAGGTGCTGCGCGGTGCTTAGTTACCCGATATGTACATTGGATACCAGCTCCCAGCTCACTGATCTTTGGTCTCCCGCTGTCACACGCAGCGATGCGCGCTGGCCAGCGGGAGATCAACGATGAAAAAATGGTCCAGGACATTCAGCGACGATCATCGATACCCAGCAGGGGGGCTGATCATCGCTGCGTGTCACACATAGCGAGATCGCTGGCTAGGTCGCTGTTGCGTCACAAAATTGGTGACGCTTAAGCGATCTCGCTAGCGATCTCGCTTAGTGTGACGGGGGCTTTAGAATAACCAACATCTTTTGGCTTTTAATTAGACATGTCCAATATCTTGTAACTGTCAGTCTTGCTTTTACCTGCAGACTAATTTGCATTATTTGACTTGTGCCGGTATTTTGCGATTGCAGTAAGTGATTTCACAATGGTACCCTCAATATTGTGCACTCCATAATTTTGCCCGTAACTGATCTGGATAAAAGAAAAAGGAATGGTTAGCACTCAACCCAGGTAGGTTGCCCTATACGGTGCTAGTGACAAGGAACCATTGGTCCAAAGTCCACAATCAAGAAAGTAATCACTGCACACGTAATTCTTAGTAGTGCAAAAAGTGAACAAATTTTATTGAAATATGATGCGGCGATTATTTGTTAACGTTTCGGCCACGTATGGCCTTTATCAAAAACTGATCGCTGAAACAACAATAAAAAAATATATATGTACATAAGTGGAAGTGCAGAAAATAATATACAATATATACAAAAGAAGAAAATTATCCTAGAATATGGTATAATTGCTTATTCATGTATCATACAGAATCACAATAATTTCTAAGAGTTGGTATAAGCGATTAAATGCATGAAAGAACTAAATGACAACATCATACCCTTTCAATAGGATGAGTCAAACGACCCCGTTTTGGTACATTAGGATTCACAAAAGAAACCTAGAGGTAAAACAGTATATAGTTAGAAGAAAATCCTCGGATTATATATGTTCAGTAGGAGCATAGCAGGGCAATGTTAATAAGTCTGTAAAAATATTAACAGAGAGATATACATATATCTGCCAGAATGATAAGTGTCTCAAATAGAAAAGCAAAGTGTGAATGGACCCTAAAGCTAGGTATATAGGGGTCAGGGCGGTAGCTATATGTTGTGTTCAGTAGGAGCATAGCAAAGCAATGTTAATCACATATGTCTGTAAAAATATTGACAAAAAGAAATTGAGATAAAATAAAATAGTAAATATATTTACATATATCTGCCAGTATGCTAAGTGTCCCAGGTAGGAGGGCAAAATTCATATGGACCCTGAAGGCTATATAGGAGACAAAATATATAGGGGTCAGAGCGGTAACCAGTGTGGGCACTGGTATATAGTTATCATGCTGCCCAGCGAAGTAGAGGAATAGGTGTCAAAAAGAAGTTACTTACAGACATTGGTGGCGCAGGGTAGAGCGCAGACACAGCAGTGTCCTGGCGGTGTGTGACCGGCAGTGAGACGCCGGGTTTATGAGGAAACAGCTGTCGGACCGCGTGACCGGAAGTGACGTCGGCCGCGTCACCGGAAGTGACGTCGGCCGCTCCTAAAGACATGTGATAGGAGGGGTCTAAAACGTCTCTCAATGAAAGGGATCGTTGCTGCGTCGCTTTGCGGTCGCTGGTGAGCTATTACATATACAGACTCACCAGCGATCAGAACCAGCAAGCACCTGGCATCCAGTGGTAAACAGCGGTGTAACTATATAACCTCTACTTGCAGGCGCTGAGTGCCGTATTTACCCGGTAATTAGCGAACCCTTCAGATACCGAGTCTCTCAGCATTCTGCCATGTAAGGGTAAGCGCATGACCGATGCCGTATCTCCAGTGTACACAATCTGGGTGTCAATACACGTAATAAGCATCGCGCAGCACCTAGTTACCCGATATGTAGCCTAGATACTGGCTCTCAGCGCTCTGCAGCAGACGCTGGGAGCCGGTAACCAGGGTACATATCGGGTAACTAGGTGCTGCGCGATGCTTAGTTACCCGATATGTACATTGGATACCAGCTCCCAGCTCTCTGATCGTTGGTCTTCCGCTGTCACACGCAGCGATGCGAGCTGGCCAGCGGGAGACCAACGATGAAAAAATGGTCCAGGACATTCAGCGACGATCAGCGACACCCAGCAGGGGGGCTGATCATCGCTGCGTGTCACACATAGCGAGATCGCTGGCTAGGTCGCTGTTGCGTCACAAAATCGGTGACGCTTAAGCAATCTCGCTAGCGATCTCACTTAGTGTGATGGGGGCTTTAGAATAACCAACATCTTTTGGCTTTTAATTAGACATGTCCAATATCTTGTAACTGTCAGTCTTGCTTTTACCTGCAGACTAATTTGCATTATTTGACTTGTGCCGGTATTTTGCGATTGCAGTAAGTGATTTCACAATGGTACCCTCAATATTGTGCACTCCATAATTTGCCCCTAACTGATCTGGATAAAACATATGCCATAATTTCACAGACTGTATTACCCTTTTGTTTCAGGTATCTTGTAAAAATGCAGAATGATTAATTGTTCAACTAACATTGCTTAGTGTCATCGGCGGTGGTTTATATACTTTCTAAAAAGAACACCAATATACACAATCCACATGTGATGAGGCTCTTAATTCAAACATGAACATACTACACTAAAAAAACAAAAATGCAGGCCAATAAAATCAATCAAATCTTTATTAATAATGTAAAAGACAGACAAGAGAAATGACAAAAGTACAAGTGGATAACAAAGGCAATAATACACAGGGGGATATCACCATAAGAAGAAGAATAAATATATAGTTACCATCTAGCTAGATAATAATAAATGACTGTTGCTATGGGGGATTTTTTTTTAAATAAGCAAGGGCATAGGATGGGCAGAAATATACTAATTGGATAATATACATAAGTAAATAGTCAACATATGTGGTGCACACATATACTATTAGTAATAGAGATCCCTCAAAACCGGGGAATCACCATAACCACAGCATTTCGGTCTCCAATTGGGGTCTTGGATTTTTCTTATCGGTCATCTACATTCTGACTGATAAGGTCTTGAACTAATAACCTTCCTATTTTAAGTCCTAATTCCCTTAATTCCCTGAGAATTTGAAATAAGACTTCTACACTAATGTAACAAGTAAAAATCCCTATGAAAGTGTCACATATGCTGTAATAAATGTAAAGTCTAAGTGATAGAATGGTGAGATCCATCAAGCTTACTCCTACGACCCTAAACCTGCATCTGTAAGTCATTTCCTAAGCAAAACCAAAGCCACAGCTTTCACCCTTGTAGACAAATGTTGAATTTCACATTTGCTTAACACTCCGACAATATGACTATGTAAATTAACATTTTCACTTATTCTGTGGTAAAAACATACTTAAGGGGAATATGACAGAAGGTTTTGCAATGTTATGAGAGAACATGATGTGTGGGGCTCAGAACCTGATTCCAGGGATCTGTCAGTTGTCAGGCTGTATGTTGCTGTTTCAATAAAATCAGTGGGAGATTATTACCACAGGACTAGGTATCTTGTGCCTCCTAGTCAACAGCCCTGTGTAGCCCCGCCTCATCACTAATTAGCAGCTTCCTGTCAATGTACAGTGTACACATAAAGCAGCCAATCAGTGGTGTGGGCGGGGTTATACAGGGCTCAGCATTCTGAGCACTTCTAGGTATAATCAAAATGACAGCAAGCAGCCCTGCAAGTGACACATCGCTGGAATCAGGGTCTCTGCTTCTACATCATGCTACTCTCAAATCACAGAAATATGATTTGACTTGTTGGATCCCTTTAGGATATGAAATGGAAGAATAATTGGGAATTATGAATTTCTATTACATTAAAGGAATAGGTCACTGGATTAATAATGATGTCCCTTTAATAACAGTGCCCTTGTAAAGGTCCAGTGTACACACTTTCCTTTGTCACATTTATCTGAGCCTCTGTCAGCAGTACCTAGTAAACTGCCCTAATGGGCAACCAAGGCTAGATAAAGTTTGGTGGAGGTTTCTGGACAATAAATCTGGTGATGACCCCCATAATTTTAAACAGACCCCAAAGAAAATACAAACTCAAAACCAAACTCCTTAAAAGCGGACCTCTGAAAGAATTACAGACTCTAGATCGTATCTCCTATATACAGACCACAGACTTCTACACTAATATAGACACCAAGAACAGATCCCTATATACAGACCCCAATTACACATCGGCACACTTTCCACTGCTTTGTGGCCCATTTTATTCACTTGAGCACTTGCATGCATAAAGTCATGCAATAAAAATTTTAAGGTCTTCGATCATTAACAAGTCCACTGTACAAAAAGAAAATTGCATATCTTTGTTTGTGGGTTTTATGACAACTTGTTTAAAAAACATGAAGAAGGTATTCGTGGTTTTCCTCCCCTTTCTTGTGTCTTCATGTGGTCTGAGTGCTATAAAAAAAAAGAAGTAGCACATACTTACCCATGGATCCCCTGCCAGTTCTAAGTTCTGCTGGATGGGGTCCCAGCTGGTCTCTTCCCCTTCTCTTATGACCACTAATTAGGTGCAGTGATCAGACACCAAACAGACCGGAAGAGAAGATAACAGCTAACATGTGCCGGGAAAAATGTGGACTCACCACTGGAGCCCCCATCAAGGGGGAGGAGCGACATGCGCCGTACTAGTGCAGCGCATGTCTCAAAGGGGTTAAAGCATCTTTCACGCTCAATAGCCTTTCTACATAATTTATTCCAGGGCTAGTGAGGCACACTTTTTGGTCCTACTCTGCCACAAAATAGTTTTAACGCTACAATCCTGATTAGCAAGTATCCTTACTTGCTCTTCGGTTCTGCGTCCTATTTCTTCCACTACTGAAGCCCTGGAAACCTTGCATGCGGGATCCCCACTAGTCAGTTGTACTGCTTACGTCCATTACCTACTGTGTTGCAAGCTCTGGAGTTTGTGACTCGGCGTCCTATCCAAGGACACCTCTGCAGGAGGCCACTCTGTCTCATCAGTCACTTCTCTTCAGGATCACACTATCCTCATGCTTAGTTTCCTCTTACGTAGGGTCACCCTTCTATGCGTCTCTGCTCACGTAGCACACCAAATTCTAACTGGCAACTAACAGGAACTGTGTCACTTTCCCGAGCATTAACCCCCCTCCATGGGCTAGTTCCAAAAATTAACTCTATCTTATCCTAATCATTAGGGCCCAATGTCATTACCTATGCTCCAGTCAACTATCTAAATCCCTACACTACCCATCTTATACATTATACCAACAATGCTTATGACACTTTATACACAATATAATACAAGACACAATATTTACAAATGATGTATGACATAATACCCCTTACAATACAACACAACGCGATTGGTGTCTTCAGGGGCAGGAACATGACAGCACTATTTTTTAATAGAGAGAGACATTTAGGATGAAAATCAATAGTTTCGGACCATCTCTTTAACATTCAGAGAACTGGAAGATCTAAAGCAGATAAAACAGTGGTTATATGAAAATGACAGCAAGCACCTCGGTTACTGATACATTGGTGGAATCAGGGTCTCTGCCCCTACATCATGCTGGTCTCAGATAGGGTAGCAAAAATCCCTGACAGAATCCCTTTAAACACAGCAGATGTAAAGACTAAGCATTATGCCAGCTACCTCCTGTACATTAGTTTAAGTAGCTCGAACAGTAAAGTTAATTTTATTTTTATTAAAGCACCACTCCGGCGTTTTGTTTTCTTTACCACTGGAGGGCGCTTTACATATAAGCTCCCTACCCCTGGTCATATGCTAACCCTTTAGCGTCTTTATTTTTCAGCGCCGCCCATGTCCAGCAGCGCCATCTTGTGACAGTAGCTTTTGACTGGCCAGAAATCAGAAGTTGCGTCACAAGCTTTCAATGCAAGTCTATGAGATTTAGAACAAGGCTGTCATAGACTTGTACTGAAAAATTACCTCTGCGCCACTCCATGAAACACTGGAGCTGTGGGCAGGTCACTTTTCGCCAGAGACAGAAGGGAGTGATGGTGAAAACAGATGAAAGCGCTGGAAGGTGAGTATGAGACAGGGGACTTACATTTTAAGCACCTCTCCAGTGGTGCAATAAAAAAAAATCCTGGAGTGGTGATTTTAGAAAAAAAAGTCTTCAGGGTATCAGATATTTTCTCACTACTTTACATATGCACATGTGATTTTTAACCAGCCTGTGTATCCACTGCTCACCCCTACCTGTGTATCCACAAAACAGTCATGGCCAAAAGTGTTGGCACCCTTGAAATTGTTCCAGAAAATGAAGTATTTCTCCCAGAAAATTATTGCAATTACACGTTTTGTTATACATATGTTTATTTCCTTTGTGTGTACTGGAACAACACAAAACAAACCTGAGGAAAAAGGCAAATTGGACATCATTTCACACAAAACCCCAAAAATGGTCCTGACAAAATTGTTGGCACCCTCAACGTAATAATTGGTTGCACATCCTTTGGAATAAATAACTGCAATCAGTCGCTTCCTATAACCATAAACACGCTTCTTACACCACTCAGCTGGAATTTTGGACCACTCGTCTTTTGTAAACTGCTCCTGGTCTCTCATATTTGAAGGCGCCTTCTCCCAGCAGCAATTTTAATAAAACTACACAGGTGTTAAATGGGATTTAGCTCCGGACTCATTGCTGGCCATTTCAGAACTCTCCAGTGCTTTGTTTCCATCTAATTATGGGTGCTTCTTTAAATATGTTTGGGGTCATTGTCCTGCTGGAAAACCGATGACCTAGGAGGCAAAACCCAGTTTCTGACACTGGGAACTAAATTGCGACCCAAAAGCCATTGATGATCTTCAGATTTCATGATCCCTTGTACACAGTCAAGGCACCCAGTGCCATAGGCAGCAAAACAACCCCAAAACATCTTTGAACCTCCACCATATTTGACTGTAGGTACTGTGTTCTTTTTCTTTGTGGGCCTCATTCCGGTTTTAGTAAACAGAATGAAGTGCTTTACAAAAAAGCTCTATCTTGGTCTCATCTGTCCACAAGATGCTTTCCCAGAAGGATTTTGGCTTACTTATGTACATTTTGGCAAACTGCAGTCTTATTTTAATGTCTCTGTCTCATCAGTGGGATCCTCCTGGGCCTCCTGCCATAGTGTTTCATGTCGTCTGATAGATCACATTGACACTGATGCACCCTGAGCCATGTAGAAAAGCTTGATTTTCTTTGGAACTTGATTGGGGCTGCTTATCCACCATTTGGACTATCCTGTGTTGCACCCTTTCATCAATTTTTCTCTGCCGTCCAAAGCACTATGCTAACATCAAGCATTGAGACACAGGATATAAAGAGTTTACACACTTAAATACTACAGGGTGGGTAAAAAGGGAGCCTTGTTCCTTGATAACAATTGAAAGGGTGGATCCCACATTTGGAGCTCATTTGTGTGAAAAGTTATTCAGCACTTATCTTGCATAGTTGGAATATATGACTCCTGTCTTTACGAGATGCAGATCATTGAAATTTTCTAGAACAAATTAAAAGGGAAATTGGATACCTTGGAAAGCGTCACAGCAGGTCTTATGAGAATTTACTTATCCAGACTTGAATTTACAAGTAAAAGTATCTGTTGATATATTTTTTTAACTTTTTGTAAAAAAATAAACCTAATAAATCAATAACATAAAAAAAGTAATTTCCCCGGCAGCCTCAGGCTTTCAGTCACCGCTCGCTGACTGTCGGCCCTAAAGGTACTGCCACACTTAGCGATCTCGTTTGCGATCACGATAACGACGCAATCGTTGGTGTGATCTCTTTTAGGTCGCTAGTAGGTGCCAAACAGGAGATCTCATAAACGATCATCAGCGGTCAGCGATCTCTTTAACGACTTTGGCGGTCGTTAGGATCTGTCATTAGCATGTACTGAGCGCTTCTGATTCATAGGAATTTCCAGCATCGCTCCTGCTCTCTGCGTCCTGCTAGCCTGCTTTGCAACTTCTGCGATCCTCTCTGTGACGCAAAATAGAACTTACAGATATTGCGATCCACTCCGTGACGCAAAACAGTCATATGCGTCACAAACGAGGTCGCTCGTCGTTCGCAAAAGGTGCCAAACACAGCGATTCAGGCTCACCAGCGGGACGCCAACGATCAAAAAACGGTCCAGAACTCTAGTGAACGATCAGCGACATCACAGCAGGGGCCACATCGTTGCTACATGCCACACACAACGAGGTCGCTAACGAGATCGCAAAATAGTGACGTTTTAGTGATCTCGTTAGTGATCTCGTTTGCGATCTCATTTAGTGTGGCATACCCTTAATGCTGAGCCAGTTGTCAGTCAGTGTCGGAGGCGCGGTTACGGCCGCCACGCACTATGCACTGAATGGTGACTGAAGCCAAGCCAGTCACACCTCAATGACTGAAAGCCCAAGGCTGCCACAAGCAATAATGTTAACTTCCTCCTGGCAGCAGGGCTATCGGTGCGGTGGCCGCACGTTGTCAGAAAAGATATTAACCTGCAGATTAACCCCCATATCTACAAGTTAATAGTTTTTTTACATGACAAGTCCCCTTTAATATCATTGTTTGGAAACACAGATTGAATTGAGGATTTTCTTTTAGTTACTAATTTGCACTAATACATGTTTTCTTTCTGTAGATCAATCAGCTAGGACCTTCGGGAGAAAAATCTGCAAAGTTAACAGGTAAATTAAAAGTTCACGTGCCAGTTCTTAAAAAATAATTCTAGGAGAATATCCACTAGGCCAAACTGAGGATGATAGTGTTGAGATTGTTGATGAATATCAAGATAAAAAATAAGATCTTCTAACAGCCATTTAATGTCCATGGTCATCTTAAGAGATATTTTAAAAATTGAATATGGTTCACTAAAATGCAGAGGCCCTTATATGTTCTTCTAGTTACTCTTTGGTTACCCAATGGTCAAGTGTCCAGTTCAGTAACTAGAACCACTCAAAAACCAGTTAATAAATGCTGCGCAATTCAGGGACAGAATCTTACAGAATTTGATAAGCTGAACAGATCGATATATAGGTTTAAGGGAAAAGGTTCAGTACCAGGTTCAATCATTGAGACCCCTGAGCTTAGTAGTGAAGGGAATGGTCCTAATCAGTGTGTATAGAGAGATAACTGTCAGTCACTGATTAGTACCACCCTCTTGACTGCTGGGCCCAGAATGAAGGATTTCAGTGATTAAATCTTGTCCTACAAACCTATGTCCTATGTGTTTGCTCCTTTGGCTTGATTACATGCTGGTCATGGATTGCACTGCATTTCCAACTCTTCCCAGAGCACCTACTCAGAATAGCTTAAAAACCGGTTATAGACAGAGCGCAGACCTTTTATTGTGACCAGACTTTGATCAGAGTCTGATCTGAGCATCATCAGTTTTTCTCAAATGTGTGAAAATCAGACGGCAGTTGGATGTCATCCACATGCGGTGAGATTTTTTCACGGACCCATTGACTTGCATTGCCAATTTTGATCTGACCCCAGGATCAGAATTAGACATGTCTCAGCGATTTTCTGCTGACTTCTTCTTCCACGAAAAAGCATGGACATGTTAATGACCCTATGGACTATCAAATGTATGAGTGCTATCTGTGAAAAGCAAGGATAGCACTTGTATATGAAAATCGGATGTCTGAATGAGTCATTAGAGTAGTTGTCCGTGTTTAAAGAAGAGTTTCTGCTTTTATTTTGTTCTTTACAAAACAACACTTATATCCATCGGCTGTGTCTGGTATTATGGTTTGCAGCAAACACAAAAAAAATCAAACTACGCAGAGGTTAAACAATTCAATATACCTAGACAGCGCAACATTTACAGCCATTGCAAATAGTCTGTTATTAATGAGGCAGAAAGCCTTGAACACCCCTAGAAGAAAAGCCACAACAAATACAATATCGGACCACTCAAAACATAAGGCTATGCATTTTCAGTGCATCTTAATAGTGGCATGGGCCTCTGTGAGTCTTGCCAGAAATGTTACACTAGTCAGAGACTGGAGTAGCATTTCTTGCCTAAGAAACACTGGCACTATTCATGAATTTGATGTGTTGGCATAGCCCGCCATGACTTCTCTCCAGCACCACCCATTTATGAAGGCATGAAAATGCCTATATTGTTGTGAAAGTCTGCGTTGCACATAAATTTAGCAAGTTTTCAAACTTTCAGTTTTCTCACGATAACACTTTGATGAATCACCCCCATAGTCTCTGAACAGACTAGAAGAAAACCAGACTCTGGTCATGAATGGATACTGGATCTGTATAACCTTACGTTGTTATAATTATTATTATGTCTGATATTGCAGCCTCATTTACTTGAATGGGGGTGAGCGGTAAAATCTGACATAGCTAATCATCATTCCTGTTTATTAAGAAAATGCAGACCCTTTATTATGACATTTATCCTGTAAAACTATACGTATCACTATAATACCAGTCAAAATAATTTGTAGCTCATGTCTTCCCATTTATATAAAACAGATTATTGGCTTGCAGATTAAAATTTGAGAGTCCTCAGTGGTTGATACGTTTTAATGGCTAACCGAAAACAAGGTAACAAATTGCAAGCTTTCGAGACTACTCAGGTGGAGAGACCCGAGTAGTCTCGAAACCTTGCAATGACTCTCAAATTTTAATATTTTTCTGGCCTTGATCTGTTAATTTAATTTTAAAATCATAATCATTTTTTTTCTCACAACCACTGACATATTGACATCATTAAGTGATTGGAACTCCACATCGGAATATGAACAACAACATGATGTAATATTTAGTATTCAATGCTATTAAATGTTCCCGAAATAAGATCTGGATAATTGGTGACAAATGTAGGTTTCTTCTACCAATTATATTGGTTTCTATTACTATGGTGATATTCAAAGCTTTATTCAAACAGAAAACAAATGTTATGATCCACCGATAGAATTAGTTCTAAGTCATATTCCAAGTCAAGAACACATGATTTCAGCCCAGAATATCATAGGATTCACAATGAGTTAGAAATATAAAAATAATAAGTTTGTGTTTTAACTTTAGATGGAAATGAGAGATCAAGCCCTATTCCTTACGTAGGAGGAAAAGACGTGTCATTGAAGAAAGGTATTGTGAATTCTAAAATGTATTTGATTCTTCTAACTGTTTAAGATGATCCTGTTATAGTCAAGTCACATAATGCAAGATGAAGGAAAGCATTAAGGGCGATGCATCCAATATTTAATGACCATTTAGAAACATTTAAAAAAACAAGAATCATAGAATGGTAGAGTTGGAAGGGACCTCCTGGGTCATCAAGGTTGTTGTACTTTATACTTTCACTACCTAGCCACATGCCTTATTCCCTAAAACCACATATAAATAAACGCTTTTTTACCCACATAAAAAGTTTTGTCCCATAAGTAATCTTGCCACTCATGGTTATTTTCATCTTAATAGAAATATAGCAGGACACTGGGTGACGATGGGATAATGTGTTTTTTACCAAAAGAAGAAACAATTTTACTAAATTTTAAAAACCTTACTCAGGTTTGGGAAACACTGCTGTAGGGGTTTCCTGCTTGGGATGAAAAACAAGCTACCGTAATAAAAAATGGCCGAGACAATCTTTTAACGTTGCTGGTACCATGATGTAAGTCATGTCTGGTTTCATAAGCAAGCCAATGCCAACTTGTAGCAAAGTAAGGACCTACAATGCTCAGCATTAATGAGTACACACCCTTTGAAGAACAATTTCCAAAATTTTGACAAGACTGAGTTTCATAGAACAGTTTTTTAAACTCATAACATGAAAGAAAGCTTAATGTCTATAACTAACTTACAATACCAAATGAAAATTAGTTGATGCAAAAATGAATACACCATGATTTTTAACATGAGCAACAAGTCTTCTAGGCATGGAATTAACAATTAGGCAACATATTGCAATATCTATTTTTTTTTTTCATTTTTCAAGAACGTTCTCTTTTAGAGCTTGGATGCTGGATGGAGAGTGATGCTCCACTTGTCTTAGAATACCCCATAGGTGTTCAATTGGGCTCTGACCAGGAGACACTTGGCCACTGTATCACTTTTATCTTATTCAGAATTGCACCAGATGTGTGTTTTGGATCATTGTCATGCTGGAAAAGTCCACGATTTCAGTAAAGATAACACTACATGAGAAGACTAGTAGGAGCCAATTTGAAAGATGCAAAATAGATTTCCACCTCAACCAACCACCAGCACTAAAGCTGTGTCCTACAGTCATGGACAAAAGTTTTGAGAATGACACAAATATTAATTTTTACAAAATCTACTGCTTCACTTTTTCTAATGGCAATTTGCATATACTCCAGAATGTTATAAAGAGTGATCAGCTTAACAGCAATTACTTGCAAAGTCAATATTTGGCTAGAAAATTAACTTTATCCTCCAAAACACATTTCAACATCATTGCAGCCCTGCCTTAAAAGGACCAGCTAACCTCTATTCAGTGATTGCTCCATTAACACAGGTGTGGGTGTTGATGAGGACATGGCTGGAGATCAATCTGTCATGATTAAGGAAGAATGACACCACTGGACACATTAAAAGGAGGCTGGTGCTTGGCATCATTGTTTCTCTTCTGTTAACCATGGTTATCTCTAAAGAAACACGTGCAGTCATCATTGCAATGCACAAAAATGGCCTAACAGGGAAGATTATCGCAGCTAGAAAGATTGCACCTCAGTCAACAATCTATCGCATCATCAAGAACTTCAAGGAGAGAGGTTCCATTGTTGCCAAAAAGGCTCCAGAGCGCCCAAGAAAGACCAGCAAGCGCCAGGACTGTCTCTTAAAAGTGTTTCAGCTGCGGGATCGGGCTACCAGCAGTGCAGAGCTTGCTCAGGAATGGCAGCAGGCAGGTGTGAGTGCATCTGCACGCACTGTGAGGCGGAGACTCTTGGAGCAAGGCCTGGTCTCAATGAGGGCAGCAAAGAAGCCACTTCTCTCCAGAAAAAACATCATGGACAGACTGATATTCTGCAAAAGATACAGGCAGTGGACTTCTGAGGACTGGGGTAAAGTTATTTTCTCTGATGAATCCCCTTTTCGATTGTTTGGTACATCAGGAAAACGCCTCATTCGGAGAAGACAAGGTGAGCGCTACCACCAGTCTTGTCTCATGCCAACTGTTAAGCATCCTGAAACCATTCATGTGTGGGGTTGCTTCTCAGCCAAGGGAATCGGCTCTCTCACAGTCTTGCCTAAAAACACAGCCATGAATAAAGAATGGTACCAGAATGTCCTCCAAGAGCAACTTCTCCCAACCCTCCAAGAGCAGTTTGGAGATCAACAATGCCTTTTCCAGCATGATGGAACACCTTGCCATAAAGCAAAGGTGATAACTAAATGGCTCAAGGAACAAAACATAGAGATTTTGGGTCCATGGCCTGGAAACTCCCCAGATCTTAATCCCATTTAGAACTTGTGGTCAATCATCAAGAGACGGGTGGACAAACAAAAACCTAAAAATTCTGACAAAATGAAAGCATTGATTGTGCAAGAATGGACTGCTATCAGTCAGGATTTGGTCCAGAAGTTGATTGAGAGCATGCTAGTGAGAATTGCAGAGGTCCTGAAGAAGAAGGGTCAACACTGCAAATATTGACTTGCTGCATTAACTCATTCTAACTGTCAATATAAGCTTTTGTTACTCATATGTTTGCAATTATATTTCTGTCTATGATAAAAACATCTGTCAAACACACATAAAAACCAGAGGGCAGCAGATCATGTGAAAATATAATATTTGTATCATTCTCAAAACTTTTGGCCATGACTGTACAGCACCTTATGCAGGGATTGTGCAATGATTGGGGATTTGGAACCTATGTTGGCCGAGAGTCCTGTTAATTTTAGTTGGCCAAGTGGACTTAAAAATGGTGTCTTGCTAATTTTTCCTCTCTAGTTATGTAACCTTAAATTTCCTATGCTCATCTCACTGCCATATTTAGTAGATCCAAGCTGGAGATCCTATTTGCATTCTTTCACACTTACTAAAACAGAAGATCATTGTTATCGGAAGCACAGTTTGACATAAATGTGCAAATAAGTATTTATTTCACAGCACACATTTTATGCAAAAAAGCGAGCGCTGTGTCATTTATAACTTAACATCCTGTTTGCAAAAAAGTTTCAACCAAACTACTGTATGGAAAGTCTCACCATATTCTAATCATAAGAGCAAAATTGGTTTTGAATTCACGTCAACTTACTACTATGAGATTTGTATCTTTAGACAAAATTATTTAAAAGCGTTTACAACCTTTTCAATAAATGACCTATCCTTACAATAGACCTTTAATGTTAGATCGGTGTGCATGGGGGGATTCTAGACACTGATAAATTGTTTGAGGAGGTGCAAACAATAAAAGCCCTGCAGAAATCACAAGACTCTCACCGGGTGTTGTGAAGGTTAAGGAATAGGCTATTCATTTAAATAGCTAGCATATCCCAATGATAGGCTATACATTTTGAAAGAATGGCTAACCACTTTAAATATATTTTCTGGACCTTTTAAACTTGGTTTTAATATTGCTAAAACTGGAGGACAAACCAAATTGTAATATGCTTACCTTAGTATTTCTGTGCAGTTTTCCACACCACTGGTCCCACTGGTTTCCCATTTATGATCGGCAAGTAATGTTGAGATGTCATAGGATTGTGGCATTCAATGACTTTGATGTGACATGAAATCACCATAAAAGTGACAATTAGTTGCCATGATCACTTGACATAACTTCTCATGGCTGTCATATCATCAGTTACAGATGACATGAAGTAGTAGGGACCAGTTGGACTGGCATTGAGGAAACAGCACAGAATTAGTAAAGGGTAAGTTATTCGGTGAACACATTTTATCAACGATCCACAAAATAGATGATAACATGTTGATTGGTGGGGTCTGACCACTAGGACCTCAACTGATCAGCAGAGTGGGCAACCTTTATCCTCACTAGAATGGAGAAGCACAGCGATTTCTCAACCCATGCTCTATTCATTCCCTGAGGCTGCTAAGTGCTGCGCTTGGCTTTTTCCATCAGCCTTCTAGAGAATGAATGACTGAGCAGTCATGTGGCCTTTTGTAATGGAGATGAGACTTAAACATTCTCCATTCTGCCGATCGCAACACCCACCAATTATCACCTATCCAAGATGTTATTGATAAATTGTTTTCACTGGACAACCCCTTTAAAGGTACCTATATATTAGAACTTTATTAATTTTCTAGTTTTATATTAATTGGTGTAGACTTACATATACATGGATTTATAAGCCTTTTATATCATTTTGAGTTTTATGTTTAGTTTTATATTCTGAAATACATTTTATGCACAAATTCTAGAACTCTATCTTTCATTCAGTCATATGCTTCTAGTGTTATATTTATGAACTATTATCTTTGAACGATAATTAGGAATATTTTTATTTTTCGCTTTTTTAGTTCTATGAAATTGTCAATAACAGTCGACTTCTAAGGAAACTTAACTACAAATCCTATTATACATCAACTTTTTTTTATCTTTTTCATTTCATCATTAGGACACATAAAAAATGTCCTTGGTAATTGTAATCAACTATTCGTTTGAATAAATCCTACAGCTGAAATGTGTTTTACCTTGATGAATTTTAACGTTCTGTTATTTATTGCAGGAGTAGTTGCGGTGCATTTAGTGGGAGACAGAGATAACAGCACCAAAGAAGGTGAGTGAGAAGCTAGAAATCTATGTGGTTAATTATGTGAATTGAAAGACTACTAATATATTTGACCTGTGTATATCGAAAACTCTGGTGACAATGCGCCTGCTACAGGGAGCACTTCCAGTTCTGTAGAAAGACACCCCGGAAGGGACAAGCGGATGGCTGAGGAGGTTGCTAAATGTCCTGAAAAGTCCAATGGAACTTTCTGTTTTAGGTCTTGTTCACACATCAGGTTTTTGATGTGTCTTCTGTTGTCTTTCTGCCATTATTTCTACATCAGTATTTTATACAACCTCAGATCAAGGGCTTTTTTTTTAGATTTCAGTTAATGGCTGTTATCATTGCAATCACTTTCTCATATTTTATTAAAGTTCTTCTTGTGAGTCAGAACTATAAAAGTAGGGGAGATTTTTACTACACATTGCTCAGCCCACATGATGAGATATATACACTTTCAATTCATGACCTATCAGTTGGTCATCTTCAGCTATGCTTTATTGTTTGTTATTGAGGAAGATAATGGTAGGAGGAGAAGCCCACATGTCCCGCATGTAGCCTAAGTGCGCAACACTGGAGAAGAGGCCGGTAAAGTAATTCAGAGAATATGTTACAAAGTAAATGGGAATTTGCAACCAGTCACAAAATGTTTTTGTTTTATGTGCGCCTAGGCTCAATGCACTGTGTAGTTATAGGTAGTTTTTCTGCCCGTTATGAAAAACAATGCCTAAAACAGGAAGCAGGTTTGATATGTGGTGCGTCATGTTAGAGATCTTCCTCTTAGATATATGCAATACGCAAACCATGATCTTAGATATATTGATTAATGCAGGTCGTAGACACAATTGAAACTTGAGGCAAAGCTAGGAACTTATGTTCTTTCATAACCATTGTCTCATTAGCATTCCTCATATGGTTGGTGAAGACACTGCTCCGATAGTTGGTGAAATGGCGCAGGTCTGATAATGGATTACACTACTATACTTATGACATATCTGGACTATATGCTCTAAATGTACTAGATGGGAATACCCCTTTTTAGTTTAAGCATGGCAGCAGTAGTAGCTAGGCTTTCTTTTACTTGGGGCAAAGATTTAACATATTTTTCAGACTGCAAGATGGACTTGACCATAGGACATGCTCAGGTTTAGACGAGAGGAAAGTATTTCATGCGAATTAAAACTTCCTTGGTGGAGTAAGGAAGTGTAGAAGTTAAAGCGGTTGTTCAGACTTGGGACACAAGTCTGCAGTCATTGTATATGACTGCAGACTTGTGAATCCTCAGAGCGCACAGTGTGCACACTGTCAGGTTTCTCCAGTGCCAATGCCTAGAGCGGATGGTCGTGTGACCACAAGTATGCTTTTTGCATACTCCTGGTCATAATCCGACTAGATGTGTCCAGCATTACTCAATTTGCTTATAAAGATCGAGGCCACGCACGTATAGTCTGCAGGTGATGTGACCGCATGTATATAAATCACACACTTGCAGTCACATGACCACCCGCTCCTGGTGTTGGCATTGGAGAATCCTGACACCGCGCTCAGTGCTGGCTTCGAGGATTCACGAGTCTGCAGTCACATTGAATGACTGCAGACTAGAAGCCCAAGCCTGGACAACCCCTTAAGGCCGGGGTCAAACTAGCATATGGCATCTGATGCGAGATGCTAATGACCCTCGGCTCCTGCTCTGCTACGTGCGGGAGCCGAGTGTCATGCGACTGTGCTCCGAGCCTCTCGCACAGAGCAGATCAGAGCACAGCTGTGGAGGAGGCAGAGAAACTAATTTCTCTATCTCCTCCATTTCCGGCTTCGGCGTGTAGCGCACAGCACTCGCATGATATCCGAGTGATGTGCGCTGTGTCACTCGCACCCATAGACTTATATGGGTGCGAGTGAGCCAAGACTCGGCCGAGTGTCGTGACAATCGCAGCATGCTGTGATTTCACTCGGATGTTGAAAACGGCCGAGAAAAATAACTTTTATGGGAGCTGCCGCATAGATTAATACTGGTCCAAGTGCTATGCGATGTTTTATCGCATAGCACTCGTCCGTATTCCTCGGAAGTGTGACACCGGCCTAAGTATGATTAACTTCGGTGTCCCCTTTTCTCAGAGTTCTGATATTATCGTAAGCTTTATTAATTCTGTACCTGCCATTGTCCATTGACTTGCCTGCAATGAATTGAAAGCCCACCCCTTTATTACACCTATATGTGTTATGTTACGGTAGCTGAGGAGTGCAGGTAAAAAAGGAAATACACCAGAGCAGTTGGAATCTATGAGATTGCAGTACCCTGACTAACCACCACAACTAGAGGCAGCCGTGGAGCGTTCCTACGATGGTCCTAGACGCCTCGTCACAGCCTGAGAAACTAACTACACCTAAAGATAGAAATAGGAAAGCTATCTGCCCCGGAGCAGAACCCCAAAGATAATAGAAAGCCCCCAAACATGTAATGGCGGTTAGACAAGAGGAAATACTGACACAGAAAGAAAATAGTATGAGCAAACGCTGGGGCCCAAACTATCTAAATAGAAAAGGACAGGAAGGGTACTTACTGCAATCCCAGAAAACCCTGAAAAACACCAACTCTACTAATTTCAAAATCACCTGAGATCACACGACCTCTACCACCTAAATTAGTTCTCTGGTGTAACAAAAACAGCAGCCACTGAAAAAAACTGCAAAAAGCAAAAGTACAAAACACAGTGGCTGGACTAAACTGAGAGGGCAAAAGCCCCCGGAGGGGACCCAGAAGGCCCCCACAGAAGTGCAGGACAAAATGCAAAAATATAGCAAAAACACAAAATAAGAAATTGTCTTATCTGATAGCAGGAGATGCAGACACGACACAGCAGGCTACAAGGGAAACTGGAAAGAAGGATTCAGACCAGAACAATTGATCACGGCAACCCTGATGGGAAAATGATTCCCTTAAATAAGACCAATCAGTAACACCTGATTCCCAATCCTCACTAGTACCGTTTGTAACCACCAGAGGGAGCCTCTGCTCAGAACTCATCTCAAACCCATTCACAACAGTACCCCCCCCTTGAGGAGGGGTCACCGAACCCTCATTTGAGCAACCAGGTCGGTCAGGATGAGTTCTATGATACGCACGGATAAGTCTCCTAGCATGGATGTCCGAAGCAAACACCCAAGAATTATCTTCCTGACCATAACCTCTCCATTTAACCAAATACTGGAGTCTTCGTCTAAGAAAACGAGAATCCAATATTTTCTCAACCACATACTCCAGATTGCCCTCAACCAAAACAGGGTCAGGAGGCACAGCAGCAGGAACCACTGGCTCAACAAACCTCTTCAACAAGGACTTGTGGAACACGTTATGGATCTTAAATGTCCCTGGAAGAAGCAAACGAAAAGAAACAGGATTAATAATCTCCATGATCTTATAAGGTCCAATGAACCTAGGCTTAAATTTAGGAGATGCTACTCTCATAGGAATATTCTTTGAGGACAACCAGACCAAGTCCCCCACTTTAAACCGAGGACCATCAGTCCTATGCCGGTTAGCAAACCGCTGGGCCTTCTCCTGAGAGAGGGACAACCTCTCCACACCTGGTCCCAAATCTGCTGCATACGCTCAACAACAGAGTCAACACCTGGACAGACAGAAGCCTCCGTCTGTCCTGAAGAAAATCGAGGGTGAAACCCAGAATTACAGAAAAACGGAGACATCAAAGTGGCAGAGCTAGCCCTATTATTAAGAGCAAACTCAGCCAAAGGCAAAAAAGAGACCCAGTCATCCTGATCAGCAGACACAAAGCATCTTAGATAAGTCTCCAATGTCTGGTTTGTTCTCTCAGTTTGACCATTGGTCTGAGGATGAAATGCCGAGGAGAAAGACAATTGAACACCCAGTTTAGAACAAAAAGTCCTCCAAAATCTGGAAACAAACTGGACTCCTCTGTCAGACACAATGTTCTCAGGAATGCCGTGTAAACGAACCACGTGCTGAAGGAACAACGGCACCAATTCAGAGGAGGAAGGCAACTTAGGTAATGGCACAAGATGTATCATTTTGGAAAACCTATCACAAATTACCCAGATGGTGGTCATTCTCTGAGAAACAGGAAGATCGGAAATGAAATCCATAGAGATATGGGTCCATGGTCTCTTGGGCACAGGCAATGGCATCAACAAACCACTAGAGCGAGAGCAAGGCTTGGAGCGAGAGCAAGTCCCGCAGGACTGCACAAATTCCCTGACATCGCGAGACAAGGTAGGCCACCAAAAGGACCGACTAACCAAGTCTCTGGTACCAAAAATTCCGGGATGCCCAGCCAATGCGGAACAATGAATCTCAGACATCACACTCTTTTTCCATTGGTCCGGGACAAACAATTTTCCAACAGGGCAGCGCTCGGGCCTATCCTCCTGACACCCTCCAGAGCAAGTCTCAAATTAGGCGAGATGGCGGAAAGAACTACACCCTCCTTCAAAATAACAGAGGGATCAGATAGCTCAGGAGAGTCCGCAAGGAAACTCCTCGAGAGGGCATCCGCCTTAACATTCTTAGTGCCAGGAAGAAAGGAAACCACAAAATTAAAACGTGTGAAAAACAAGGCCCACCTGGCCTGTCTAGGATTGAGTCGCTTGGCAGATTCCAGATAGACCAGATTCTTATGGTCCGTAAGGACCACCACCTGATGTTTGGCTCCCTCCAGCCAATGTCTCCACTCTTCAAAAGCCCACTTCATGGCCAATAACTCCCGATTACCCACGTCATAATTACGTTCAGTAGGAGAAAATTTTCGAGAGAAAAAGGCACAAGGGTTACTTTTAGAGGTCTCTGGATCTTTTTGGGACAAAACGGCACCTGCCCCAATTTCAGAGGCATCAACCTCCACCTGAAATGGCAGAGAAACATCAGGCTGCCGTAGAACAGGAGCAGAAGTGAATCTCTGCTTAAGTTCCTGAAACGCAGAGACTGCCTCAGGAGGCCAATTCACCACATCAGAACCCTTTCTGGTCAAATCAGTTAATGGTTTAACAATAACAGAGAAATTACCAATAAATTTACGATAAAAATTGGCAAAACCCAAAAATCTCTGAAGAGCCTTTAATGAAGTAGGTTGGACCCAATCACAGATGGCCTGAACCTTGACCGGGTCCATTTCAATAACAGATGGGGACAAAATGAATCCCAGAAATGAGATCTTCTGTACGCCAAAAAGACACTTTGATCCCTTCACATACAGAGCATTCTCTCTCAAAATCTGGAATACAGTTCGAACATGTTTCACATGAGAGTCCCAGTCATTAGAAAAAATCAAGATATCATCCAAATAAACAATCAGAAACTTGTCCACAAAATCCCTGAAAATGTCATTCATGAAGGACTGGAAGACGGAAGGAGCATTAGTGAGCCCAAAGGGCATCACAAGGTACTCAAAATGCCCTTCAGGGGTGTTAAATGCCGTCTTCCATTCATCCCCGTGCTTAATGCGAATAAGGTTATACGCCCCCCTGAGGTCAAGCTTGGTAAACCAAGTAGCGTTTTTCACCCTGGAAAACAGGTCAGAAATCAAGGGTAACGGGTATTGATATTTCACAGTAATATTGTTCAAGAGACGATAATCAATACACGGCCTTAATGAACCATCTTTTTTGGCCACAAAGAAAAAACCGGCACCTAAGGGTGAAGAGGATGGTCTGATATGACCCTTCTCCAATGATTCCTTGATATAAGACCGCATAGCGTCATGTTCAGGTACAGACAAGTTAAAAAGGCGACCCTTAGGGAATTTACTACCTGGCACTAATTCAATAGCGCAGTCATAGCTCCTATGGGGAGGTAAGGATGCAGATTTACTTTCGCTAAACACATCAGAAAAATCAAACAAAAAGTCAGGAACATCCTCAGCCTGGGGGGAGGCAGAAAAAACAGGAGTGTTGGTATTAACACATTGGCAGCCCCAACTGGTTACAGACACAGATTTCCAATCCAAAACAGGATTATGAGACTGTAACCAAGGGAAACCCAGCACGATAATGTCATGCAGATTATATAGAACCAAAAATTTGCAGCACTCCTGGTGATCAGGTTCAACCCTCATTATCACCTGAGTAGAAAACTGGGGTTTATTCTCAGCCAAAGGGGTAGAATCGATCCCCAGTAGGGGAATAGACTTCTGTAGGGGTATCAAGGGAAATCCACAACGTTTAGCAAAATCATAATCCATCAGGTTAATAGCTGCTCCAGAATCAACGAAAGCCTGGGCAGAAAATGAGGACAGAGAGCATATCAGAGTGACAGTTAATAAAAACTTAGTCTGAACACTACCCAAGACGACTGAGCGTGCAAAACGTCTTCCCCGCTTAGGGCAGACTGAAATAGCATGAGAGGCATCACCACAGTAGAAACATAACCCATTGCGCTTTCGAAACTCATGACGCTGTGCCCCAGACACCACTCCATCATACTGCATGGGCTCAGCAGCTGGCTCACAAGGCAACACCACTCCACGCATACTTCTCCGCTCACGCAAACGTCTGTCAATTTGAATCGCTAATGACATAGAATCATTGAGACCAGAGGGGACAGGGAATCCCACCATAACATCCTTTACATTATCCGACAGACCCTTCCGGAAAAGGGCCGCCAAAGCGTCGTCATTCCATTTGGTCAGGACTGCCCACCTACGGAATCTCTGACAGTATAACTCAGCGTCATCAAGCCCCTGATTTAATGCCAACAAGGCTTTTTCAGCTTGATCAGTGACATTAGGCTCATCGTACAATAACCCCAAAGCCTGAAAAAATGCATCAACATCACTCAAAACAGGATCCCCAGGTGTGAGGGAAAAAGCCCAATCCTGAGGATCGCCGCGCAGGAGAGAGATGATAATTTGAACCTGCTGCGCTGCGTTTCCTGAGGACTTAGATTTTAAGGCAAGAAACAATTTACAATTATTTTTGAAATTCTGAAACTTAGCTCGATCCCTGAAAACAAATCTGGCATGGGGATCCTAGGTTCCACAACAGGCAACCTAGCAAGATATGCAGCAATACTCCGAACCTCAGTGGCAAGCTGATCCACACGGCCAGACAACTGTGCAAACTCCATTGGGAGAAAAGATCTTCCCCAGCACCCAGAGATACAGAGGGAAAAAAAAAAAAAAAAATGCAACAAACAGAAAAATATCTCTGACAACTTTTCTTCCTTCAAAATATTTTTTCCCTTCTGTGAGTACCATACAATTTTTAAGGCCGGTGATAATGTTATGTTACGGTAGCTGAGGAGTGCAGGTAAAAAAGGAAATACACCAGAGCAGTTGGAATCTATGAGATTGCAGTACCCTGACTAACCACCACAACTAGAGGCAGCCGTGGAGCGTTCCTACGATGGTCCTAGACGCCTCGTCACAGCCTGAGAAACTAACTACACCTAAAGATAGAAATAGGAAAGCTATCTGCCCCGGAGCAGAACCCCAAAGATAATAGAAAGCCCCCAAACATGTAATGGCGGTTAGACAAGAGGAAATACTGACACAGAAAGAAAATAGTATGAGCAAACGCTGGGGCCCAAACTATCTAAATAGAAAAGGACAGGAAGGGTACTTACTGCAATCCCAGAAAACCCTGAAAAACACCAACTCTACTAATTTCAAAATCACCTGAGATCACACGACCTCTACCACCTAAATTAGTTCTCTGGTGTAACAAAACAGCAGCCACTGAAAAAACTGCAAAAAGCAAAAGTACAAAACACAGTGGCTGGACTAAACTGAGAGGGCAAAAGCCCCGGAGGGGACCCAGAAGGCCCCCACAGAAGTGCAGGACAAAATGCAAAAATATAGCAAAAACACAAAATAAGAAATTGTCTTATCTGATAGCAGGAGATGCAGACACGACACAGCAGGCTACAAGGGAAACTGGAAAGAAGGATTCAGACCAGAACAATTGATCACCGGCAACCCTGATGGGAAAATGATTCCCCTTTAAAAAAGACCAATCAGTAACACCTGATTCCCAATCCTCACTAGTACCGTTTGTAACCACCAGAGGGAGCCTCTGCTCAGAACTCATCTCAAACCCATTCACAACATATATGTAGTTAGACTGACAGGAGAGTAGAAGCAGAGGGGCGAAAACTCCATAAAACTCAGCATCCTGTAATCTGTCTCAGAGTATCTGCTTCTATAGACAGATTGCGTGATAACAGTAGTGTACACAAACTTAGACAGAATTAAGGCATCCAGCACATAGCACTTGGAGGATTTTGCGGGGCTAAAAACGTCACTGTGGGTAACTAAAGTGCTTTGCAATATTGTTACTCATTGCCATTGGTCATCAGATAAGCCCTACCGCAGTGACCACCTAATGTTGCTAATATACGAGGCAAACCTTCAACAAATCACACCCAATAGATGAGATTTAGAAATAGTTTTTAGGATCCATGATGACTCATTTCAGTTTTAAATTGTGGTCCACATTAAGGATTAGTGTCTATGGTGAAATGATCTAACATCCCCTTTATTTGGCAGCAAAGTGGAGATCTACACGTGTGACAATGGATGCTCAGAGTGTCCACAATGGGCTCAATGAACATTAGTTTGTCCATAAACACCTATACTTAAAAGAAAAAAAATGCAATATGTGACATTAGATGAATTTCCTCAAATATATGTCATTATGGGCGGCACGGTGGCTCAGTGGTTAGCACTGCAGCCTTGCAGCGCTGGGGTTCTGGGTTCAAATCCCACCAAGGACAACATCTACAAGGAGTTTGTATGTTCTCCCCGTGTACTCCAGGTTCTCCGGTTTCCTCCCACATTCCAAAAACATACTGATAGGGAATTTAGATTGTGAGCCCCATCGGGGACAGTGCCAATAATGTCTGTAAAGCGCTGTGGAATTAATGGCGCTATACAAATGAGTAAAATAAATAAAATAAAAAATAAATTAGTAAATAAGAAATACAAGGACATAGGTTTGACTGTCATTTTATCAGGTTGAACTCAAAATCTGGTGATATTCTCTTTTTCAGGAGGTACCGTATGTAAGTGGGGGTGTGAGTCTTTACAGTATCTGTCTGAGATGGTTTAGTGAATCCTGCATTGAGCAGGGGGTTGGACATAATCACCCTAGAGGTCCCTTCCAACTCTAAAGGCCCCGTCACACATAACGAGATCACTAGCGAGATCGTTATTATGTCACGATTTTGAGATAGCTGGAGAGCCGTATCGTGATCGTTGGGGAGCTGTCAAACATGCAGAACTTCCCAATGATTTCGGCCGCCCCAGTGATCTAACTAACGATCTCGTTGGTCGTTGGGACGATTTCACACAGCAGCTATTTCAACGATCCACACCTTGATAGGGGCTGTACTGTGTCACCAATCATCTCCGATTGGTGGATGCTACTGCGTTCTGAATGGGCGGCAGGTTTAAAATAAAACCACGTTGTAGCAGTTCCGTCCCTTTGTTCCTGTTTGCATCCCAGTTTCGGATCATAGCAGCGTTCTTCGGCTGTGACTCTGTATCCATTCATCTGGGCTTTGTTCCTGACAAGCGTTCTGGTTTGTGGATTGTAGTGTTCTTCGGCTGTGACTCCTCACAACCCGGAGAATTCTGCTAAGATCTGCAATCCAGCACGAGGTCAGAAACAAAGGATGGAATCACTATTCTGTTGCTTTCTTTATGCACGGCGGGAAATGAGAACGCTGTAGCGACCACCAATTGGGGACGAGGGGCGTAGAAAAGTCCAATTTATGCACGCCTACGTGTCTCAGTTCTGAATCGCTAACGAGGTCGTTGGTTAGGTGTCAAATACAGCGATGCACACTGCCCAGCGGGAGCGCAACGTCCCAGGAATGGTCCAGGAAGCTTTGTAACGATCAGCGATCTCACAGCAGGGGCCTGATCGTTGCTACCTGTCAGACGTAACGAGATCGCTAGCGAAATCGTTATTGCCTCACAAAACCCGTGACGTATCAAGGATCTCGCTAGCGATCTCGTTATGTGTGACGGGGCCTTAACATTCTATGATTCTATGAGTATCTCAATTGAAAAAGGAGGTTTAAGAGCAGACCTTAAGTATTTATGGTGGACCAATGAATTTAGCTTATTTGCGATATTGAAGACATTGGTTCAAAAGAATATTTAGAAATTCACCTAAACGGATAAATAAACATGCTGAATTATTTATACAATGCATCCTAAAAGGAAGTCAATAAATGAAATGCAAATCCGGCGAGCCGAAACTTTATTTTATACAGAATATTGGTATTTATTAGCTTAATCAAAAGGCTACAAAAATTTTAATCTGCTGAAAAAAATACACAGCTGTTTGTAAAGGTGTTATGTGAATCTTACACAAGAATCCATCTTATAAAATGCAATATATCACTTCAGCCAGCATGAAGCCACTAGCACAGATCTCCATTGCGTTTACATGCTGCACACTCTCCAGTCTGCTCCTCAAGTTGTATTTTCTAGCTCAGAAGCGGAAGTTTCACACACATGTAAAAATCAAAATGATGAGACAGTGGAGAGCCGCACTTCAGCTGACTCCAATCTCCCTTTATCGTAGGGACAGAGCTTTTATTCCTAAATTATATTTTATTTAATTTTCTTAATTATATATATTACAGAAAGGTTTATATTCTTTTTTTGCTACCTCATAGTTCCTAGGAGATTATACAATATGCCCTCTTTAAAGAACTGTATAGCTAGGATCACAGGAAGATAGTTTTTTTTTTTAGCTGATTAAAACTGACATTATACTGTCTTAAGCTTGTTAAACTGAAAGTGATCTCTTCTGATACCTCCTAAAGCATGCATGCTTGGATGATTTTGCTTTAAGTCATGGATCAGAACATTGTATAAAATAACAAGTAATAACAATTTAAAACTAGGTCAAAGCTTAAAGATACATCACCAAAGTGACTCACGCTGATATAACATGCAAATAAGTAATTATGGCTGATTTTATATCCACGATTACTTATTCTCTTACTTTTATTTAAGGGTTATCACTAGTTTATCTTAACATGCATTGTTTCCTGCTTAACAGTTATTCTAAATATTCAAGACACAAATCAATTGAATAAGTCAATTAAAATGCATTGATCTGTCTTCACAGCTCTTCGTTGGAAAGAAAAAGGGTATTTAACAACAAAATCAGAAGTATTATATATAAATGGAAAATTACGCGTGGAAACCCCTGGCATATATTATGTGTACTCCCAAGTCAGTTTTACTGCAGACTCCACACAGTTTCCGAAGGCTCCATTTGTGCATTACATCTATATGAAGAGACCGCACGAAACAGAAAGGCTTTTGTTGAAAGGGGCAAATACATTCATAACCCAACCGACACATTCTAACCTACATTCATGCCAGATTGGAGCCATGTTCACATTCAAGAAGAACGATTTTATATTTGTTAACGCAACAGATCCAACACGAATCGATTACAGTCCTGAATTTACGTACTTTGGTATGTTCAAGCTCGGCGAAACATCATGATCCTCAAGATACATTCTACTATGGAAATGTAATGTACTTGTCATTTGTTATGTATGTTTTAGCTAAAAAGAGATTTACAGGAAAAATACATAAAATCCTTTACTATACAAGAATTAGTCATCAAATGCATAGTAACATCAATACGGCATTAGGGTCCCTCAGATTCTGTACTCTGTACCAATATGCCATTGTATGGTACCTCTGTGAGGCACCATATTTTCCAATAGTGTACCATAGTAATACGGCAGGTGATGGCAAATGGATTACATTTGAATAGATTAGGAAAAAAAATACGTATTTAGAAAAAGATGCAAAAATGTTGGCACGTATGTTTTTACTATACGCCTAAAGGGATTTTTCACAATGGAACAATTTTATGGTAGGGACCAGGAGAGGTTTTTTCTGATGACTCTTCCATGAAAGCCATATTTGTGAAGGTGTCTCTGAACAATAGAACAATGTACCACAACTCCAGAGTCTGCTAAATCTTTCTCACAGTCTTTTGCAGTCAAGTGGTGGTTCTTATTTGCCTCTCTATCAATTCTACGAGCAGCTCTCACTGAAAATTTGCTTGGTCTTCCAGACCTTATCTTGACCTCCACTGTTCCTCTTAGGCTACTTTCACACTTCAGGCTTTTTGAATCAGGCGTGATCCGGCGTGTTTTTAAAAAAACAGTTCCGGTACCGGATGCGTTTTTTTAGCATTGACTTACATTAGCGCCGGATCGCGCCTGATGTCACTGCATTGCATCCGTTTTTGGCCGGATCCGTCGGAATTGTACATTCCGGCGGCCGGACAAGACGCTTGCTGCAACGTTTTTTTTTTTTCCGGAGCCGCCTGATAGTGCCTGAATCGGCACTTCAGGCGGCCGGAAACAATGCAAACCTATGGCGCCGGACCAGTCTTTTGACAAATCCGTCAGAAAACTGATCCAGAATCTCTCTCTCTCTCTCTCTCTATTGATAACTGCATTGAATTTTATATTTCCGGGTTGAAAATGTCAGGACGGATCAGGCAAAAAACCTGATCAGTTGCATCAGTTTTTTAAAATCAGCGCCGGATCCATCCTATCAGGCATAGGACGGATTATGCCTGATTTAAAAAGCCTGAAGTGTGAAAGTAGCCTTAGGCTACTTTCACACATCCGTCTTTTTGAATCAGGCGCGATCCGGCGTGTTTCTAAAAAAACGGATCCGATACCGGATGCGTTTTTTTAGCATTCACTTACATTAGCGCCGGATCGCGCCTGATGTCACTGCGTTGCATCCGTTTTTGTCCGGATCCGTCGGAAATGTACATTCCGGCGGCCGGACAAGATGCTTGCTGCAACGTTTTTTTTTTTCTCCCGGAGCCGCCTGACAGTGCCTGAATCGGCACTTCAGGCGGCCGGAAACAATGGAAACCTATGGAGCCGGACCAGTATTTTGACAAATCCGTCAGAAAACTGATCCGGAGTCCAAGGTCTCTCTCTCTCTCTCTCTCTCTCTCTCTCTCATGCAAATTTTATATTTCCCGGTTGAAAAGGTCAGGACGGATCAGGAAAAAAACCTGATCAGTTGCATCAGTTTTTTAAAATCAGCGCCGGATCCGTCCTATCAGGCATAGGACGGATTATGCCTGATTCAAAAAAACTGATGTGTGAAAGTAGCCTTAACTGCCATTTCTTAATTCATTTCAAACTGAGAAAAAGGAAACTTGAAAACGCTTTACCTTGGACTGTCTGACCCAGTCTCTGTCTTCACCCCTTGTGCTGCTGCAGGTCTGGAGACTACCCTGGAGTGGTACCTGGTGACCACCCCAATGGGCAGAGCATATCCTCCCATCAGAGGCTCTAGTGAAGATCAGGTAGTCTCTAAGGCCTCTTTCACACATCCGTTTTTTGGCATCAGGCGCGATCTGGCGCTTTTTTAAAAAAACAGATGCTTTTTTTTAAACCGCCGGATGCATTTTTTTGTCATTGACTATCATTAGCGCCGGATGTCCTTGTGTTGCGTCCGTTTTTTTCCGGATCCGGCGGAAATCTACATTCCGGCGGCCGGACAAAACGGACACTGCAACGTTTTTTCTTCTGCTGCACCCGCCGGAAACGCCTGAAGCGGCGCATCCGGCGGGCGCAAACAATACAAGTCTATGGTGCCGGATCAGTCTTTTGTGCAATCCGGCAAAAGCCTGATCTGGATTCTGGAAACCAAGGTCTCTCTCCTCGGTCCGGACATGAGTATCAAGCATTTCCTGCTTCAAAACTTCAGGACGGATCCGGCAAAAATCCCGATCCGTTGCATCAGTTTTTTCATAAACAGCGCCGGATCCGTCCTTTCCGGTTTTGGACGGATTGTGCCTGACGGCAAAAACCGGATGTGTGAAAGAGGCCTTAGTTATGCCCGTGCAGGGTAAGCCAAACCAGTGACGCAGTGGGTACACACCTGTTGTCACACACAGACATAAAAGTGCCAAAACTCACTGATGCAGTTTTACGATAGAACTCTGGTGAACACAGTTTGATGAATTGGGGCCAGAGTTTGTAATCTCCAATTATGAAAATAGATAGGTCTGCATAGGGGCTATAGAGACGATATGGTAGGATATTTTTTTATAGAAAGATTGGTTCATTTTTTACTTTGGAAACTTTATAGCAATAAGATGATAGTAAGGGTCTAAACACCATTTGATAATTGCCCAGTCATGATATTATAAAGCAAGAACGATTTGAATACACTTAAAAGTAATAATTAACGAACAGTGTTAAGGGTATGCCACACTAAACAACATCGCTAACGGGATCGCTAAAAAACGTCACTATTTAGCGATCCCGTTAGCGATGTTGTTGTGTGCGGCATCTGTCAGCGACGAGCTCCCTGCTGAGATCCTGCTGTGATCTCGCTCGTCGCTGGAATCGTTCCGGACCCTATTTTCTCGTCGGCGCCCCCGCTGGTAAGTATATATCGCTGAGTGTGGCACCTTTTCTTAGCGATTTAGCAGTACTTTTGTACCGCTAAAGTCGTTAAGGAGATCGCTAACCGCGATAGCGTCCTTAACGATATTAGTTAGTTAAGCCGCACTCAGCGATATATAAACAATCCCGCTAGCGATCGCATTAGTATGCGTCGTTATCGTTATCGCTAGCGGGATTGTTTAGTGTGGCAGTACCTTTACTCTTTTTAAGGACCTCTTTGCTAAAAACCTAATGCAGTGTTTTAAAAATAATTATTACGCAGTGACAAAAGAAGCCTCTTTCGCTGAGTATTTTCTTCATATTAGACTTGTCTTTTGTTCATTAAGGGATTACTTTAGTTAATAGGATTAGACAGTATTACCAATATATGCAGTTATCAGACACAAGGTGAACCTCTCTGAAAGGTTCCTATACAAATAACATGGCAGTTAGCAAAACGTGCCTATTTCGGGAGGACTGGACACATTTCTAATGTAAAGGAAGGTATCCCTAATAACAGATGTCATGAAAAAGAAGGATAAGGCATGTTGTACTTCAACATGCTCAATCCTTTGTTAAGTCAGGAGATAATTTGCATGTTGCTCATTTTCCATACAGGAAAATGTATTATTAAATAGAGTCTTTCAAATTGCGCTGATGCATGTTAACATTTCGTCACTCCATATGGACAGGACTGGTCCTGATGTGACCATGGCTTGATCCCTGAGGTTCCTAAATACAGTTCTACATTAAAATGTTGACACAGAGTAGAAGGCTTTGATCATCTGCATTGACACCCACCATTATCAAATATATGAAAGTCATTTAGGCTAGTTGTCCAAAAAAATATAATATGCCTAAAATTCATGATATTCAATCTCTATGAGATACAATTACAATGCTTGTTACTTTTGATGAGATTTTTACATTTCAATAAGAAACAAAGAGCTACCTAACTCTTCAAGCGTAATAAAAGAGTATGTGGCAAGATGTAAATACTAAGAATTTCTGTGCTTTTTATGTACATTATAGCTATTTATATCTTCATTCAATTTAGTTCTTAGAAATCCCCAAAAAATAATTGTACAGTTTTTAAGTTATTACCACTTATGTACATATAAATAAACACATTTTTTTCTTTATCAGGTCTACTGTCTTATTGTTACGATTTACGTTAAAGCGGTTAAAGGCTATAGACACATCGACATGGAAAAATATAGTGTTGTAATGCTGGTGGATAAGTAAAAAAAAAAAAAAAAGTTGCACTATGTTTCAGGCTGCAATATCAATTACTTCATTAAATTTCAGGCCTTCTGATGTGCAGTTTGCAACCAGCTTCAGACATCTGACATGTAGCTGTGTCCTATCCAGTAATACATGATGGATGCAAGTTCTGTGGGATCAGGATGCTTCTGTCTTCACTTGTTCTTATGGCTCAAGTAGCAGTATAGTTTCATTTGTGTACCAATTTCTACCTCCATTTTCTAAAAACACCTGTATATGCAGCCTGTATGATATCTCCCTGTTCCGCCTGCTGTGTTTTCTGTGTTCTCTGTGTACAATCTGGCACCACTCAGCTTCTCACATTGAAGACTTGGGAGCTTTCCTCCCTTTCCACAATTTGATCTGCAAAACCTTCACCCATTCCCTGCTGCTTTCTCTAACACTGATAGAACAGAGGCTGAACATGTAGACCTAGCACAGCCAGGATCTGATCTATGTTTGAGGTAGCAGAACAGCCAGCTATGTAAAGGAGTTACATACTGTACACGCCTCAGCAAAATGGTAGGAAATTTTATAATGAAGAAAGTTGCTCAATTTTGCACGATGGAATAAAAATTTCAGTGCATTAGATTATAAAGATTGATGTTGTGAATGTTTTGGAAATGAATTCTGAGCAGAAGCTCCCTCTGGTGGTTACAAACAGTACTGAACCATTCAATGGGGATTGGCAATCAGGAGGACTGGCTTGATATAAGGGAGGTTCCTCCCATCATGGTTGCCGGTGATCAATTGTTCTTGTCTCAACTGTGGTTCCTGGCTCACTTGGAAGCTTGCTGAGTCTTGCCTCTTCTTCTGCTTTCAGATAAGATATCTTCTGTTTTTGTGCTTACCATTTGCATATTTCTCTGCATTTCTGTGAGGTTAGACAGGTCCCCCCCGGGGGGGCTTGGGCTCCTCTCAGTTCCGCTGGAGCCACTGCAGATAGCTTTCCTCTTTCTATCTTTAGGTGTAGTTAATCTCTCAGGCTGTGAAGAGGCATCTAGGACCAATGTAGGAACGCTCCACGGCTGCCTTTAGTTGTGGTGGTTAGTCAGGGTACTGCAATCCAATAGATTCCAACCTCTCTGGTGTATTGCCGTTTTTGACTGCTCTCCTCAGCTACCAAAACATAACAGTATCACCGGCCAAACTGAAAATTGTATGGTACTCACAGAAGGGAAAAATAGTGTGGAAAGAAAAAAGTTGTCAGAGTTGTCAGAGATTTTTTTTTTTTTTCTGTTTCTTGCATTTTTTCCCTCTTATTCTCTGGGTGCTGAGGAGGATTTTTTTTTCTCTCAACGGAGCTTGCACAGCTGTCTGGCCGTGTGGATCAGCTTGCCACTGAGGTTCGGAGTATTGCTGTCTATCTTGCTGGGTTGCCGGTTGTGGAACCTAGGATTCCCATGCCAGATTTGTTTTTGGGAGATCGGGCCAAATTTCTGAATTTCAAAAATAACTGTAAGTTGTTTTTTGCCTTAAAACCTAAGTCCTCAGGGAACGCAGCACAGCAGGTTCAAATTGTCATCTCTCTCCTGCACGGCGATCCTCAGGATTGGGCTTTTTCCCTGACACCTGGGGACCCTGTTTTGAGTGATGTTGATGCATTTTTTCTGGCTCTGGGGTTATTGTACGATGAGCCTAATGTCACTGATCAAGCTGAAAGAACCTTGTTGGCATTAAAGCAGGGGCTTGAGGACGCTGAGTTGTACTGTCAGAAATTCCGAAAATGGGCAGTCCTAACCAAATGGAATGATGATGCTTTGGCAGCCCTTTTTCGGAAAGGGCTGTCAGAGAATGTAAAAGATATTATGGTGGGTTTCCCTGCTCCCTCTGGTCTCAATGATTCTATGTCATTAGCGATTCAAATTGACAGACGTTTGCGTGAGCGTAGAGGTATGCGTGGAATAGTGTTGCCTTGTGAGCCAGCTTCTGAACCCATGCAGTGTGATAGAGTGGCTTCAGAGGCACAGCGTCATGAGTTTCGAAAACGCAATGGGTTATGTTTCTATTGTGGTGACGCCTCTCATGCTATTTCTGTCTGCCCTAAGCGGGGAAGACGTTTTGCACGCTCAGTTGTCTTGGGTAGTGTTCAGACTAAATTTCTGTTGACTGTTACCCTGATTTTCTCCCAGTCCACATTTTCTGCTCAGGATTTTGTTGATTCGGGAGCAGCTATTAACCTGATGGATTTTGATTTTGCCAAGCGTTGTGGGTTTCCCTTGATACCCCTACGGAAGTCTATTCCCCTACTGGGGATTGATTCTACCCCTTTGGCTGAGAATAAACCCCAGTTTTCTACTCAGGTGATAATGAGGGTTGAACCTGATCATCAGGAGAGTTGAAAATTTTTGGTGCTGTGTAGTCTGCATGACATTATTGTGCTGGGTTTCCCTTCGTTACAGTCTCATAATCCTGTTTTGGATGGGAAATCTGTGTCTGTAACCAGTTGGGGCTGCCAATGTGTTAATGCCAACACTCCTGTTTTTTCTGCCTCTCCCAGTCTCAGGATGTTCCTGACTTTTTGACTGATTTTTCTGATGTGTTTAGGGAAAGTAAATCTGCATCCTTGCCCCCCCATAGGAGCTATGACTGCGCTATTGAATTAGTGCCTGGTAGTAAATTCCCTAAAGGTCGCCTTTTTAACTTGTCTGTACCTGAACATGACGCTATGCGGTCTTATATCAAGGAGTCATTGGAGAAGGGTCATATCAGACCATCCTCTTCACCCTTGGGTGCCGGTTTTTTCTTTGTGGCCAAAAAGGATGCTTCATTAAGGCCGTGTATTGATTATCGTCTCTTGAACAAGATCACTGTGAAATATCAATATCCGTTACCCTTGATTTCTGACCTGTTTTCCAGGGTGAAAAGTGCTACTTGGTTTACCAAGCTTGACCTCAGGGGGGCGTATAACCTTATTTGCATTAAGCACGGAGATGAATGGAAGATGGCGTTTAATACCCCAAAGGGGCATTTTGAGTACCTAGTGATGCCCTTTGGGCTCACTAATGCTCCTTCCGTCTTCCAGTCCTTCATGAATGACATTTTCAGGGATTTTGTGGATAAATTTCTGATTGTTTATTTGGATGATATCTTGATTTTTTCCAATGACTGGGACTCTCATGTGAAACATGTTCGGACTGTGTTCCAGATTTTGAGAGAAAATGCTCTGTATGTGAAGGGATCAAAGTGTCTTTTTGGCGTACAGAGGATCTCATTTCTGGGATTCATTTTGTCTCCATCTGTTATTGAAATGGACCCGGTCAAGGTTCAGGCCATCTGTGATTGGGTCCAACCTACTTCATTAAAGGCTCTTCAGAGATTCTTGGGTTTTGCCAATTTTTATCGTAAATTTATTGGTAATTTCTCTGTTATTGTTAAACCATTGACTGATTTGACCAAAAAGGGTTCTGATGTGGTGAATTGGCCTCCTGAGGCAGTCTCTTCGTTTCAGGAACTTAAGCAGAGATTCACTTCTGCTCCTGTTCTATGGCAGCCTGATGTTTCTCTGCCATTTCAGGTGGAGGTTGATGCCTCTGAAATTGGGGCAGGTGCCGTTTTGTCCCAAAGAGATCCTGAGACCTCTAAAAGTAACCCTTGTGCCTTTTTCTCTCGAAAATTTTCTCCAACTGAATGTAATTATGACGTGGGTAATCGGGAGTTATTGGCCATGGAGTGGGCTTTTGAAGAGTGGAGACATAGGCTGGAGGGAGCCAAACATCAGGTGGTGGTCCTCACGGACCATAAGAATCTGGTTTATCTGGAATCAGCCAAGCGACTTAATCCTAGACAGGCCAGGTGGGCCTTGTTTTTCACACGTTTTAATTTTGTGGTTTCCTTTCTTCCTGGCACTAAGAATGTTAAGGCAGATGCCCTCTCGAGGAGTTTCCTTGCGGACTCTCCTGAGTTATCTGATCCTGCTGTTATTTTGAAGGAGGGTGTAGTTCTTTCCGCCATCTCGCCCAATTTGAGACTGGCTCTGGAAGGGTGTCAGGAGGATAAACCCAAGCGCTGCCCTATTGGGAGATTGTTTGTCCCAGACCGGTGGAAAAAGAGTGTGATGTCTGAGATTCATTGTTCCGCGTTGGCCGGTCATCCCGGAATTTTTGGTACCAGAGACTTGGTGAGTCGGTCCTTTTGGTGGCCTACTTTGTCTCGTGACGTCAGGGAATTTGTGCAGTCCTGTGGGACTTGCTCTCGCTCCAAGCCTTGCTCTCGCTGTAGTGGTTTGTTGATGCCATTGCCTGTGCCCAAGAGACCATGGACCCATATCTCTATGGATTTTATTTCCGACCTCCCTGTTTCTCAGAGAATGACCGTTATCTGGGTGATTTGTGATAGGTTTTCCAAGATGATACATCTTGTGCCATTACCTAAGTTGCCTTCCTCTTCCGAATTGGTGCCTTTGTTCCTTCAGCACGTGGTTCGGTTACACGGCATTACTGAGAACATTGTGTCTGACAGAGGTGTCCAGTTTGTTTCCAGATTTTGGAGGACTTTTTGTTCTAAACTTGGTGTTCAATTGTCTTTCTCCTCTGCTTTTCATCCTCAGACCAATGGACAAACTCAGAGAACAAACCAGACATTGGAGACTTATCTGAGATGCTTTGTGTCTGCTGATCAAGATGACTGGGTCTCTTTTTTGCCTTTGGCTGAGTTTGCTCTTAATAATAGGGCTAGCTCTGCCACTTTGATGTCTCCATTTTTCTGCAATTTTGGGTTTCACCCTCGATTTTCTTCGGGACAGACGGAGGCTTCTGTCTGTCCAGGTGTTGACTCTGTTGTGGAGCGTATGCAACAGATTTGGGACCAGGTAGTGGAGAGGTTGTCCCTCTCTCAGGAGAGGGCCCAGCGGTTTGCTAACCGGCATAGGACTGATGGTCCTCGGTTTAAAGTGGGGGACTTGGTCTGGTTGTCCTCAAGAAATATCCCTATGAGAGTTGCATCTCCTAAGTTTAAGCCTAGGTTCATTGGACCTTATAAGATCATCGAGATTCTCAATCATGTTTCCTTTCGTTTACTTCTTCCAGGGACATTTAAGATCCATAACGTGTTCCACAAGTCCTTATTGAAGAGGTTTGTCGAGCCAGTGGTTCCTATGGCTGTGCCTCCTGACCCTGTTTTGGTTGAGGGCAATCTGGAGTATGTGGTTGAGAAAATATTGGATTCTCGTTTTTCTAGACGGAAACTCCAGTATTTGGTTAAGTGGAGAGGTTATGGTCAGGAGGACAATTCTTGGGTGTTTGCTTCGGACATCCATGCTAGGAGACTGATCCGTGCGTATCACCGAGCTCATCCTGACCGACCTGGTTGCACAAATGAGAGTTCGGTAACCCCTCCTCAAGGGGGGGGTACTGTTGTGAATGTTTTGGAAATGAATTCTGAGCAGAAGCTCCCTCTGGTGGTTACAAACAGTACTGAACCATTCAATGAGGATTGGCAATCAGGAGTCACTGACTGGCTTGATATAAGGGAGGTTCCCTCCCATCATGGTTGCCGGTGATCAATTGTACTTGTCTCAACTGTGGTTCCTGGTTCACTTGGAAGCTTGCTGAGTCTTGCCTCTTCTTCTGCTTTCAGATAAGATATTTTCTGTTTTTGTTTTTGTGCTTACCATTTGCATATTTCTCTGCATTTCTGTGAGGTTAGCCAGGTTCCCCCCCGGGGGGCTTGGGCTCCTCTCAGTTCCGCTGGAGCCACTGTTATTTGTTCATTTGCCTTTTCCAGTTTTTTCAGTGGCTGCGGCTTAGTTTTGTTACACCAGAGAACTGATTAGGTGGTAGAGGTCGTGTGATCTCAGGTGTTTTTGCAATCAGTAGCGTTGGCATTTTTTAGGGTTTTTTTGGATTGCAGCGAGTATCCTTTCTATCCTTTTCTGTCTAGGCAGATTGGGCCCCAGCGTTTGCTCATACTATTTTCTGTCTGTGTCTGTATTTCCTCTTTTCTAACTGCCATTACATGTTTGGGGGCTTCCTATGTTCTTTGGGGATCTGCTCCGGGGCAGATAGCTTTCCTCTTTCTATCTTTAGGTGTAGTTAATCTCTCAGGCTGTGAAGAGGCGTCTAGGACCAACGTAGGAACGCTCCACGGCTGCCTTTAGTTGTGGTGGTTAGTCAGGGTACTGCAATCCAATAGATTCCAACCTCTTGGTGTATTGCCGTTTTTGCCTGCTCTCCTCAGCTACCAAAACATAACAGATTGACTTCTATTTTGTAATGCAAACAACTGCAGAAATTTGCTTTACCACAATTACCTAGACTAAGGAAGGTCAGAAAAAAATAAATGCTACAGTCAATGAATGTTCTGCGTATGTTAGTGACCCCATGCAGAGAAGATTGTGTAGGAATTAGTATAAGGGTCACCATCATCCATTGTAAATAGTGTATCCTATATTTGTTCCTCACCTCCAGCATTGTAATAAAGGAGAGACCTTATTTTTGTTATTTTGCTATTCTACTCTCTGATAATAGAGATAATTGCTAACCCTGTTCCCAGCTTATTGAGAGAGCTCTTTCAAGTAAGACAATAATCACATTTCTGGATCTGTTTTTCATATACTGTAGATTAACATAGATTTGGAAAAGGTGCAAAATTAAAACAGCTGGATCGTCATTTTTAGATCTATTCAATTTAATCAAACCTTCATCTGGCTTTCATTTTAAAGGCAGAGAAATAGTAGCAAATATATTATGGACATGGGCAATAATAGTGTTCTTCAACATATATACCTACAACTATCATCTTAAGACCTTTATAACCACATTCCCTTACATTGTTATGTGTTCATATAAATTCAGCTTGACAAGAACTATTGTTAGGATGGTAGATACATGGAAAGAAACCATCATAAATTTTTATGAAATACCATGTGGAAATAAGGTAAGAGGTTATGGGCTCATCTGGTGAGGTGGATTCTCTAAGACATACAGTAGTTCTGGGTGTGAGCAGCTTAGACCGGAGGCGATGGTGCAATGGAGTTGGTCTTTACAAATGACACATAGATTAACAAGGACCAGAACAGAAGGATTTGCAGGTTAGAAGACAAACAAGTGGAGCATGTAGCACAAGATGAAGCAGAGCTAGAGGTGAAGTATGTGTGTACACACAGGAAAAGTAAATGTATAGGAAACTGGTATCTTCCAGCAGAGATGCAGTTAATCACAGGAATACAGAAATGTATATGTAATCTGGTATCTTTCAACAAGGATGCAGTTAATCACAGGAATGACTGAGGACTATAGGTAGTCTGATATCCTTCAACGGGGCAGCGGTTAGCAACATCAATGCATGCAAACAGTGACTTGTGCAAGGAAATGGTTAACTGCAGGATACGAGTGAAGTATGGGCAAATTGGAAACATGCCTGAAGAGCTGCATTACCTAGATTGCAGAAGCTAAGTGTGAACAGTACTGAGAACAGTTGTGAGAAGTTGGTAGCGAGCTTGCTAAGTGGTATATGTGGACAACACCTAGTAAGCTGGACTGAGCTTGGAAATAATGCTGATTTTAGCATGGACATCAGGGGTAGCAGATGATAGAGACCTGACTGTAGCTTACTCACATGAAGCAGAAGCAAGCTTCTGACAAACTGTGCTACTTAATACCAAGCACCTGACCTCTGCCTGAGCTGTTCTTAAAAGGCCTAAGGTAATGATGTCAGAGAAGTTATCTAGGCTATGGGCTCATACTCACTGGAGAGAAAAATGGACGAGTGCAAGCCAATAAAAAATCGGATTGCACTCGGACCAATGTTATTCAATAGGTGACATCTCATTTGCGATTTTTTTCTCAGCTGAAATCGGTCTGAGAAAAAAATCGCAGCATGATGCGATTTCCTGCGATTTTGGCATGATAATCGCTAATGCAAGTCAATGGATGCGATAAAAAACGGACAAAAACGCACAATCCGTTTTGTGTCTGTTTTTTTTTGCAAAACAAGACCTAAAAGTTGTAAGAAAATTAAAAAAAAAACAACACAGGAAGTGACAAACAGGGAAGTGTGTAGAGGGATGGTAGAAAAACCAGTCAGAGAAAGCCTTGCATGAGACACACCTCCACGGATTTTATTTATCAACTAATGTCGCCATGTCCAGAACAATAAATGTTGAGTTGCTGTTGGTGCTAGTCCAAGAAAGGCCTGAGCTGTGGGATCTTAGAGACCACAACTATCAAAACAGAAGTTTGAGGGATGCATCGTGGACATATATATGTCGTCAATTGTTTCCTAATTATGCGGAAAGTGCTCCGAATCTGCAGCTGGGAATGAGTAAGTTTTTTATTGCTTACTAAAAAATTCAAAATGTCTCTTTTAAAGAGCCTTGTTTTGGTGCCCAATTATATGTTACTCATAAAAGAAACTTTTGTAGTATTTTAATTTTATAGATATTTTTTTTAATGTTCCTTTTTTAAAATTAACCCCTTCACCCCAAGGGTGGTTTGCACGTTAATGACCGGGCCAATTTTTACAATTCTGACCACTGTCTCTTTATGAGGTTATAACTCTGGAACGCTTCAACGGATCTTCGCGATTCTGAGATTGTTTTCTCGTGACATATTGTACTTCACGTTAGAAGTAAAATTTCTTCGATATAACTTGCGTTTATTTTTGAAAAAAATGCAAATATGGCGAAAATTTTTAAAATTTTGCAATTTTCAAACTTTGAATTTTTATTCCTTAAAACAGAGAAATATGTCACATAAAATAGTTAAGAAATAACATTTCCCACATGTCTACTTTACATCAGCACAATTTTGGAACCAAAATTTTTTTTGTTAGGAAGTTATAAGGGTTAAAAGTTGACCAGCGATTTCTCATTTTTACAACAAAATTTACAAAGCCATTTTTTTTAGGGACCACCTCTCATTTGAAGTCAATTTGAGGGGTCTATATGGCAGAAAATACCCAAAAGTGACACCATTCTAAAAACTGCACCCCTCAAGGTACTCAAAACCACATTCAAGAAGATTATTAACCCTTCAGGTGCTTCACAGGAACTAAAGCAACGTGGAAGGAAAAAATGAATATTTAACTTTTTAGCCACAAAAATGATCTTTTACAAACTTTTTTTTAATTTTCACAAGGGTAAAAGGAGAAAATGGACAGATAAGGTTGTTATGCAATTTCTCCTGAGTACGCCAATACCCAATATGTGGGGGAAAACCACTGTTTGGGCACACGGCAGAGCTCGTAAGGGAAGGAGCGCCGTTTGACTTTTTCAAACTAAAATTGGCTGGAATTGAGATTGGACGCCATGTCGTGTTTGGAGAGCCCCTGATGCGCCTAAACAGTGGAAACCCGCACAAGTGACACCATTTTGGAAACTAGACCCCCTAAGGTACTTATCTAGATCTGTTGTGAGCACTTTGAACTCCCAAGTGTTTCACAAAAGCTTATAATGCCTGGGTGTGAAAAAAAAAAAAAACAATTTTCCACAAAAATGATTTTTTAGTCCCAAATTTTTGAATTTTCCCAAGGAAATTGGACCCCAAAAGTTGTTGTCCAATTTGTCCTGAGTACGCTGATACCCCATATGTGGGGGGGGGAACTGTTTGGGTGCACGGCAGGGCTTGGAAAGGAAGTAGTAACGTTTTGGAATGCAGACGTTGATGGGGGTCATGTTCCGTTTGCAGTGCCCCAGATGAGCCTAAACAGTGGAAACCCCCCACAAGTGACCCCATTTTGGAAACTATACCCCCTAAGGAACTTATCTAGAACTTTGGTGAGCACTTTGAACCCCCAAGTGCTTCACACAAGTTTATAATGCCCGGGCATGAAATAAAAAATCCTATTTTTTTCCCACAAAAATTATATTTTAGTCACTAATTTTTTATTTTCTCAAGGGTAACAGGAGAAATTGGACCACATAAGTTGTTGTCCAATTTGTCCTGAGTACGCTGATACCCCATATGTGGGTGGGAACCACTGTTTGGGCGCACGGCAGAGCTCGGAATGGAAGGAGCACCATTTGACTTTTTCCAACCAAAATTGACTGGAATTGAGATTGGATGCCATGTTGCATTTGGAGAGCCCCTGATGTGCCTAAACAGTGGAAACCCCCCACAAATGACCCCATTTTGGAAACTAGACCCCTAAGGAACTTTTCTAGATCTTTGGTGAGCAATTTGAACCCCCAAGTGCTTCACACAAGTTTATAACGTAGAGCCGTAAAATTTAAAAATCATATTTTTTCCACAAAAATGATCTTTTCACCCCAATTTTTATTTTTCCAAGGGTAACAAGACTCCAAAAGTTATTGTGCAATTTGTCCTGAGTGCGCTGATACCCCATATGTGGGGGTAAACCACTGTTTGGGTGCATGGCAGAGTTTGGAAGGGAAGGAGCGCCGTCTGACTTTTTCAACGCAGAATTGGCTGGACGCCATGTCGTGTTTGGAGAGCTCCTGATCTGCCTAAACAGTGGAAACCCCCATAAATGACGCCATTTTGGAAACTAGACCCCCCAAGGAACTTATCTAGATGTGTGGTGAGAACTTTTAACCCCCAGGTGTTTCACTAAAGTTTATAACGTACAGCCGTAAAATAAAAAATCTTTTTTTTTTTACAAAAATGATTTTTTTCGTCCCCAATATTTTATTTTCACAAGGGTAACAGAAGAAATTGGAACCCAAAAGTTGTTGTCCAATTTGTCCTGAGTACGCTGATACCCAATATATGGGAGAAAACTACTCTATGGGCGCACGTCAGGGCTCGGAAGGGAAGTAGTAACGTTTTGGATTGCAGACTTTGATGGAATGGTCTGGGGCGTCATGTCACATTTGGAGAGCCCCTGATGCACCTATACAGTGGAAACCCCCACAAGTGACCCCATTTTGGCAAATAGACCCCACAAGGAACTTATCTAGATGTGTGGTGAGCACTTTGAACCCCGAAGTGCTTCACAGAAGTTTATAACGTACAGCCGTAAAAATAAAAAATCCTTTTTTTTTTTACAAAAATGATTTTTTCGCCCACAATATTTTATTTTCACAAGGGTAACAGAAGAAATTGGAACCCAAAAGTTGTTGTCCAATTTGTCCTGAGTACGCTGATACCCAATATGTGGGAGAAAACTACTGTATGGGCGCACGTCAGGGCTCGGAAGGGAAGTAGTAACGTTTTGGATTGCAGACTTTGATGGAATGGTCTGGGGGCGTCATGTCACATTTGGAGAGCCCCTGATGCACCTATACAGTGGAAACCCCCCACAAGTGACCCCATTTTGGCAAATAGACCCCACAAGGAACTTATCTAGATGTGTGGTGAGCACTTTGAACCCCGAAGTGCTTCACAGAAGTTTATAACGTACAGCCGTAAAAATAAAAAATCTTTTTTTTTTTTACAAAATGATTTTTTTTGCCCCCAATATTTTATTTTCACAAGGGTAACAGAAGAAATTGGAACCCAAAAGTTGTTGTCCAATTTGTCCTGAGTACGCTGATACCCAATATGTGGGAGAAAACTACTGTATGGGCGCACGTCAGGGCTCGGAAGGGAAGTAGTGACGTTTTGGATTGCAGACTTTGATGGAATGGTCTGGGGGCGTCATGTCGCATTTGGAGAGCCCCTGATGCGCCTAAACAGTGGAAACCCCCCACAAGTGACCCCATTTTGGAAAATAGACCCCACAAGGAACTTGTCTAGATGTGTGGTGAGCACTTTGAACCCCGAAGTGCTTCACAGAAGTTTATAACGCACAGCCGTAAAAATAAAAAATCCTTTTTTTTTTTGCAAAAATGATTTTTTTGCCCCAATATTTTATTTTTACAAGGGTAACAGGAGAAATTGGACCCCAAAAGTTGTTGTCCAATTTATCCTGAGTACGCTGATATCCAATATGTGGGAGAAAACTACTGTATGGGTACACGTTGGGGCTCGGAAGGGAAGTAGTGACGTTTTGGATTGCAGACTTTGATGGAATGGTCTGGGGGCGTCATGTCGCATTTGGAGAGCCCCTGATGCGCCTAAACAGTGGAAATCCCCAACAAGTGACCCCATTTTGGAAAATAGACCCCACAAGGAACTTATTTAGGTGTGTGGTGAGCGCTAAGAAGCCCCAAGTGCTTCACAGAAGTTTATAATGTACAGCCGTAAAAACAAAAAAAATATTTTTTTTTGTACAAAAATGATATTTTCGCCCCCAGTTTTTTATTTTCCCAAGGGTAACAGAAGAAATAGGACAAATTGCACAATAACTCTTGGGGTCCAGAGTACGCTGATACCCCATATGTGGGGATAAACTACTGTTTGGACGCATGGCAGAGCTGAGAAGTGAAGGAGCACCGTTTGACTTTTTCAACGCAGAATTGGCTGGAATTGAGATCAGACGCCATGTCACATTTGGAGAGCCCCTGATGTGCCTAAACAGCTGAAACCCCCCAATTCTAACTCCAACCCTAACCCCAACACACCCCTAACCCTAGTCCCAACCCTAACCACAAACCTAACCCTAACACACCCCTAATCCCAACCCTAACCCTAATCCTAACTTTAGCGCCAACCCTAACCCTAACTTTAGCCGCAACCCTAACCCTAACCCTAATGGGAAAATGGAAATAAATACTTTTTTTTAATTTTATTATTTTTCCCTTACTAAGGGGGTGATAAAGGGGGCTTTGATTTACTATTTATAGCGGGTTTTTATGATTGGCAGCTGTCACGCTAAAAGACGCTTTTTATTGCAAAAATAGTTTTTGCATCATCACATTTTGAGAGCTATAATTTTTGCATATTTTGGCCCACAGAGTCATGTGAGGTCTTATTTTTTGCGGGACGAGTTGACGTTTTTATTGGTACCATTTTTGAGCACGTGACGTTTTTTGATCGCTTTTTATTTCGATTTTTGGGAGGTTAGAATGAACAAAAATCAGCAATTCATGAATTTCTTTTGGGGGAGGCGTTTATACCGTTCCGCGTGTGGTAAAATTGATAAAGCAGTTTTATTCTTCGGGTCAGTACGATTATGGCGATACCTCATTTATATCATTTTTTCATGTTTTGGCGCTTTTATAGAATAAAAACAATTTTATATAAAAAATAATTATTTTTGCATCGCTTTATTCTGCGAGCTATAACTTTTTTATTTTTTCGCTGATGATGCTTTATGACGGCTCGTTTTTTGCGGGACAAGATGACGTTTTCAGTGGTATCATGTTTTTTTATATCGGTCTTTTTGATCGCGTGTTATTCCACTTTTTGTTCGGCGGTATGATGATAAAGTATTGATTTTTTGCTTCGTTTTTTTTTTTTTTAAGGGGTTCACTAAAGGGGTTAACTAGTGGGACAATTTTATAGGGGTGGTCGTTACGGACGCGGCGATACCAAATATGTGTACTTTTATTGTTTTTTTTTTTTTATTTACAGGAAGAAGTGAATTTATTGGGGAATTTTTTTTTTTTATTATTTATTTTGGATTTTTTTTTTACACATGTTTATTTTTACTTTTTTAACTTTTTTACTTTGTCCCAGGGTGGGACATCACAGTATTTTATCAGATCGCTGGTGTGACAGTGTGCACAGCACTGTGTCACACCAGCGATCGCACAGGCATAGATGCAGGCTTCTCAGTGCCTGCTCTCGGCAGGCACTGAGGTAGCCGCCTCCCTCCAGGACCCCGGCGCCATCTTGGATCCGGGTGCTGGGAGGGAGGAAGCCCTCAGAACAGCGCGATCACATCGCGCTGCTCTGAGGGTCTCGGGGGGATCCTCCCCTGTGCCCCCAGTACACCGCGATCATGTGTGATCGCGGTGTGCAAGGGGTTAATGTGCCGGGAGCGGTCCGTGACCGCTCCTGACACACAGTCATGGGTGTCAGCTGTGATAATCAGCTGACACCCGGCGGCGATTAGCTGCGCTCCCCTCAGGAGCGCAGCTGATCGCCTATGACGTACTATCCCGTCCCCGGTCATACGGGCCCAGGTACCATGGACGGGATAGTACGTCCGATGGCAGTAAGGGGTTAAACACATACAATAAGTTTAAACAATACACCCTTTGATCATGCGAGTACTCATGTATGTATTATTTTAGGCCCTCTCTACTTGTTACCAGACTCTTTGCTTTCCATCCCCTTTTTTTTTAAATAACATTGCATTTTAATTTGAGCTGTTTCTACTATTGTTAAACAAGGCCCTTTTATGACGTGTCAGATTTTGACATTCTACATTTTTCACCTTGCTGCCAGGACATTGTATTTTGCCTCTAAAACTTTAAACTTTTTAAAAACTAAAAACAATATTTTTTTTTAGATTATCTTGTATGGCCTCGTTTTATCCCATTTTTTTGGCCTGCATTTTTTGGTGCTAATATTTGTTCTTTCCCTTACATGAAAGTGAATGATGTACAACGCAGATGGCGAAGCTGTCGGGATACATACAGGAGGGAACGACAGAATTGGCAGAGAAGTGGGTCTGCAGCATCAAAAAAAGACCATATACAGTACAGACCAAAAGTTTGGACACACCTTCTCATTCAAAGATTTTTCTGTATTTTCATGACTATGAAAATTGTAGAATCACACTGAAGGCATCAAAACTATGAATTAACATATGTGGAATTATACATTACACTTTACAAAAAAGTGTGAAACAACTGAAAATATGTCTTATATTCTAGGTCAGTGGTTCTCAACCTTTCTAATGCCGTGACCCCGCAATACAGTTCCTCATGTTGCGGTGACCCCCAAACCAAAAAATAATTACAGTCCTCCATACAGTATTATGGGCCAAATATAATGCTCCATAAAGAATACTGGTCCCCATATAATGCTCCATACAAAATATGGAGCTCTCCTCTGCACTGTGCTGCGTTCTGCACTGTTACGGCTCAGGAAAGGGCACTGTGGAAAGACTCCCCATTATCATCATCATTGCCTCCCCATCATCATAATCTTCTTCCCATCATCATTCCTACCTATCATCATTATCATTGCCTCCCCATCATCATCATCATTAGTAGTATAGGAGTTCCACCTTTCGTCAAACTCAATCTGACAGGTCGTCACGCCCCCTATCATTTAATCCGTCTCCTTGTGATTTGATCTGTCTGGGAAATCAGGACTGTTGAATCTGGGAATTTCTATTAAAGTGCTTCATGATTTTATTCGTCTCTATTTATATTTTATCCATCTCTTTGTGGATTTGATCAGTCTGTGGGGGAAAAGGTGTTTCAAGGTGAATCTTGATTTTTTAAGGCTCTTTTTGTGGGGGATCTTTTAAGTCGTGCAGTAAATGTATGTAAAGGATTTTCTAGCATGGCATTAAATCCCTATGTGAGTGTGTGCTTCACTCGCTGGAAAGTTATATCTTAGTAGTCTATGTACAGGCTAAAAGGAGTTTATTGTACAGTATTATTCGGTATATAAGAAGTTTTTCACCATAGAGAATTAAAGAAAAGATAGGATCCGTATCTTTTTAGCAGGGCTGCACCAGGGATATGTCTGGACATGTCTAGTAAAGTACAATTGATAGGGTAATTCTGTTTCAGTTGAAAGAATAGGCTATTTACGCATAGTAATTAGCACTGTTTGTGTATAGCCCGGCATACTCAGCTATATTGTGTATAGCCCGGACATGTCCGGGCATGCCCGGACATGTCCTTTAAATGGTCATATTATGTATATGGCCGTGTTACAATATTACACACGGGCATATTATGTATATGGCCATGTTACAATATTACACACGCGAATGTTTTATTCGTATTTTTAAAAGAGCAATGACGCGGTATTGTAAAACAAGGTTACAAGATTTTATTGTAATAAATAAATACATCTCAAAGACATTTCAAGCATTGAACTAATTGTGACACCAAAATGGCGATACAAATGGTGATACAGACAGGTTATGGTGTTCTCTCTAGACAGGCGCAAGTTTGGTGAATATTCCAACAGATGTAGTGCGGAGTTTTTAAATTTGATTTTCTCTCAGCAATAAAATTTCTCACAAATGTATCATTACGCGGTTTATCAGCAGAAAAGTTCACCAATATCTTACTGAACGGCATGTTCCGAGCTAAAAAATGTAAAAAGTACACGCAGTAGTGACCGCAGACAGTACTATACGTGTCTTGGATTTGGCTGCCTTGATAATAATAAGTCTCACAATTCTTGTTCAGGAAAGTCACAAAAACATTTTGAACAGAATTCAACAAAAATCGGGTACAAACTTTTTAGCATAGCTGTGTTTCTGACTCTCAGCTGCTATTTTAATAGTTACCATACGAATATTGTAGTGAATCAAGCTGTATTAAATTGATTACTAACACAGTTCCAGCAACTTGATGGCAAATTCAGAGCAAATTTGTTATTTCGGGACGGGTCCCGGCCTATTTTGGCACATGCTCCACTTTACTCTGATTCAACGCGATATATTCAATGCAATATTTGTAAAGCTAGGTTATTTTAAAGATTCCAGCAACTTGATGGCAAATTCAGAGCAAATTAAGAGCAAATTCGCTATTTCGGGACGCGTGTACTGGCCTATTTTGGTACATACCCACTCCTACGCAGCGATTTTGACCACCATTCAACAAAAATCGGGTACAAACTTTTTAGCATACCTGTGTTTCTGACTCTCAGCTGATATTTTAAACAGTTACCATACCGATATTGTAGCGAATCAAGGTGTATTAAATTGAATGCTAACACGATTCCAGCAACTTGATAACAAATTCAGAGCAAATTCGTTATTTCGGGACGTGTACCGGCCTATTTTGGCACATTCCCACTCCTATGCAGCGATTTTGACCACCATTCAACAAAAATCGGGTACAAACTTTTTAGCACAGCTGTGTTTCTGACTCTCAGCTGATATTTTAAACAGTTACCATACCGATATTGTAGCGAATCAAGGTGTATTAAATTGAATACTAACACGATTCCAGCAACTTGATGACAAATTCACAGCAAATTCGTTATTTCGGGACGGGTCCCGGCCTATTTTTTAACGATGCTAACCCCCTCAGATATGAAAGACAGGCAGCTCTTTTTCAAGAAAACTGTAACTGTGGTGCTTTTTTCTAGCCTTCAGCAGTGTAGCCGCTAGGATACACGGACCCCTCCAGCTCATCCCTATGGTGTAGTTTAATGTAGCGGGCAAACAGATCGTCGCTGGTGTTTGGAAAATACCATATTTCATAGATGGGGGTGATCCGCTGAATCATTTTTAAACATTTCACGCCACTCATGCACCCACAGCACACTTATGGTGTACCCGCACCGCTGCAGCTAGCGCTTTTTAGCTAAAAAAGGCATGATATAACTGCCCGCAGGTGATGTTTGTGACCTTATTTGCATCATTTTCATTATAGCACGACGGACAGCCATGGAAAAAACAACCCTGAAATTCAAAAACTTTGTGCTGGCCGTTAACATACGCATAGTCATCTAGAAAATATTGAGCGAGTTGCTTCACAAACCCTCTCAAGGCATGCTGAATGTCAATGTTCTCGGTATGCGCTACATACATGACCCACTGTATAGCCTGGGATGAGTAGCGTTCTTGTTGCATGGGCCTATTTTTAAAGATGCTATGCCCCCTCAGATATAAAAGACAGGCATGTTGGGACGTGTCCCGGCCTATTTTGGCACATGCCCACTCCTATGCAGCGATTTTGAGCACCGTTCAACAAAAATCAGGTACAAACTTTTTAGCATAGCTATGTTTCTGACTCTCATGCCATGCCAGAAAGGCCTATTTTGGCACAGGCCCACGCCTATGCAACGATTTTGACCAGCATTCAACAAAAATTGGGTACAAACTTTTTAGCATAGCTATGTTTCTGACTCTCATGCCTTGCCAGAAAGGCCTATTCTGGCACAGGCCCACGCCTATGCAACGATTTTGACCAGCATTCAACAAAAAATTGGGTGCAAACTTTTTAGCATACCTGTGTTTTTGACTCCATGCCGTACCAGAAAAACCTATTTTGGCACAGGCCCACGCCTATGCAACGATTTTGACCAGCATTCAACAAAAAATTGGGTACAAACTTTTTAACATACCTGTGTTTCGGACTCTCATGCCATGCCAGAAGCACCCTGTGCCATGTACTCTAGCCCATAATATTTCACATCGGGTATGGGACCTACATAGCTTTGTTTTCTCAGGTATTAAAAAAGTGTGGAAAACTGAAAATCCGCGGCCTGAGGTAATTTAGTGAGCTTCATGGGGATAAAATTTAGCGAGTCTATGAACCTTATAGACAAATCGGGTATCGTCACACACAAGACCACGACACCTCGGGCTATCACATTTACCGGTAGTTTTCAAAAACCGCTGCCTTAACAATAAAGTAAGAATCGTGGCGACCTGCATTGTGGGCTATAAATGTATACCCTGAAAATTTACCGTTGGTAAAGAACAGTAAAAAGTCGTGCGTACAACTATCACCCTCAAACTCCCAGCGCTATCACAAACACTATTACCTACAGAAGCGGCCCCGCGAGAATTTCTGTATGTGTGTATCAAGATGCTCCCTGCTTTGACCGATTGTTTGCTCATGAATGCTGCCATCTCCAGGGGCATCATAGTTGTGTAAATGCGCTGGGAGCTTGTGTATCGGCCCCTAGGGTGTAATGCGTGATCATTTTAATTATTTTTCAATTCATAACCATACGTTCTCAGGCAGACAGGTTTATTTCACAGAAGTTGACTGTACATTTCCATAATTTTTGTTTAAAATCATACATTTGCATAATTTTGTTTAAAATCGCACAGTTCTGCGATAATGTCGGGTGTTGGACACGCACTTATCAGTCTTTCATACGTGTCGCAGAAAGATTTTAGTCTGTTCTGCGCGAGTTTATTATGCACGTACTGTGCAGACATGTCAAGAAACATTTTGGCGTGTTCAGCAGCCCATACGGGTATTGGTGTGTAAGGTGCTCGACCATCATCCTTCTGCTTCTTACTTACACGATGGCGCAATACCGCGCGTTTCTCTGGCGCTAATGCATCGGCTGAATTGGCAGCTGCTGCTTCCGCGTTGCTATTTGCAGATTCTCTAGCTTGACACAGACGTATATTCTTACGCCTACTACTCTCCGCATTCCCGGGGTGTGCGGTTGGCGCGTCGCTTTCTCCACGATCTGCGACACACCTGAGTGAAAGAGGTTCCGTACTCACATCCGCTCTGTTCTCAAATCCATAATTGCGCTGTTGCAAAACTCGCGAATGACGATCCTCCGTAACTAAAGAAAAGATACGTGGTGTAGTTAACCGCTAAGCGGGCGAGATATAGGAAAAGCTACATGCTCCACTTTACTCTGATTCAACGCGATATTTGTAAAGCTACCAACACCGATTATCTGTGAAACCGATGCATGATTGTTTGTATAAGTACACTATAGAACGGCCTTGACATATATACTTACAAGTATGCCCCGGGTGCTGATCTACAGAGAATGCTGAATTAACAGACATCACGCTGTTCGGTCGCCGCCATATGGGGCTGTTTTCTCCTCAAACTGCAATCTCACGCACGATACTTTAGCAGCTGTAAATAAAATATAACATACATGAATGCACAAAACACTCACAAAGCTAACTTGACACACGTAAATAAAATATATCTACTAGTTACCGCAGAAATTTTTATCTGCATGTATAAGTACACTATAGAGCTGCGTAGACATATATGCTTACAAGTATGAGACGTGTAGTGTACTTCAGAGACTGGTGAATTAAGCGGTGTGGAGTTACTCGGTCGTTGTCGTATGGGGCTGTTTTCTTTTTCAAGCTGCAGCCTCCTGCACGCTTGTTTAACAGCTGTAAATAAAATATAACTATTAGTCGCCTCAGAAATTATATCTACACGGGCCACACGCACAAAGCTAAATTCGCAAAGCTACCGTAACGTGCGTAAATAAAATATATCCAGTAGTTATCGGTGGGGGACGCAGGGTACAGAGGATACAAGCGTGTTTCAAGGACCCGCTACCTTTTCTATTCCAGCGCCGTGCGCTTATCGAATCACCCCATCTTTTAGGAGCGTAGGGTATCGCGCGAGTTAGAGGATTATAGTCCGGCTCTACGAACTCGACATCTGAATCCTGGGGATCCGCCATGATCTCAACATCGGAATCGCGATGCTCCAGTGGCTCAGCCGCTACAGTGTTTTCAACCGCCCAGTCCGCTTGGAGGCGAAGTGTATCTGTATGAGAAAATGTATTTAATTACCGGCTAGATACATAGGTTTAAAACAACTGATATAGCTATAGGTTTCTTGCCTGTGACAGACTGGTGAGAGCTTGAGGCTCGTCGCCCGCTAGCAGAGTTGCTATCCTCTAACAGGTTCGGCGTAATGAGCCGGTTCTCATAGGAGTAGCCTGAATGGACTCCCTCTTCTTAAATAAGAAAGAATGAAATATATCATTTATATATACAAAGCGCAGACTCAGACAGCCCGAGACAATACGCGTACACTATATACGGTGTAAAACTTACCCGATTGTTCTGGTGAAAGCAAAGCAGAATATTGACCGCGAGAATATCTGGACTCCATCTTGAATAAAAAGGGGCTTGTAGCAGTCAGTATAAAAATTTGAAATTTAAAGCAAATAAAGATACAAGAAATTGAAAAGACAACTAGGTTAACCTATTCATGCAAATAACCCTTAAACTACATAAACTTAAATATAATTGAAACAAAAGACATAAAAATACTCATTTAGCTCTAAAGATCAACTATGAAAACACGGGTAACCTATTCATGCAAATAACTCCTTAAACTACACAACTTAAATATAATTGAAACAAACGTGGATATTCACGAGACATAAAAATACTCATTTAGCTCTAAAGATCAACTATGAAAACACGGGTAAGCTATTCATGCAAATAACCCTTAAACTACACAAACTTAAATATAATTGAAGGAAAGACATAAAAATACTCACTTTAGGCCTGTCAGATCTGTCCTGTGTCCTGTGAGGTGTGAACCCTTACAAGTGAGAGTTGTATTGATTGTGACCGGCTTGTATTTATTAGGGCTAGCAGAGAGAACCAGTCCTCTGTCAATGCCCCCACGCTGGGGCAGAAAAAAACATACCATTCTTTGTTTTACAGAGGGATCATGGCGGTTAAACGCGATGAAACAATACTAGAGAAGCAATATTTCATGACCGAACCCCCACCATCATTACGCGGTAGCTGTAAATTTATAACGCCTACTATTAATATTAATAATTAATATAGACTGTCGCTAAAATCCATACAGTTAATTTTATTTTAGCTGACCGGGTCGTTAGCTAGACATGTTTTAATTAATATAAACCTGTAGTTAATACGCTGCGTTGATAACCTGTAACAGTGCAGGCCGGAAGAGGGAGTCCATTCAGGCTACTCCTATGAGAACCGGCTCATTACGCCGAACCTGTTAGAGGATAGCAACTCTGCTAGCGGGCGAGGAGCCTCAAGCTCTCACCAGTCTGTCACAGGCAAGAAACCTATAGCTATATCAGTTGTTTTAAACCTATGTATCTAGCCGTGTAATTAAATACATTTTCTCATGCAGATACAGCTCGCCTCCAAGCGGACTGGCGGTTGAAAACACTGTAGCGGTGAGCCGCTCGAGCATCGCGATTCCGATGTTGAGATTGTGGCGGATCCCCAGGATTCAGATGTCGAGTTCGTAGAGCCGGACTATAATCCTCTAACTCGCGCGATACCCTACGCTCCTAAAAGATGGGGTGATTCGATAAGCACACGGCGCTGGAATAGAAAAGGTAGCGGGTCCTTGAAACATCGCTTTATCCTCTGTACCCTGCGTCCCCACCGATAACTACTGGATATATTTTATTTACGCGCGTTACGGTAGCTTTGTGAATTTAGCTTTGTGCGTGTGGCACGTGTAGATATAATTTCTGAAGGCGACTAATAGTTATATTTTATTTACAGCTGTTAAACTAGCGTGCAGGAGGCTGCAGCTTGAAAAAGAAAACAGCCCCATACGACAACGATCGAGCAACTCCACACCGCTTAATTCACCAGTCTCTGAAGTACACTACACGTCTCATACTTGTAAGCATATATGTCTACGCAGCTCTATAGTGTACTTATACATGCAGATAAAAATTTCTGCGGTAACTAGTAGATATATTTTATTTACGTGTGTCAAGTTAGCTTTGTGAGTGTTTTGTGCATTAATGTATGTTATATTTTATTTACAGCTGCTAAAGTATCGCCAGTGAGGTTGCAGTTTGAGGGAGAAAACAGCCCCATACGGCGGCACCCGAGGTGATGTCTGTTAATTCAGCATTCTCTGTAGATCAGCACCCGGGGCATACTTGTAAGTATATATGACTAGGCCGCTTCTATAGTGTACTTATACAAACAGTATGCATCGGTTTCACAGATAATCGGTGCTGGTAGCTTTACAAATATCGCGTTGAATCAGAGTAAAGTGGCATGTAGCTTTTCCTATATCTCCCCCGCTTAGCGGTTAACTACACCACGTATCTTTTCTTTAGTTACGGAGGATCGTCATTCGCGAGTTTTGCAACAGCGCAATTATGGATTTGAGAACAGAGCGGATGTGAGACGGACCTTTTTCACTCAGGTGTGTCGCAGATCGTGAGAAAGCGACGCGACAACCGCACACCCCGGGAATACGGAGAGTAGTAGGCGTAAGAATATACGTCTGTGTCAAGCTACAGAATCTGCAAATAGCAACGCGGAAGCAGCAGCTGCCAATTCAGCCGATGCATTAACGCCAAAGAAACGCGCGGTATCGCGCCGTCGTGTAAGTAAGAAGCAGAAGGATGATGGTCGAGCACCTTACACACCAACACCCGTATGGACTGCTGAACACGTCAAAATGTTTCTTGACATGTCTGCACAGTACGTGCATAATAAACTCGCGCAGAACAGACTAAAATCTTTCTGCGACACGTATGAGAGACTGATAAGTGCGTGTCCAACACCCGACATTATCGCAGAACTGTGCGATTTTAAACAAAATTATGCAAAGTATGATTAACAAAATTGAAGTACAGTAACTTCTGTGAAATAAACCTGTCTGCCTAGAACGTATGCTTATGAATTGAAAAAATAATTAAAATGCTCACGTATTACACCCTAGGGTCTGATACACGAGCTCCCAGCGCATTTACACAACTATGATGCCCCTGGAGATGGCGCATTCATGAGCAAACAATCGGTCAAAGCAGGGAGCATCTTGATACACACATACAGAAATTCTCGCGGGGCCGCTCTGTAGGTAATAGTGTTTGTGATAGCGCTGGGAGTTTGAGGGTGATAGTTGTACGCACGACTTTTTACTGTTCTTTACCAACGGTAAATTTTCAGGGTATACATTTATAGCCCACAATGCAGGTCGACACGATTCTTACTTTATTGTTAAGGCAGCTGGTTTTTGAAAACTACCGGTTAAAAGTGATAGCCCGAGGTGTCGTGGTCTTGTGTGTGACGATACCCGATTTGTCTATAAGGTTCATAGACTCGCTAAATTTTATCCCCATGAAGCTCACTAAATTACCTCAGGCGCGGGATTTTCAGTTTTCCACACTTTTTTAATACCTGAGAAAACAAAGCTATGTAGGTCCCATACCCGATGTGAAATATTATGGGCTAGAGTACATGGCACAGGGTGCTTCTGGCATGGCATGAGAGTCCGAAACACAGGTATGTTAAAAAGTTTGTACCCAATTTTTTGTTGAATGCTGCTCAAAATCGTTGCATAGGCGTGGGCCTGTGCCAAAATAGGTCTTTCTGGTACGGCATGGGAGTCAAAAACACAGGTATGCTAAAAAGTTTGCACCCAATTTTTTGTTGAATGCTGGTCAAAATCGTTGCATAGGCGTGGGCCTGTGCCAGAATAGGCCTTTCTGGCAAGGCATGAGAGTCAGAAACATAGCTATGCAAAAAGTTTGTACCCAATATTTTGTTGAATGCTGGTCAAAATCGTTGCATAGGCGTGGGCCTGTGCCAAAATAGGCCTTTCTGGCATGGCATGAGAGTCAGAAACATAGCTATGCTAAAAAGTTTGTACCTGATTTTTGTTGAACGGTGCTCAAAATCGCTGCATAGGAGTGGGCATGTGCCAAAATAGGCCGGGACACGTCCCAACATGCCTGCTTTTATATCTCAGGGGCATAGCATCTTTAAAAATAGGCCTGTGCAACAAGAACGCTACTCATCCCAGGCTATACAGTGGGTCATGTATGTAGCGCATACCGAGAACATTGACATTCAGCATGCCTTGAGAGGGTTTGTGAAGCAACTCGCTCAATATTTTCTAGATGACTATGCGTATGTTAACGGCCAGCACATAGTTTTTGAATTTCAGGGTTGTTTTTTCCACGGCTGTCCGTCGTGCTATAATGAAAATGATGCAAATAAGGTCACAAACATCACCTGCGGGCATTATATCATGCCTTTTTTAGCTAAAAAGCGCTAGCTGCAGCGGTGCGGGTACACCATAAGTGTGCTGTGGGTGCATGAGTGGCGTGAAATGTTTAAAAATGATTCAGCGGATCACCCCCCATCTATGAAATATGGTATTTTCCAAACACCAGCGACGATCTGTTTGCCCGCTACATTAAACTACACCATAGGGATGAGCTGGAGGGGTCCGTGTATCCTAGCGGCTACACTGATGAAGGCTAGAAAAAAGCACCACAGTGACAGTTTTCTTGAAAAAGAGCTGCCTGTCTTTCATATCTGAGGGGGTTAGCATCGTTAAAAAATAGGCCGGGACCCGTCCCGAAATAACGAATTTGCTGTGAATTTGTCATCAAGTTGCTGGAATCGTGTTAGTATTCAATTTAATACACCTTGATTCGCTACAATGTCGGTATGGTAACTGTTTAAAATATCAGCTGAGAGTCAGAAACACAGCTGTGCTAAAAAGTATGTACCCGATTTTTGTTGAATGGTGGTCAAAATCGCTGCGTAGGAGTGGGAATGTGCCAAAATAGGCCGGTACACGTCCCGAAATAACGAATTTGCTCTGAATTTGTATCAAGTTGCTGGAATCGTGTTAGCATTCAATTTAATACATCTTGATTCGCTACAATATCGGTATGGTAACTGTTTAAAATACAGCTGAGAGTCAGAAACACAGGTATGCTAAAAAGTTTGTACCCGATTTTTGTTGAATGGTGGTCAAAATCGCTGCGTAGGAGTGGGATGTAGCAAAATAGGCCAGTACACGCGTCCCGAAATAAGCGAATTTACTCTGAATTTGCCATCAAGTTGCTGGAATCTTTAAAATAACCTAGCTTTACAAATATCGCATTGAATATATCGCGTTGAATCAGAGTAAAGTGGAGCATGTGCCAAAAAGGCCGGGACCCGTCCCGAAATAACGAATTTGCTCTGAATTTGCCATCAAGTTGCTGAAACATGTTAGTAATCAATTTAATACAGCTTGATTCCTACAATATTCGTATGGTAACTATTAAAATAGCAGCTGAGAGTCAGAAACACAGCTATATAAAAAGTTTGTACCCGATTTTTGTTGAATTCTGTTCAAAATCGTTTTTGTGACTTTCCTGAACAAGAATTGTGAGACTTATTATTATCAAGGCAGCCAAATCCAAGACACGTATAGTACTGTCTGCGGTCACTACTGCGTGTACTTTTTACATTTTTTAGCTCGGAACATGTTCATAAATATTTAATTGCTGAGATGATAATTAAAATTTTAATTAAAACTCCGCACTACATCTGTTGGAATATTCACCAAACTTGCGCCTGTCTAGAGAGAACACCATAACCTGACTGTATCGCATTTGTATCGCCATTTTGGTGTCACAATTAGTTCAATGCTTGAAATGTCTTTGAGATGTATTTATTTATTACAATAAAATCTTGTAACCTTGTTTTACAATACCGCGTCATTGCTTTTTAAAAATTCATTGCGTGTGTAAAATTGTAACATGGCCATATACATAATATGCCCGTTTAAACATGCCAGTGTGTAAATTGTAACACGGCCATATACATAATATGACCATTTAAAGGACATGTCGGGCATGCCCGGACATGTCCGGGCTATACACAATATAGCTGAGTATGCCGGGCTATACACAATAGAGTGCTAATTACTATGCGTAAATAGCCTATTCTTTCAACTGAAACAGAATTACCCTATCAATTGTACTTTACTAGACATGTCCGGACATATCCCTGGTGCAGCCCTGCTAAAAAGATACGGATCCTATCTTTTCTTTAATTCTCTATGGTGAAAAACTTCTTATATACCGAATAATACTGTACAATAAACTCCTTTTAGCCTGTACATAGACTACTAAGATATAACTTTCCAGCGAGTGAAGCACACACTCACATAGGGATTTAATGCCATGCTAGAAAATCCTTTACATACATTTACTGCACGACTTAAAAGATCCCCCACAAAAAGAGCCTTATAAAATCAAGATTCACCTTGAAACACCTTTTCCCCCACAGACTGATCAAATCCACAAAGAGATGGATAAAATATAAATAGAGACAAATAAAATCATGAAGCACTTTAATAGAAATTCCCAGATTCAACAGTTCTGATTTCCCAGACAGATCAAATCACAAGGAGACGGATTAAATGATAGGGGGCGTGACGACCTGTCAGATTGAGTTTGACGAAAGGTGGAACTCCTATACTACTATCATTGTCTGCCCATCATCATTGGCTCCCCATCATCATCATTGCCTGCCCATCATCATCATCGGTTCCCCATCATCAACATTGCCTTCCCATCATCATTGGCTCCCCATCATCATCATCATTGCCTGCCCATCATCATTGGCTCCCCATCATCATCGCCTCCCCATCATCATCATCATCATTGCCTGCCCATCATCATTGGCTCCCCATCATCATGATCATTGCCTGCTCATCATCATTGGCTCCCCATCATCATCGCCTCCCCATCATCATCATCATCATCATCATTGCCAGCCCATCTCATCGCCTCCTCATCATCATCATCATCATCATCATTGCCAGCCCATCATCATCGCCTCCTCATCATCATCATCTTTGTCTGCCCATCATCATTGGCTCCCCATCATCATCGTTGCCTCCTCACCACCATCACTGCCTCCCCCCATCACCATCACACATACAGCACCACACACAGACAGCACCGCAGCACTCTCTCACATACACACACGCAGGCAGACACACACACACACACTGATACACACAGACACATACACCTCACATCTCACCTGTCCGGCGCCCGCGCTCTCTGCCGGCCGCTGAATGATGACATCATCCAGCGGTGCTGCTGTGACAGGAAGCGCGGGCGCCCTGCAGGCACCCCCTGGAGCCCGGAGCTACGAGGCACGGGGAGAGGTAAGTATTGCGCCGCCTGCTCAGGCCGGGTCCCCCCTCTCCCCAACAGTGGACTCACCGACCCGCCGCTCAGCTCCGGAGGGTCCCGGGCCGCTGCACTGTGACTCCGTGGGAGGAGGAATTGCTGCTGCCACGCCGCCCCACACACGTGCTGCCTGGGGCGGACCGCCCCACACACGTGCTGCCTGAGGCGGTCCGCCCCCTGCCCGCCCACGCCACGCCCGCGCCCTACGCCCGCCCACGCTACGCCCCTGCTATGCCACTGGGCTAAAGCCATCGGAAATATGCTGTATATATGGCTCCGCTCCCATCCTCCCATCCTGTATATATGGCTCCGCTCCCCCTCCCATCCTGTATACATGGCTCCACTCCCATCCAACCATCCTGTATATATGGCTCCGCTCCCCCTCCCATCCTGTATACATGGCTCCGCTCCCATCCTGTATATATGGCTCCGCTCCCCCTCCCATCCTGTATACATGGCTCCGCTCCCCCTCCCATCCTGTATATATGGCTCCGCTCCCATCCTGTATACATGGCTCCGCTCCCATCCTCCCATCCTGTATATATGGCTCTGCTCCCCCTCCCATCCTGTATACATGGCTCCGCTCCCCCTCCCATCCTGTATATATGGCTCCGCTCCCCCTCCCATCCTGTATATATGGCTCCGTTCCCATTATGTATACATGGCTCTGCTCCCATCCTCCCATCCTGTATATATGGCTCCGCTCCCCCTCCCATCCTGTATACATGGCTCCGTTCCCCCTCCCATCCTGTATACATGGCTCCGCTCCCATCCTCCCATCCTGTATATATGGCTCCGCTCCCCCTCCCATCCTGTATATATGGCTCCGCTCCCCTCTCCCATCCTATATACATGGCTACGCTGCCATCCTCCCATCCTGTATATATGGCTCCGCTCCCCCCTACCATCCTGTATACATGGCTCCGCTCCCCCCTCCATCCTGTATACCTGGCTCCGCTCCCCCCTCCCATCCTGTATACATGGCTCCGCTCCCCCCTCCCATCCTGTATACATGGCTCCGCTCCCCCCTCCCATCCTTATACATGGCTCCGCTCCCATCCTCCCATCCTGTATATATGGCTCCGCTCCCCCCTCCCATCCTGTATACATGGCTCCGCTCCCTCCTCCCATCCTGTATACATGGCTCCGCTCCCACCTCCCATCTGTATACATGGCTCCGCTCCCCCTCCCATCCTGTATACATGGCTCCGCTCCCCCCTCCCATCCTGTATACATGGCTCCGCTCCCACCCTCCCATCCTATATACATGGCTCCGCTCCCATCCTGTATATATGGCTCCGCTCCCACCCTCCCATCCTGTATACATGGCTCCGCTCCCACCCTCCCATCCTGTATATATGGCTCCGCTCCCACCCTCCCATCCTATATACATGGCTCCGCTCCCATCCTCCCATCCTGTATATATGGCTCTGCTCCCATCCTCCCATCCTGTATACATGGCTCCGCTCCCACCCTCCCATCCTCCCATCCTGTATATATGGCTCCGCTCCCCCTCCCATCCTGTATACATGGCTCTGCTCCCCCGTCCTCCCCCCATCATACTTACCCTCCTCGCTCCGTCGCTGAACTTCCCTGCGTCCCTGTCGGCCGCGGCAGCTTTTCCTGTGCGGATCGGTGACGTAATACCGCTCATTAAGGACATGAATATGGATGCCACGCCTATGGGAGTGGCGTCACGTCCATATTCATTACCTTAATGAGCGGTACTACGTCACCGCACTGCCAGGAGGAAGCTGACGCGGCCGACAGGGAGGCAGCGACGGAAGGTAAGTATGGATGTCTTCTTGAAGCCGGCGGCTGCAGCTGTCACTACAGTGCTGCAGCCGCCGGCTCCTTTAAGCGACCCCTGTGTTTTGGTCGTTCGACCCCCGCGGGGGTCGTGACCCACAGGTTGAGAACCGCTGTTCTAGGTTCTTCAAAGTAGCCACCTTTTGCTTTGATTACTGCTTTGCACACAGAAAAGGTGAACGGATGGACTCTACATGCCTGGTTCCCACTGTGAAGCATGGAGGAGGTGGTGTGATGATGTGGGGGTGCTTTGCTGGTGACACTGTTGGGGATTTATTCAAAATTGAAGCGGTGAGCGGTCCAGCTCACCCCAAACCATCTCGATTGAGTTCAGGTCTGGTGACTGTGGAGGCCAGGTCATCTGGCGTAGCACCCCAACACTCTCCTTCTTGGTCAAATAGCCCTTACACAGCCTGGAGGTGTGTTTGGGGTCATTGTCCTGTTGAAAAATAAATGATGGTCCAACTAAATGCAAACCGGATGGAATAGCATGCTGCTGCAAGATGCTGTGGTAGCCATGCTGGTTCAGTATGCCTTCAATTTTGAATAAATCCCCAACAGTGTCACCATCACCAGCAAAGCACCCCCACACCATCACATCACCTCCTCCATGCTTCACGGTGGCAACCAGGCATGTAGAGTCCATCCGTTCACCTTTTCTGCGTGCAAAGCAGTAATCAAAGCAAAAGGTGGCTACTTTGAAGGACCTAGAATATAAGACATATTTTCAGTTGTTTCGCACTTTTTTGGTAAAGTGTAATGTATAATTCCACATGTGTTAATTCATAGTTTTGATGCCTTCAGTGTGATTCTACAATTTTCATAGTCATGAAAATACAGAAAAATCTTTGAATGAGAAGGTGTGTCCAAACTTTTGGTCTGTACTGTATATATATGAGCCGTCTAAATTTTTTGGCTCCAGTCATGGATTTAAGACAGTAAGTAAATTTGGGTTGCTGCAAATTTCTACTATAAAAATCCTTTGTACCATACACAAACAATCCGGGTCTGCTTTGTAGAACCGAATCGAACTTAACGGAACCTGAGCCACCGTCTGAGGCGGATACAGCACAGTCACAAAATGAAGGACCAGGAACAGCAGGGGATGATGCTCCTGGACCATCTGCCGAACAACTTCCAAGTCTTGCTTCACAAGCTCCACATCCGACAGACCAAGAGGAGCAGGCAAGAAGCAGCAGCCCAAGCTTGCCTCTTGATAACTCCCCCAAGCGACTACTATTCCACGGAGATTACGACAAAGGAGAGAACAGCAAAGGCAAGTTATACGAGGACAGGTTGATAGTCGCGTGCTTGACTACATCCAACGTACAATCTCTGATGATGGTGGGGAAGCATTTAGGCGAAGTTTGGCACCGCACCTGCGCCAAATTCCAACACAATTACGTCTTCCCACTAAAACTGCCATATTACAACTTCTCACTTCTGCCATACCACCAAATAACCCACAAGCCATCTTTGAATGTATTCAAAGAAGGTATCAAACTCAAATTCTATTGCAAATCTCCACTAGTACTGATTCAACACCACTACCATTATCACCAGCCTCAGGATATCCTCAAACATCCACTGATCAACAGACTCATACACTCCACTCTACAAACATTGCTCATCCTATTGACAGAGGTCATACCACAAACAGAGCCAGCACATTACCATGAACATCATCAGCTACATGTACAACACACATCGAGGCCTACACATACCTACCCACAAATGCCTCCATCATCTGCAGCATCACATATTTTAAGTGAGCGGTACCACCATGGGCCACAAACAAGCTTTTATGATGTTTATGGCCACAGTGAATATTTACAGCAAGGACCACAACAGCAAGGGCCTTTTGCCCATCGCAGACCAAGAGTCTCCAGCCATTCCGAAAATGCTCCTGGTTGGCCACATGGCCCACCTGAGGCGTATAGGCACAGTCATGAACCCATCAACCCACATCATATCACCACACAGGCACACAATATACCTTTGCCTACAACCACACAACATCCCTCTGAAAGCCAAACCTCCCAAACAACTACCTCACCCTCAGCATCCCATCATTCTTTTTTGGACTTGTAATGTTTTGTATTCTTTACATACCAAAACCATTGCCAACTGTGGAAACTTGTTAGGCAAAAATTAAGCCTGTTTTTTGCTTGTGTGCTCATATACTTAACATTTTGTTTGCTTTGGTAGATAAAATATGTTTCCTATTTATAGGCCAAAATAAACATTGTTGCTCTAACACATGTTATTAATGTTTTAATACATATAAACAATACTGACGAAAATGTATACATCATGTGTCAAAATTTTGTTGACAGGGTATTGCTCCCTCAGGTGATACAAAATAATTTGCTAAAATATTTCGTACTCTGAGGCCTCAAAGCTGTCTGCCTCTGGTTAAATCATGTGCAATGTGTCCCTGATTGTTTGGTAATTCTCCAACGCCATCCTCATACACAGATACATCATGTTGACGTGTAAAATTATGTAAGATTACACAGGCCTTGATCACTATGCTTAAATTTTGTTGGCTTAACTGGAGTGCATTGAGTAATAGCCTCCATTTAGCTGTCAAAATCCCAAAAGCACATTCAACAAGACGCCGTGCACGAGTTAGTCTGTAATTAAATATGCGTCCACATCTGTCAAGACCTCATCGAGGATAAGGCCTCATTACATTATGTGTCAGTTGAAATGCCTCATCACCAACTACTACATAAGGCATTGGTTGACCACCAGAAGAAGGCAGACTCCTTGGGGGTGGAACAACCAATTCATTGGCCTTCAGCCGCCAACCCATAACGGAAGAATTGAAGATTCGAGAATCTCCAGTTCTTCCATAGGCCCCTATATCTACAATTCTAAAATTGTACTTGCTGTCTACTAAGGCCAATAACACAACTGAAAAATAGCCTTTGTAATTGTAGCATAAGGAGCCTGAGTTTGGCGGCTTCTTGACCCGGATGTGCTTACCATCTACAGCACCCAGACAATTGGGAAACTGGCAAGTCTCATAGATCCCATTTGCAATGCGTTCCCAATGTTCGGTGGTGGGCTCCGGCATCACTTTGTCCTTGAGGCAAATCCATATTTGGGAACATGTGTGTTTTACTATATTGGAGATGGTAGTTATGCCAAGAAGAAACTCTAAATGGAGGGAAGCATATGATTGTCCCGTTGCCAAAAACCTACAACAATGGAAAAACACATAAAAAATATAAGTAAAGCTTTACATTGATGTATATCTGAACGTGGTGCGGAAAGGAGAGTTCCACGCCCTGCACAAATCACACACGCTCGCTGTGTACATGTGCCTCTGTCCACTTCATACAACAATCTGCATGTGAAACAGCTGCTACGATTACAGTAATGGGGTGTCATTTTTCCCCTTGGTAATGACAATTTGCCACACATGATGTAAAGGAATGGCAAACCATACAATATAATTTGGACACACAATTATAAAAAAACATTATGCAAAGTGGAAATAAAAATGTTATATGATTCAATCTACTTTCGTATAAGTTTGAAAAATGTGTTTTGTTTCAAATATATACCTCAACGTTAACAGAAGCCGTTCTTCAGTTGAAATGCACCTGCGCAAACGGGTAATTTGGAAAGTGATGGCTGGACGAAGTTCTGCCAGGAGAAAATCAAATGACTCAAGTGACATCCTCGTGTATGCAAAAAACGATGGTTCCGTAGATCTCCATACATCCGTGCAAAATGCCCTTTTTGAGTCCATCCGCTGGGTGAGGAGCGGATGGACTCAAAATCGACGCCGCCTCCTCAGAGCAACAACGGGAATATCCCAAACCATACTCCCGGGATAACACCCAGTTGAGGAGTTCCTCAGTAAGGTCAAGACTTAGAAAACTAGCTGCCATGCTTGCTTGGAATCCAAAAACACACACGCCAAAAAACACATCAAGCAATCACATATGTAGCTAAATGCCTTTATATAGGGGTATCACAACTGCTTTCAACTTGATTTGGGCTTCTTTGTCCATAAGAAACGCATTGAAAACGGATGGAAAACGGATGGTGCGATTTAAAATCGCATACAAATCGCATGACAATCGCATGCAAAATGCATATAATCGGAGCGCTTTTTCCATCACGAAAACGGACCGTTTTTTTTCCGCAAATGGGTATGTACCCTACCTGAGACATCTGGAACAACTCAAAAAGGGGGTGGCTATTGGAGAAAGGGGCAAAACGTTTCGTTGGAGCCGGGATAGGCGAGTAACACAAGAGATCAGAAGTTAGTGGCAAGCAGAAGTCTATTGATGTCAACAAGGTAAGACCAAGGTAGAAAACAAGGAAATATGTTTACGAAATAGGTAAAACCAAGATAAAATAATAGTCACTGTATAGTTATATAATTGGTAATCTTTGAATTTTTCTGTCTTTTAATGAGCATAGATTGGTTGAGCCAAGATACATATGGACCTAAGATATTTCATCAACTAAAGCTAATGCTTATGAACCAAAGCACAGTGGCTTGTTTATTTGTGTGCTCCACTGTATTACATCTCCCTTTTAAGCAACATCCCATACTCTGAACATGTCTATATTCCCTCTCCCACTCACTGAAATACAGTGCATTACAGAAATTGTCCTGATGTTGCACGAATCTTCACAGTGATTCCACACAAATTTGTTTTGTTCAACAGGGGACATCATTTGCATATTCTTTGTGCATTCTTGGGTAAGCGAAGAGTCTCAGCGAACTCAAGGAACACCAGATTTTGGCTGTTGCAGCTGAAAGGAGGACATCGGAAAACCGTGTAAATTTTGCCACAATCTTCACCGCTTTGACATCATATAAACATTAAGAACATGGAAGAGATCAGTAGCCATTTGGTGAGCTGCATTTCTTGCTACATGTTCACAGACTTACCAGTGGAAAAGCCAAACTTCACTTGCCAGAAATGCAAGCTTGTGTCCCTGTTGGAGGAAAAGTTGCAAATTCTAGAAGAGAGAATAGCTACATTGAAAATTATTAAGGAAGGTGAGGAGGTCTTAGACAAAGCAGAAGTATCCCTTCAGAATACAGAAAGAGAAGAAATTTGTAGTGCACCTGAAGAAACAGAGGAATGGAAGCTTGTGACCCAGAGAAGCAGGAGCATGGGGAGGTAGTCAGCACCCATACTGTTCAGGAACCAGTACCAGGCTCTCACACAGGAGAACGATGATCAAATACATCAAGATAAGACTTTGCCCACAAAAGAACAACCTTGTAAACACTCAGAAGAGAGGCCGCTATCTGCAGACCGGATGTATGTATAACCTGAAGAGAAATATGCTGTCTTCCAGGAGCAAACATCAAAGATGTGTCTGACTGGATAATGGGACTCTTCAGACCTACAGATGACTATCCATTCCTGTTAATAATTGTGGGGACAAATGACACCGCAAGAAAGGACCTGGAAACTATATGCAGTGACTTTGAAGACTTAGGCAAAAAAGTGAAAGAACTGCGAGCGCAGGTGGTCATCTCATCCATCTTCCCAGTGGATGGCCATGGAACAAGGAGGTGGAATAAGATTGTGCAGGTGAACAACTGGCTACGTCGATGGTGCCGTCAGCAGGGATTTGGATTTCTGGCTCATGGGGTGAATTGCCTATACGATGGACTACTTGGTAGAGATGGGGTGCACTTTACCAAGACTGGAAAACACATATTTGGAAGTCGCCATGCTACACTCATCAGGAGAGCTTTAAACTAGAACATTGAAAGAAGGGAAGCAAAAGGCCAGGAAAAGCCATATAGAAAACAAATACTACTGAGAGCTCTGTTATTAGAAGTGGAAAGGAACAAAAAAATCTGAATAATAAAAATATTGGAGAAAGAAAAACCAATCACAAACTAAGATGTTTCTATACAAATGCACAGAGTATGGGTATGAAACAAGGAGAATTGGAACTACTAACGCTGGAGAAGAAATATGATGTCATTGGAATCACTGAAACTTGGTGGGACGATACACATGATTGGAATACAAGGCTAGAAAGATACAACTTATTTGCAATAAACAGACTTGATAAATGGGGATGAGGTGTTGCATTGTATGTTAGAAAAGAGTATATTCCACAGAGATTGAAGCTTCAGAGACTGGGAGTTCTGTGGAAACTGGGTAAGAATACAAGGAGAGAAAAATGGAAAGGACACCATTGTAGGTGTTTACTACAGTCCGCCTGTGCAAGATGAAGATATGGATGAGTTCTTTATACATTGGATGGCCTTGTTATAAAAAAAAAATGTGACGTGGTGCTCATGGGAGATGTCAACTATCCAGACATTTGTTGGGAATCTCTCTCAGGCAAAAGTAACAGGTCAAGAAAATTCTTATCCTTTCTTGCTGACAATTTTATCTTCCAAAAAGTAGAAGGGAGAACAAGAGGATCTGCTACCTTGGATCTAATCCTTATAAACAGGGAGGAAATAGTTGAGGAGGTCAGGGTGGCTGGGACCCTAGGAGGCGGCAGCGATCATGCTATCATACAATTTTGGATAATTAGAGGAGGAAGACCTGTGAAGACTCAGACGTCAAGGTTAGATTTCAAAAAAGCAGGTTTTAAGGGACTCAGAAAGAGAATTGGAGGGACCCGATGGCTGGATATCCTTAAGGACAAAAATGTCCAGGAAGGATGGGAAATCTTGAAAAATTATACTCTCAAAGCACAATCAGTAACAATCCCTAAAAGAAGGAAGAATAGGAAGCATTTCAGGAAACCAGGATGAATGAACACAGAACTTAAACACATGCTAAAAAGGAAGAAAGAAATGTTTATCAAATGGAAAGAGGGAGGCATATCTAAAGAAGAATATAATGCCGTCTGCAGAACCTGCAGGGCACGAATCAGATTAACTAAAGCTGACAATGAATTAAGGCTTGCAAGAGATGTCAAAAGCAATAAGAAAGGATTTGGGGGTATATCAAAAGTAAAAGAAAAGTCAAAGATGCTATAGGATTTTTAGAGGATGAAAATGGTAAAGTGGAAAAAAATGTTGTTGAGAAGGCTGAACTTTTAAATTCCGATTTTGCATCTGTGTTCTCTCAGAAATTAAATGCAACATCAACTGATCTTCACTGTACTACTTAAGGAACAGAAGAATCCACACTGTCTATAAACAGAGAGATAGTGAGGAAATACTTAGCAAACATAAATTAATTAAAGTCTCCAGGTCCAGATGGATCACATCCTAGGGTACTGAAGGATAAAGCAGGTGAAATTATTGAACCACTTTCCATAATCTTTGAAAATTTTTGGAGAACAGGAGAAGTCCCAGAAGACTGGAGAAGAGCAAATTTTGTTCCTAGCTTCAAAAAGGTGAAGGTGGACCCACGGAACTATAAGTCTGTGACTCTTACTTCTATACCAGGAAAGATCTTTGAACAAATTATTAAACAACATGTATGCAAGTCCCTGGATGAGAATGAAGTGATTAACCAGAACCAGCATGGGTTATTAATTAATAAGTCATGTCAAACTAACTTAATTTCCTTCTATGACAGAATCATTGACTGGGTGGATCAGGGAAATGCTGTAGATATAGTATATCTTGACTTCAGCAAAGCATTTGACAAAGTATCTCACACCATCCTTATTGAAAAAATGACCAACTACTGTATGTAATGAAAAAGGCAACAATTAGGTGGATTCATAACTGGCTTTGTGATCGGACCCAAACAGTGGTCGTAAATGGCAACACATCCAGTTGGAAGAATGTCTCAAGTGGGGCACCATAGGGCTCTGTCCTGGGCCCTGTGTTGTTCAACATCTTTATCAATGATTTAGATGAAGGAATTGAGGGTAAGCTGATTAAATTTGCTGGTGACACAAAGCAAGGATTGATAGCTAATACTAGAGAAGAGAGAGAGAGGATTCAAAAAGATCTAAACAAACTGGAGCAGTGGGCAGCAACTAACAGAATGGATTTTAACAGGGAAAAATGCTAAGTACTACATCTGGCAATAAAAATGAAAAAAACATACAGAATGGGGGGAATGGGGCTAAGCAACAGCACATGTGAAAAAGACTTAGTATACTAATAGATCACAGACTGAACATGAGTCAACAGCGTGATGCAGCAGCAAAATAGGCAAACACAATTCTTGGTTGCATTAACAATCTAGATCACATGAAGTAATTATCCCTCTCTAGTACCTTTGGTCAGACCTCATCTGGAATACTGTGTCCAGTACTGGGCACCACATTTTAAAAAAGACATGAACAAAATGCAACATGTTCGGAGAAGAGCAACCAGAATGGTGACTGGTCTACAATGTCCTATGAGAAACGGTTAGAGGATTTGGGAATGTCTAGTTTGCAAAAGAGAAGTGAGAGGAGACTTGATAGCTGTCTATAAATATCTCAAGGGCTGTCACAGCGTAGAGGGATCGGTTTCATTCTCATTTGCACAAAGAAAGACTAGAAGCAATTGAATGAAACTGAATGGGAGAAGATACAGATTAGATATTAGAAAAAACTTTTTGACAGTGAGGGTGATCAATGAGTGGAACAGGCTGCCACGAGAGGTGGTGAGTGCGCCTTCAATGGAAGTCTTCAAATAGAGGCTGGACAGACATCTGTCTGGGATGATTAAGTGAATCCTGCATTGAGCAGGGGGTTGGAACAGATGGCCCAGGAGGACCAACTTTAACATTATATGATTCTCACTTTTTGTCTGCTAGGTCCACTCCTGCATATATCTACTCCCTCACTTCCTGTATTTGAAGGGTTATGGCTAGTATGAAAACAGCATATCGTACACTGTTTTATTAGCAGATTAGTGTCTCAGTATTTTGTTTGTGTAGAAAATAAGTAGTTACACCAGTGGTTTTCACTTTGTAATAGAGGGACATACAGACAGCTGGAAACAGATGAAATGTCTGACAGAGGCAAACGTTATTATGGATATAGTATACTCTTTCATTAGTAGACCTATGGACAAGTAGTGCTGGCAGCACAAAAACCACTGTGCTGCACAGAAATCAGCAAGATCATACAATGAAAAACAATTACGTCAAAATTATGGTGGCATCTTTTGTTAAGGATTCAAGACACATCTAGTAACTTTCCCTTTAACACTGCATTCATTTAACCTATTTAGAGTCAAGTATCATAAAAGCTCCAATCACCATCCAGATATATTAAATCAGTGCACAATTTTTATGTAATAATAACAGTGCTAAAGTGTGAATATTCACTTTAAAATGGAGTATAACTGTGTAGGAAAATATTGTATATAGATTGATATAGACATTTATTTCAAAAAATATTTATTGAAAATGTCATATAGCAATAAAAAAGTAATAGAAAACAAGACAAGAAACGCAACAAAACACATCACAGTAAAACCGCTGTTTACAAGGTTAAAGCAGAACAGAAAAGCATATTATTTACATTTACTGTAAACAGCTGTGAAGCAATACGTATGCTAAACCCATGGCTTACCGTCCAATTTGAGAATCTTTGGATTTTAGAACTTGCATAAATGGTTCTGTTGGAAAATCACCATAATTGATGTCTCACCTCTGTCATCATAGAAGATCACAGACCTACTGTAGCCTCATTGCCTTTTTAAAGGATAGCTCTGTCCCAGAAATAACCTAGGCTTGGTTGATAAGAAGTAATAGTGGTATAACCAAACAATTTTGTGCATTAACCCTACAGGATTATCATATTGTAAGTGAAAATATTGATAAATAATGGTATTTCATTTAGATTGGTGAGATACACAAAACATTTCAGATCAGTGTGTGGCCACATTATAAAAAAGCAGAACATTATTCAATTACAAAGGTAATCCAAACTATTCTCGATCACCAACCAAGAGACACTACATAGTGATATAGTCTAAGGCCTAAATTAAAAAGTTTTTTGATTATGAGAGCAGGCTTAGGCAGGAACATATTTGAATGTAGTCCTCCAGCCAAAATAGTCCCTTCCTACATGACCTGTTCTTGCATATGAGTGTCATAGAAGGTGTCTCACACTTGAGACTCGCTTGATGAGCTACGGATGTGTCCACCCTTAATTTTTCTCAAATTGCATAAAGTCATGATACTAATTCAATACAACCTCATGACATCCAGTATAAAAAATATGTAAGTTGATACATAAATTTTCATGGGAGCCAACAAGTTACAGAAGGCCGATGGCAGACAAAGACAAGGTAAGAGTTAGTGTGAATCGATTAGCTGGACCTGATCCATTGGCCATGTCAGTAATCCGTGGCTACTTGATTGACAGCCCTGAGAACTTCCTATTACCTGACTGCATCCGCGGCTATTCTTTTGATTATCGAACCAGCCTGAAGTCACATATGTGTCACACCACAACGACGATGTTGTGAGAGGTCAGATAATCAAAAGTAAAGCAAGGGATGCTGGAAGGTAGGAGGTGGTTCTCAGGGCCCCGTCCAAAGGATACAGATTACGGACGTGGCTCATAGATCAGGTCCTGCAAATCAATTCCCAACAATTCTAGACTAGACTTATATATAGCAAAGAGGGCTTTATTTCAAGATTGAAGAGATGCACACTACTTCACGTTGCACGGGGTCATGAAAAACATCCAAATGACCTGAAATGTTTACTACATTGGCCACCTTCTTGATATGAGGAATTACTTGAATGTTATTTGCTGACCAATCAATAAAGCTATTATCTTCACTGCAATCTATCCGAGAGTCATGGTTCTCCATACTCTTTTAATGTTTGGAATCTCTGGGTATATATATATATATATATATATATATATATATATATAGGGTTTAATAGCAATATATAGTTTCATAGTTAAAGTTATTAATCCGTTAGAGATCATATCAATAATGATATCGTATAAGTTAAATAGAAGCTTCATAGTATTAATAAAAACAGAGTGGCCATACAATCCTAGCATGAGTCAAATGTTTTCTGAGAACTGTCACCAGTTGGGAAGTGTGTCCGTACTGTATCATCAAGTTGGCTCTTCTTGAGAAATAAATCTATTGCCCGGACAACAGAGGCATTATACAGAAACCTTCAGAAGGCATGAAGAAAAAGATCCAAAGAAAGTACGCACATAGGACAGGTACAGTACAGACCAAAAGTTTGGACCACCTTCTCATTCAACGATTTTTCTGTATTTTCATGACTATGAAAATTGTAGAATCACACTGAAGGCATCAAAACTATGAATTAACACATGTGGAATTATACATTACACTTTACAAAAAAGTGTGAGACAACTGAAAATATGTCTTATATTCTAGGATCTTCAAAGTAGCTACTTTTTGCTTTGATTACTGCTTTGCACGCAGAAAAGGTGAACGGATGGATTCTACATGCCTGGTTCCCACCGTGAAGCATGGAGGAGGAGGTGTGATGTGTGGGGGTGCTTTGCTGGTGACACTGTTGGGGATTTATTCAAAATTGAAGTCATACTGCACCAGCATGGCTACCACAGCATCTTGCAGCGGTTTGCGTTTAGTTGGACCATCATTTATTTTTCAACAGGACAATGACCCCAAACACACCTCCAGGCTGTGTAAGGGCTATTTGACCAAGAAGGAGAGTGTTGTGGTGCTACGCCAGATGACCTGGCCTCCACAGTCACCAGACTTGAACCCAATCGAGATGGTTTGGGGTGAGCTGGACCGCTCACCGCTTCAATTTTGAATAAATCCCCAACAGTGTCACCAGCACAGCACCCCCACACCATCACACCACCTCCTCCATGCTTCACGGTGGGAACCAGGCATGTAGAGTCCATCCGTTCTCCTTTTCTGCGTGCAAAGCAGTAATCAAAGTAAAAGGTGGCTACTTTGAAGAACCTAGAATATAAGACATATTTTCAGTTTCACACTTTTTTGTAAAGTGTAATGTATAATTCTACATGTGTTAATTCATAGTTTTGATGCCTTCAGTGTGATTCTACAATTTTCATAGTCATGAAAATACAGAAAAATCTTTGAATGAGAAGGTGTGTCCAAACTTTTGGTCTGTACTGTATCTAAGAACAATGAATAGAGAATCAATAAAGGAAATGGGGTGCTCATTTTAAGGGTTTAGTTGAGTTGTGATGGGCAGAACTCCACTTTTAGTATCTGAAATCACATTGCAACCACTGTATTCATCCCTCAGCTGAATGTGCCTAACAAAGCCAGGAAGGAAACAGCACAGAACAGATCTTGGCGTAACTGATGAATGGAGTGTGTAATGTTAGTCAAACAGAAATTTGTTTAGGTAATATATCTCCACATACACAACGCGTTTTCAGGCGCTGAGAACCATTTGTCAAGTAATAGAGAAATGTTTGAATAACATCAAAGAGTCATCACTTGTGCCTAGATCTGTCCATAGTTTGCTGGGCTCTGCTCGGTGTTATATGATAATCTATCCTAGCGTACCCATAAAGTGCTCTGTCCACCGGACCTATTTTCTTCTGGAGTCTCATAGAAATACTTCAGGGATAAAATGGATTTAAGATTAGGTAGTTCAATTTATTCAGATTATTAATCCCAACCCCTCTCCACCATAAACATGAAAACGTGGATGTCTTCAGCACGCTCCGCCCCCACATTCGTCATCTGCTGTTCATCAAAAGTTAGGACACCGCAAAAAAACAGTTAGGTAGGGGTGGAGTTTAACTGACGTTAAAGTACGAAGGGCACTCATTAAAGATTTCCCCTGACCCACTTCTATTTATCACAGGACGCTGAAACTGCACGTGTAATGATATAAGTCTCTATAGGTTACGAGACAATTTGAAACTCCGATCTGATAACGGTCTTGATTTTACAGGTGCTGAAGTGGTGTGAGGTTTGATAATGGACCCAGTGGAATACAGAGCAGTCATCAAGTTCCTTTACTTGAAAGGCCGCACACCAAAGGAGACATTCGATGAGATGAAAGGTTTATGGTGATGATTCCCCATCATATGATGTAGTCAAGAACTGGAATCGTCAATTCAAATGTAGTCGGACTTCGGTGCAAACAGCTTCAATTCCAGGGTGACCCCACTCTGCTATTGATAAACATATCATCCAGCAAGTGGAGGTCGCCATTTTGGAAAATCGCCACGTAACTATTCGCCACCTAGCCCAAACAGTCAAGATTAGTGTGACGTCCGTGAAAAAATCATCCAAGACCATCTTCACATGCATAAGGTATTTGCTCAGTGTTTTCCCAGTCTTGTCACACCTTTCCAGAAGCAGGAACGAGTCGAATGCTCTCAGGCTCTATTGACGATGTGCCATGGAAACCAGGAGGACTTTTTCAACAGACTGATCACACAGTATGAACGCTGGGTCCATCACTATGATCCTGAGACTAAGATCCAGTTGATGCAATGGAAGCAATATAACTCACCGCCTCCAAAGAAGGCACGTGTCGAAACCTTGGCAGGCATGGTCATGCTCATAGTGTTTTGAGACCAGCACGGAGTAGTATTGATGGATTTCCTAGCAAAAGGTACCATGATCACTGGGGCATACTATGCTTCACTGCTGTGGAAATTGCAGGAGGCCATCAAAACCAAGAGACGTGGCATGTTTACCAAAGGTTTCTGCCTTCTGTAAGACAATGCACCAGTTCACAACTCACACGTTGCCCAAATTAAATCATGCTCCTGTGGCTTTGAAATTCTACCTCATCCCGCTTATTCAGCTGACCTCGCACCATTGGACTTCCTCCTCTTTCCAACAATGAAGATATGTTTGAAGGGCAAGAATTTCCAGATGATGAGACTCTGATTTCCGAAGTCACAACGGGCTTTTGGAGCAACCTGTCGACTTCTACAAGCAAGGTGTTTACAGTTGCTTAAAAAGATGGGAGAATTGTGTTTTCCAGGTGGCATCTATGAAGAGAAGGACTAAGAACTGTGCCAAGTTTCATTGCTCTCAATCCACAGGAAGTGGGTCAGGGGAAATTTTTAATGAACGCCCTTCGTATATGCCACCATTAGTTCTTGGGAAAGGCAAACATTCAATGTCAGTGTCGAATATATCATTTTATACAAGTCGGGGAAGTTGAATGAACTGTTCAAACAAAAATGAACAAATCATGAAAAAATACATTTTCACGATAAAGCTATTTGAGGACACAGACTCCATTTACATAAAATATGGCTCATTTAATACAAGTTGATTCGATGAGTTGTTACCCAGTCTCCTACGCACAGATTAACCATTTAAGGACAGAACTGTTAATATTCCAATAAAAATATTACATATAAGATATTGTGGTTAGACAGTTACATATAATAAGAATACAAGTATGTATGATAACTAATGAACCTAAAGATAAAGGTATCACAGTCTTTGATTGCACATGGAGGCATACTGCATATAATATTGTGCAGCTACCCAGTAGGATTCCTCTGCAGCAAAGTAAATGGGGAAATGACACAATGTCAAACCCGGGATAGGTAGAATTATCACTATTAAGTGAGAATTAGTGCAGGAAAGACATAAAATAATGGCCACACAGACACTCCTGAAATAATTCACAATGCACTGTACATTTATAATGACACAATCCGCTTAACTTTATCAAAACCATCAAGGAAAAACTGATGCCCATAGTAACCAATCAACAGAGCAGCTTTCATTTTATCACAGCAGTTTAACAAATTAAAGTTGAGCTCTGATTGGTTGCTGTGGGCAACGAACAAAGCTGAGATAAATGAGGCCTTGTTTTACTTGAAAACCACATTTCCACTGGTAAAAAAAAACCTTAAAGGGCTGTCCAGGAATAGAAAACATCAATATTTTCAGATATATATATGTCCACAGGTTGTGTCTGATAGTGCAGGTCCATGTACTCACTTGTTGAGGAGTTGTATTATCATATTCAGCCCGCAGACAGGTTGGAGGTTGTTTCTGTATTTCTATTTCTGGACAACCCCTTTAAAGAATACCTGTTACTTGCCATAATTATACTGCCGTTTTTCTTTTAAATGCACTGTTTTCTTGTTTTCCTGGGTCTCTTCATTCCTGAAATATGGCCCTCTCTTACCTGTATTTAAATCAAGTATTTTTACAATTGGTTGTGGTCCTCAATAAGTATCCCATAAAAAATAGTTAAGGATGAGGACTACTCCAACTTTGTCAAAAACAATTCTAGATATACAGGCAGGGCAGAAGGGGAAATATCTCAGGAACAGAGAAGAACAAGTAAAAAAGAAAACAGCGACAGAACCACAACCATGGCATTTACACCAGGTGAAAATCCCATATATGAAATGTTCTCTAATAGGGAATCTGCAGAGTTAATTTACACTGTAAAGACGCAGTCAGATGACGGTATAATTTGGATCAAGATCAGACTGTAATGTATAGACTGACAGACGGGTCTATATTTCTATGAAGATGCCCCATTCAGGTGGGGAGAGCCGCCGGACAGTCCATGCATTGCAGTCCGATCTCGGTCCAATTAAGACAGTAGTCTGCCCCAGTAGGCTATGTTCCCATGATGAGCTTTTGGTGAGTTTTTGATGTTGAAGGTTTTCTACACCCATTATGTAAAATATGTTACTTGCATTTTTTGGAAAATACGCAGTGTAAAAAAATTCAACAAAAACTCATTGTGGGAATGTAGCCTTATAATCTAAAAAAAACAAAAGAAATCATAAGTATTTCTTACTAAGTACTGTATAATAAGAAAGTGAACATTGTTAGGATAGATAGATTAGATAGATAGATAGATAATAGATAGTATAGAAGATAGATAGATAGAATAATAAATAGGTAGATAGATATTTATGAAAATTAATAATATCTCAAATAAAGAAAATTAAAATACACTGTCCCACACCAAACAATCAGAAGCCACTTGTAGTTCTTGCATAGACCCATTATAATCGTCCCCTCCCCACAATAATTACCGTAAACTTTTACGAGGCACAAAATGAAATTTCCTGTGTTTTCAAGGTCACTTTAAAGGTTAGTAATTAATACAAGAAGTTATGGTTACAGGCACAGCCTGCCACGAAAGGATGCAAAGCTTATACTTCCCACATAATACAAGGGACAAATGTGTAGAAACAATTGCAGATGTGGAGGAGCTTCCCCTACAATCTACCTGAAATCTTGAAGTCATTTTTGAAACAAGTCACAAAATGAAAAATGGGTTCTGTGTGTTATGGACAGCACCCCCAGGCGTGGTCTACGACCATTTCCTAATAAGTGAGGCCCATCATTATAAGTTATGGACATTCACACATCACTTGTTGAGGAAGTCAATATTGCACCTTTGACAAAAGTATAAATGACCAAATATTTCTTCAAGTGATTTCACTATAGGGAAGGAAGTCCATGAATTCCTAAGTAAAGTTTATCCTGCCTACACATTGGCTAATTCTTCCCCTCGCCATGCGTACACTGTTACATGTTCACTGTGCATTGGGGAACAGTGCAATGGGAATATGTTACACACTGTAAAATGAGTCAGCTTGATCAAGTAGTTTTCACCAGAATGCTGTCATAAAACTGCTTGAATTTTTTGGTGCAATTGGTAGTTGTTAAAACATTTTGCAACGTTGCCATTTTTATGCCAGTCCTGGCCAGATCTGCTGACTTTTAGAAAAGTGGGCAGGATGGGGTGCACCAACATGTCTGACAAATAAATAATAATTTACACCACAAAGTGACAAATTATGTCAGGAGTGTTCACCAGCATTTGATTGGCATACATATCAGGCGGTGGCGCACTACAGTCAAAAGATGAATCAAATTCATTAAAGTGGTTTCCCGGATTTAGAAAAACCCCTTCCCCGGCTTCAGTTTGTTGTAACAAAAGAAAACTGGGCTTCAATCACCATCCCCGGCTGCAGCATTGAGTCTCCATCGCTCCGCCTGGTGTCTGCAGCATTGACATAATGTTGACAGTGCTGCAGCCAACAACAGTGCTGCCAAGCTCACCGGTTGACCGCAGTGATGTTGACGTGTCACTGGACTATAATAGACCTCTGGAGCAGCAGTGTATACTCAGTACTGTACCCTGTGTATGAATTCAATGCATCTTACTCCAGCGCTCCCTTTATTTACACTGGCATATAAAAATGTCATTTTAATGAATCGGGGCCTTTGTCTACAGTCTTCTATATGTCCTACAAGTCAAAAAAAAGTGATGTATTGCTACTCTTTTTTTATGAAAATGCTTTTATGCCATATTGTGGCTCCATAGCTTATATATAATGCTGCGTTAGTTATGGCTTTTCTTCCACCAAATGATAAGATTATTCTTCGGTTTAAAGAAGGTAGTCTCTTCTAATGATAAAATAAAGCCTACCCCAACTCTGTTAATTCTGAATGACAAGTCCTAATTTAGCACTCCAACGAATGCCGATAACACATATAGAGTGCGACTTTGAGATTATGGCCATTGAGCGCCCATTCCAATAGTCCAGCTATTAATCCTTTACAATTATTTCCATTGATGTCCGGTGATAATCCTGTTCAGTTTACTGTAAATAAAGTTTATTGAAACAAGCGCTTTCTCTGGGCTTCTACTTTGAAATATAACTATTGGAAGGCCATATCGAGTGTGCTTGTGTTCACATACAAAAAAATCCATGCATGAGATGTGAATATATAGGTTTTCTCAGTGTAGGAGCACATGTGCCGGTTTCAAAAAACAGACAACACCTTTAAGAAGCCACATAAAAAAAATCACCTTGAAAAAATAGCTGCTGCTGCCTCTCATGATATAGGTACACAGAAAGAACAAATAGAATCCGGCTACGTATGTATGTGTTCCTTCTTCTCAATGTAAACCCCACATACGGAGAAGGGTATATATGACTGCTCATATTCGTTATTCCAAGTCTTTCAAAGTTCTTAACATGAAGTCTTTAAAGAAAGTATCTCACTTAACATTGCAAAGTTAAGTGAGAACTAATGCGAGGGGTCGTCACGTGCCATCTCACTCGCTTGTTTTAACATTTTGCGAACCAATTTTTCCAATTCCTTTCTTGACTTTTGTTCTTCATCCAGACTTTGCTTCATTCTTTTATTCTCCTGTGAAGACAAATAGGCAATAAATATGGCTAGTAAGCAACATTGGCCATTCAACAATGTCCATACATCTTTATTTACTTCAGATAAGTAACCTTTTCTTAAAGTACCTATGGTATTTCAGTGACTACATGTGTTTAATTATAAATGTCTATGTCTCGAATAGGACTTCTGTTGGAATATGTTTGGTGCATCAACTCCATTCCTGTCTATGAGTGTTAGTTGCTAGATTTGTATGCTGTTTATAAAGTTAGAACAAAAAAAACTCCCAGAGACTCACACAGGGAGAGCATGTGACTGTATTTCCTGTGTCTGTGTATGAGAGAAGCAGCCTGCTGCAGATGCTGCACAGAGACACACAAATGATTTATTCCTGATCTATTAAGCTTATCATATATTGTTCCTGAATAAAGAAGCTCTGTTGTCACACGCTCGGAGAGTATCCTGAATAATCCACTGACAACAACTTCCTTCACTGTCAATCTAAGAGCTGCTGTCATTTTGGTTGACCTCCCTCAAATTTATATGGCCTATCAACACTACATAGACAAAAATATCGGGACACATTACACCTACGGGAGGTTCCATGACATCCCATTCTAAATTCATAGGCATTATTTGGAGTTGCTCCCCGCCTTGCAGCTATAATGGCCTACACTCTTCTGGGAAGGCTTTCTAAAAGATTTTGAAGTGTGTCTGAATTTTTCTCCATTCATCCAGAAAGTATTTGGGGGTCAGACACTGAAGTTGAAGAAGAGGCCAGACTCACAATCTCCATTCTAGTTCATCCCAAAGGTGTTGAATGGGTTTGAGGTCCATGCTCTATGTGGCCAGTTAAGTTCTTCCACACCAAAATTATCAAACCATGCCTTTATGGACTTTGTTTTGTGCACTGGGAACAAGTCATGCTCGAGTAAAAAAGGGCCTTCCCAAACTGTTCACAAAAGCTTTCAACCATAAAATTGTCTAAAACGTCTTGGTATTCTGAGGCGTTAAGTTTTGCCTTTACTGGAACAAAGTAGTCTAGGCCAATCCATAAAAAACAAACCCACAGCATTATCGCTCCTCCACCAAACTGTATGTTCTCCTAGAATTCACCTCATTCAGACTTGTCCAACAGATGCCAAATAAAGAATTGTGATCCATCATTCCATTGAGCACGTTTCCACTGCTTCAAAGTCCAGTGGCATTGTGCTTGACATCATTCCATCTTATGCTTCGCAGCATGGTTGGTGATGTAAGGTTTGCATGCAGATGCTCAGCCATGGAAACCCATACCGTGAATCTTCTAGTGCACGTTTTGTGCGGATGCTAATGCCAGAGAATGGTTGGACTCTGCAGTTATGGAGTCAACAAAGCGTTGGTCACATTTATACAATCTGATCTTCATCACTCAGTAACCCCACTTTATAATTTTATGTGGTCTCCACTGTTTGACTGAGTTGCTGTGGTTCCTTCCACTTTTCAAAAAGATGACTCACAGGTGGTGGGGAAAAATTTAGCAAAAATAAAGGAAATGTCATGGACTGACTTGTTATACCGGAGGCTCCTATTACAGGTCCACACTGGTATCAGTGAGCTCTTTAGAATGAACTATTCTGTTTCATGTTAGTAAAGGTAGGGGGCATGGTAGGGGGTTGGATTTTATACACTTTTGGCAATGGGTTTGAATGAAAAACATGAATCGATTAAGATATGAGACCCATTTTTTTTTACCATGTAGTGTACCCATTTGCATACTTTTTTCGGCCAAAAGCAACTTTGCAAAAAGTGAGCTAGTTTCTATTGTCATGGTTAAAGAGTCCAGACCTGTGAGGATATGTGCACATGTGAAGCATTTTCAGCAGACATGTCTGCACCAAAAACGAGTGTCTTTGCAACAAAAATTGGTAAAATAGGAGCATTTTTGCCACGCATTTTAGAGCGTTTGTTTCCCATTTATTTGAATGGGTGAAAAACTTTGCAAAAACATTTAAAGAATTGACATGCGGCAGATTTGAAACTACTTCAAATCTGCAAGGATTAGATAAGCAGTGTGTGCAGTAAAACAATGTGTTACACACAACATGCGAACAAGCCCTAAAAATCAACTGAAATCAAGACTAGCTTTTTTCAAAGACAATTCTTCAAAATTGAACCATAGTGTACAGTCATGGCCATAAGTTTTGAGAATGACACAAATATTAATTTTTACAAAGTCTACAGCTTCACTTTTTCTAATGGCAATTTGCATATACTCCAGAATGTCATAAAGAGTGATCAGCTTAACAGCAATTACTTGCAAAGTCAATATTTGGCTAGAAAATGAACTTTATCCCCCAAAACACATTTCAACATCATTGCAGCCCTGCCTTAAAAGGACCAGCTAACCTCTTTTCAGTGATTGCTCCGTTAACACAGGTCTGGGTGTTGATGAGGACATGGCTGGAGATCAATCTGTCATGATTAAGTAAGAATGACACCACTGGACACTTTAAAAGGAGGCTGGTGCTTGGCATCATTGTTTCTCTTCTGTTAACCATGGTTATCTCTAAAGAAACACGTGCAGTCATCATTGCAATGCACAAAAATGGCCTAACAGGGAAGAGTATCACAGCTAGAAAGATTGCACCTCAGTCAACAATCTATCGCATCATTAAGAACTTCTAGGAGAGAGGTTCCATTGTTGCCAAAAAGGCTCCAGGGCGCCCAAGAAAGAGCAGCAAGCGCCAGGACCGCCTCTTAAAAGTGTTTCAGCTCTGGGATCGGGCTACCAGCAGTGCAGAGCTTGCTCAGGAATGGCAGCAGGCAGGTGTGAATGCATCTGCATGCACTGTGAGGTGGAGACTCTTGGAGCAAGGCCTGGTCTTAAGGAGGGCAGCAAAGAAGCCACTTCTCTCCAGAAAAAACATCATGGACAGACTGATATTCTGCAAAAGGTACAGGCAGTGGACTGCTGAGGACTGGGGTAAAGTTATTTTCTCTGATGAATCCCCTTTTCGATTATTTGGGACATCAGGAAAACGCCTCTGGTGAGCGCTACCACCAGTCTTGTCTCATGCCAACTGTTAAGCATCCTGAAACCATTCATGTGTGGGGTTGCTTCTCAGCCAAGGGAATCGGCTCTCTCACAGTCTTGCCTAAAAACACAGCCATGAATAAAGAATGGTACCAGAATCTCCTCCAAGAGCAACTTCTCCCAACCCTCCAAGAGCAGTTTGGCGATCAACAATGTATTTTCCAGCATGATGGAACACCTTGCCATAAAGCAAAGGTGATAACTAAATGGCTCAGGGAACAAAACATAGAGATTTTGGGTCCATGGCCTGGAAACTCCCCAGATCTTAATCCCATTGAGAACTTGTGGTCAATCATCAAGAGACGGGTGGACAAACAAAAACCTTAAAATTCTGACAAAATGAAAGCATTGATTGTGCAAGAATGGACTGCTATCAGTCAGGATTTGGTCCAGAAGTTGATTGAGAGCATGCCAGGGAGAATTGCAGAGGTCCTGAAGAAGAAGGGTCAACACTGCAAATATTGACTTGCTGCATTAACTCATTCTAACTGTCAATATAAGCTTTTGTTACTCATATGTTTGCAATTATTATATTTCTGTCTGTGATAAAAACATCTGTCAAACACACATAAAAACCAGAGGGCAGCAGATCATGTGAAAATATAATATTTGTGTCATTCTCAAAACTTTTGGCCATGACTGTACAATATGTTGCATTTTTTAATTATGTGTTTTATCACACTATACAGTAGTGTGAAAAAGTGTGTACCTGATTTCCTATTCTTTTGCATGTTTGTCACACTTAAATGTTTCAGGTCACCAAACCATTTTAAATATTAGACAAAGATAACACAAGTAAACACAGTTTTTAAATGAATATCTTTATTATTGTGAATTATTGTGTGAAAAAGTTATTGCCCCCCCTATAAAACATAAATTAACTGTGGTTTATCACATTTTTGGGAAGCTGAGTTCAAATTCCTTAGTCACACACAGGGCTCATTACTGCGAAACCTGCTATCAATCAAGAAATCACTTAAACAGGACCTGCCTGACAAAGTGAAGTAGACAAAAAGATCCTCAAAAGCTAGACAACATGCCGCAATCCAAAGAAATTCTGGAACAAATGAAAAACAAAGTAATTGAGATCTATTAGTATAGAAAAGGTTGTCAAGCCATTTCTCAGGCTTTGGGACTCCACCGAACCCACAGTGAGAGCCATTATCCTCAAATGGCGAAAACATGGAAAAATGGTGAACCTTCCCAGGAGTGGTCGAATGGCCCAAATTACCCCAAAAGTGTAGCGACGACTCATCCAAGAGGTCACAAAAGACCCCACAACAACATCCAAAGAACTGCAGGCCTCAATTGCCACAGTTAAGGTCAGTGTTCATGACTCCACCATAACAAAGACATTGGGCAAAAATTGCATACATGGCTGAGTTCCAAGATGAAAACCACTGCAGAGCAATAAGACCATAAAAGGTTTGTCTCCTTTTTGACAGAAAACAACTTGATGATCCCCAACCCTTTTGGGAGAATACTATGTGGACTCACGAAACAAAAGTTGAACTTTTTGGAAGGTGTATGTCCTATTTCAACTGGTCTAGAAGTAACACAGCATTTCATAAAAGGAACATCATACCAACAGTAAAATATGGTGGTGGCAGTGTGATGGTCTGGGGCTGTTTTGCTGGTTAGGGACTTGGAAGATTTGCTGCGGTAAATGGAACCATGAATTCTGCTGTCTACCAAAAAATCCTGAAGGAGAATGTCCGGCCATCTGTTAATGACCTCTAGCTGAAGCACACTTGGGTTATGCAGGACAATGATCCAAAACACACCAGCAAGTCCATCTCTGAATTGCTTAAGAAAAACAAAATTAAGATTTTGGAGTGGCCTAGTCAAAGTCCTGACCTTAATCCAATTGAGATGCTGTGTCATGACCTTAAAAAGGAGGTTCATGCTCAGAAACCCTCCAATGTGACTGAATTACAACGATTCTGCAAAGATGAGTGGGCCAAAATTCCTCTAGAGCGTTGTAAAAGACTCATTGCCAGTTATTGCAAATGCTTAATTGCAGTTGTTGTTGCTAAGGGTGGCCCAACCAGTTATTGGTTTAGGGAGCAATCACTTTTTCACACACGGCGCTGTAGGTCTGGATTTCTTTTTCCCTTAATAATAAAGACCTTCATTTAAAAACTGCATTTTGTGGTTACTTATGTTATCTTTATCTAATATTTAAATTTGTTGGTTGATCTCAAACCTTTAAGTGTGACAAACATGCAATAGAATAGGAAATCCAGAAGGGAGCAAACACTTTTTCATATAGCTCTATATGGAAACAGTCACAGGAGGAGAGTGAAGAGGAACCCAGCCAACCTACTCAACTCTGTAAAATATTGATAATTGGCGAAAGACTGTTAAAACCTTCAAGAAACTCATTCTGTCAAAGTGACAAATATATTCACTGGTTTCTGTGCCAAGGTCAAGTACTACTGCTCAAGTGAGAAAATGAAACCAACATTTGTTAAACATAATCACCAAAAATTATTCTTCCCAGTGTACACAAGTACAATACATTTTCTTCTTTCTTAAAGGGTTCTGACAGCATGCACGGTCTTTAAAGGACATTTGTCATAAACTGCTATCACAACTAAATAGGTACAGTACTAGGGCAAAAAGTTCAATAATACTTACGGTATGTTTTCCCTCAGTAATAAATCTCACCTTGGAGATCACATTTTATCCTCTTCATATGTACAGCACACTTTAGATATCTGCTGAACCCTAACTGATTCATGTCCTGTTTTAATGGCGGAAACACCTCCCAAATCTATTCCATATGCTCAAGGTTGACATCTCCTGCTGAGGACATCTAATGACACCGGGGTCCACAGGTGATGTTACTCTTGAGCAGATGGCGGGAATTGGAAAGGGTTAGTATCATTAAAACAGTTCACTTAAAGAGTAACCGCCGTTTTAAGTTTTACTGTATATATCAATAGTCCACATGAAAATTAGAAACTTTGTAATATATCATCAGAAAAATCAGCTTCCTTCTCCTCCTGAACTGATTATTAATTTCCAAAATACTCAATCCCTGAGTAAAATCTGTCTTCAGTGAATACAGAATGTTTCATTACTGAGATAGGAGATGACCGTTGGTGATCCTACAGTTCTATCTAGACAGGAGGAGGAGAAGGAGGAGAAGGCAGGAGGAGCTAGATTCAGATCCCACCCTTTCATCTCCCTTCTACGTAGAACTTTATGAGCACCAACTGCCATCGCCGATCTCATTAATATAACATTCGGTCTTCACTGAAGATAGCTTTTACCCAGGAATTGAGAATTTTGAAAGTGAATAGAATAGAATAGATGGTGTTAGTTTCACACATCAGTATTTTTCTCATATATGAAAAGGTTGTTTTTTTTTCCAGTTTGCTGGATCCATTTTTGGTCTGTGTCTCATTATCCACTTTCTCGCATGAAGAAAAAAAAATCTTGGATTCTTAAAGGGTAAAACACACTTGTTTTTTTTCTTGTTTTTTTTTTCACAGAGCCAAAGATCAAAGTAGAGTGTCTCAGTTTTATTTTTGCAGACAATTGGTCCGAAAGGAAAACAAAGCAGACAGCATGGCAAGGGTCTGGATTTTAACAGGACACACTTTAAGAAGTCCATCATCTATTCATGAAAACATCTAATAGCACATGTACCAAAAAAAGTGGTGTGACAAAAATCAATATATTGCTCTGAAGTCATACACGCCTAATTTAAAGAGTGTGCGGCATCGCCTGCTAAGTATTGCTTCTAAATAAACAATGGTAATCAGGAGAATACATTTCCCCTATGTGTGTTCAGGTAGTCGACCATTTATCTAATTGTTGCTAAGCCTTTCTGCCTTACAGCCACAATTATTAATTTTGTCCGAATGATAATTAAATTATATGATATTTTTTATGCTCAAACTTGGATGATAATATATTGTGTTTTTACAACCACAGGCTAACAAAAGATGTAGAGGTTGGGTCTTTCCTGCTATTAATACCTGTTTTAATTCTTTGACTTCATCTCGTAATGCATAGACTGTGTCCACAAGACTCCTGCAAGGCAAGAACTGCAAGTTAGAAGTACTAAACACTTGGTGGCAATACAGCTTTTTAATGGTCATTCTCTCAACCTCAATTGTTTGGCCAAACAATGCAAGAAACAAAAATCGAAACAGTAAGGAGTCCAATTAACCAGGCAGAGCTGGTTCTGCAGAATTAAAAGGCCACCCTGGTATGAAAGGGGAAGATCATCACAAGGTAAGTCCCATGTTTGTAACAATAATCCTCCATAAATATATATATATATATATATATATATATATATATATATATATATATATAAAAGGTTATAATACCAGCAGACCACACATAGTTCTAGAGTTACAGAGAAATTTTCTATTTTTTTTTTTTTTATTAGTGAATCTTAACCTGAACATTGGTCCATGTATTAGCCACAATCATGCAGGACTTTGCGGACATCATCAGGTCTTGTAGAGATTCTGTGTCGTCGTTCCAATTAAGCTGAAATAATAGTAGCATTTATTCCTACCAACCAGGGGAGTGTCAAGTACCGGGAACAAAGCATTCCAGACTAAGGGCCCAATTCATTGTAGCGATTGCTTTTTTTTTGTCAAATTTTTAGTGTTTTCTGCCTTTTCTTGCCCATGCCATATTCATTTTTTCATTCGCACTTTTCTTAAAGTTATTAAGGGTTTAGGGTTTCTACATGTTTTTACATGATTCGCTAATTGTGAGTTTTCACAGTGTTGCAAAATTTGCAGCACATATAGTCAAGTAAAATAGCGATTTCATGTATGGCTGAAATTTTGGCACATATTTTACAGAACATGAGATGTTTTGCGCTAAAAAAAAAAAAAACCAACAACCGCAAAGCAGGTTAAAGAAAAATTAAGAGCTTTTTTTATTTGACACATGATTCATGAACCACATGTATCATTTTGATGAATTTGGTGAAAATCAATGTCACCGAATACCACAAGACAAAAAAACATTGACTTAAACCCCCCCCCCCGTAAATAATGATTCAGACTCTAGGAATTATTTTATTTATTTTTTCATCTATTCTAAAAAGATAAATACTTGCAGAGGACTTTGACTATTCTTGCTATAATTTAAAGGAGTTCTCTACCTAATTTATTATTTTTAATTTATTTACCACGTACCCTCAATTAAAAAATAAATACAAAAAAAATCACAAGATTCTGATCTCTTCACTTATCTTTAAAGCTGATATGCTTATGTTTATGACCTCTTGTTCCTTCTCTCTTCAGTAAGTTTTTTATGTGGTCTCCTAACACAAATCTTGAAAGAAAATACGTTAACCCCCCCAAGACCACATAAATGGGCATGCGGGTCTTTGAAATGTGTATCTGTCAACACCTTTGCATATTTTAAGACCAGCATGGCTCTATATGCAGCTTCAGGTGATTGACCTTACTGACAGGCTCTACAGGGATGCAGAACATTTAACGGTAACCTGCCATGCAAAAATAACGCTATTAAAAAATGGCTAACTATATATATATATATATATATATATATATATCTTATTTTTTTCTTGTTTTCTTTTTTTGCCTAAAATACAAAGGAAATGTGTTCTCTTTAACTTTAGGCCTTTTAGAGATCATTTCATCATCAACTTGCTTAACTGTTCACAATAACAGTAATTCTGACCAGGGGTGCCCAAACCTTTACATGCCACTGTACATTTCATACATCTTTCAGCTGCCATGCACTGCCTGCAAGTAGTATACTCCAGTCACAGACTGGAGTACATTTCTGTTTGAATTTATGACACTTTTTGGCATCAATTATAACCAGCTTGTTAGGTGCGCTTGGCAGGTTCCAACCAATTTGCAGAAAGTTAGTGGAGCTGATCGAAAATATGTGAAAAATTCCAAAATGACACTGCAGCTATCAGCTGCACAGCATTTTTGCAACATTTTACACTGCTTTCTGGCAGAATTCTGGTGAAAACGGTTTGATGAATCAGGGTCTATTTTTTCTCCATTCCGTTATCTAGGTAAAGGATCATTTACTTTTCTTCTGGAGCGGTTTGTCCATTGCTTCTCATGTCATCAATGATCAGATTTTCATCCTCGAGTAGCATGACCTGTGGAGCCGAATCTTTGCGGGTACCTGTAACAGAAAAATGATCACAAACACTTTTATAGGAGCATCATAAAACTTAGGCGCTGCATGGCTTCAAACTATTCTGCCCAGACAAAATACATACAATTATAACCATTTCCATTTTAGTTTCTGATCACTTGTATTTCTCTACTGCCTGTAGTTTTCTAGGCTGCGCGCTGTCATTGTGCAGCATACAGATCTGCAGAGCAATGGATGGCATGTGCACAACGTGACTAGTCACGAAGCCCACTGGATTTCCAAATATTCTTAGACAAATTCTTCAGTCATTTTTTATTTCTGGTCCATAAATAAATATTGTGAATGCAGAGATTAAGTCAGCCTCCTGCATATTTCTGCATTTTTGTGGTGGAAATACTTTATAAAGTCTCCACAACGCTGAATTAGAGCATAAACTTGCACTTTCAGAAGAATGACTTTATGTACCTACATGCCGCCCTTGCACGCACCTTTCATTTTAAAAGAAACATTTTTGTGGCAAAAGAACAATTGATTTGGAGATATTCTTCTTTTGTAGCAGGCACAGGAAGCAACAAGATTACAATCTCTCACAGATTTAGAAACAATCTCTGCCTTAACCCTTAAAATGTCTGATCTTCAAGCCCTTATTCACATCAATTGTCATTTTTTTCAACATAGCCTAAACTGGATTCTTTTTTCTTGTTGAAATCAATTAGCCCCTGAATAACAATTATTTATTACTCATGGCTATTGCTTGTCTGCTTCTACCTAACACAGAAGTACAATTGGTCTTCGAGCCTAGATCAGATTGGAGGTGACAACAATTTTATAGTGCTATATTTCTTAATTTTGTGCAATAAAACTTTTTTTTTTTGCAAAATTAATTGTTTTGTTTCAAGACTTTACAGTAACGACACGCGCATCAATTTTGCTACACAATTTTCAATTTTCATTGATATCATTTTCAGATATATAAGACTTTTTAATCACTTTAAAAAAAAAGTTATTTCGTAGTGTTGTTTTTTTTTTTTATTTCTATTTACAGCATTCAATAGCAGGTTAATTGTACATTATGGGACCTGGTGGATGCAGCAAAGTCAGTTGTAATTTGTTACATCGTGTAGGTTCATTGAATACATATTTTTCCTTAATATTTGTTTTATTTTACTTATAAACTTTTATTTATTTTTTTAATTTAGTTCCACTGCATTATGCCTATTCCATTGACACCCGTTTTTAATGTTCCAGGGGCTCTGATGGCTCTCTGTCATTTTGCAGGCATGCAAGAGAACCGTGAGTCTATTTAGTGTATGAGAGGTGGTGAGTTCTCCTTCAATGGAAGTCTTCAAATAGAGGCTGGACAGACATCTGTCTGAGATGGTTTAGTGAATCCTGCATTGAGCAGGGGGTTGGACAAGATGACCATGGAGGTCCATTCCAAATCTAACTTTTTTATGATTCTATGATCTGTATGACGTTACCTTATTCTGGCATCAAAATGTGAGCTACGAACCTTACATGCATAAGTATACTAAACACTGTGATCTAAAATAAATCCATATATTCAATGTCAGCGTACAACGTGGCACTTACAGAGTTCTTCTGCATTTTTAATTTTCGCATTGCACTTACAGGGGATTTGCCCCTGCGCATACATTTGTTGTATGCATCTTCACACAAGAAAACAATCTCTAAATAAAGACAGTCTATTGTGAAATTATAAAAATAGAACACATCTTAGATGACACATCGTCACAATAGAACTACAGGCCATCAATTAAGAAGCACATCAGAATAGAACAAAGCCTAAAGATAAAGAAAAAACAGTTTGTGGCACAAACAATGAAACAGTGTTTACAAATAGAGGCAAAAACTTGTGACATCACCACCAGAATAGAATACAGCCTAGGAATAAAAAAACAAACACTGCTGGGTAATCGCTACAAAGGATGATAGCCTATAGATATAGTAATATGAAAGCTTTAATACATTGGAATAAATATAATTATGACATCATCTCATTAGAAAAGCAATATTAAAATCTATATTAAGGGGAGAAAACTTTCATTAATTAAAAAGTTAATTTAATAAATGATAATGAAGGAGAACACAATAATGAACATTTACCAGAATTAAGGCTTTGCTGAAACCCGGCTCCTGTGCAATATGCCTCAATTACTTTGAGAATTTGTGCATCTTCCTCCAATGCGACTGTGCCTGCAAGGTTAAGTGTACCATTAAATCTCTACGCACACAAAATTAAACTGGTAAAACTGTTAGAGATGCTGTCCCCATTTTGACTTTTCTAAATAATTATGCATTTTGGCTCATAAGGAATAAAATTCACCTATCCGCTAGGATAGCCATGCAGGTTATTCAAAATAACAGGGCCCAGGTTTTTCAGTATTTTTAAAAGCTTAGAGGATAGAAGGGCTTTGTAACAGATCCCGTTAAAGTGCTTATCCAGGACTATTTTATCTCTTTTTCTTTTAACTATGGGCCTAATAACTAACTTCCTGTCTGTTCCACCGGTCGCCAGCACAGAGTAGTCATTAACTGCTCCTGCCGGTGATTCAGCTGCTTCATGTCAACAGAGCAGCTCTTCCTCTTCCAGTCCGCTCTGTTGACACTGCGTGACGTAATGCTGACTGACAGCCAGCTCTCCTGCAGTTAGGGAGTCACATCCCATCAACAGAGCAGAGCAGAAGAGAAGCTGCTGCTGTGTCAGCAAGACAGCTGCTGAATCACCAGCAGGACCGGTCTTGAGTCGCCCTGTGTCGGCAGAGATCGGTGCCAGGCACAGCAGGCAGGTAGGTAGGTAGCAATTACTTGCCTGTTAGTATTTATGCCCATAGTAAAAAAAATAAATAGTCCCACATAACCCCCTTTAAAAAGTAAAACTTGATTTTTATTCCTCTGCACTGTTACAAATATTCTTTCCATACATATCCATAAATTGTAAATGAAGAAAACAGAAAACAACATAAGTGCAGCATACTTTTCCTGAAGGCAGACTCATCATCAGATGCTTTCCTTTCAGGCTTTCGCTTAGGAAGAAATTTCTTGACATTTTTGGGGCTTTTGCTGGAATCCTGCAAAAACGTTTCAAGAGTTTGGAAACAGACACTTAAACGCCTCTTTTACAGTCAGTGACGCGATTTCAATTTCTAAAACACAGAACAAAAGTGCATAATCTGACAAGCTCAACGATGCTCTAAGGACGTAGAATAGGCGAGCAGCTTCTCTATGTCTGGAAATCATGATCCAGTTCAGAGTGTTTGTCAGGTTTTATGTAAGTATCCCTTAATCATGCATAAAGGTTTTTACAATTTTTCAACATACTTTGTGCTTTAAATTGTCACCAGTTTTAAGATTGTGGTTAGTGAAACATTCCTTTATACATTCAGAGGCGTACAACCTGTAGAGACTTGGACCTCATCAGTTGTATAAGCACTAGAAAAGGGTGCAGAAGTAGTAGTGGAACCTGGAACCTACTGCAAAATTGTGCATTGGAGTCCAGGAGCTTTAAAAAGAATCAGTCAGCAGGTTTATGTAATCTGAAAACAGAATAATGTAGGGGTTGAGACATTGATTCTAGCAATGTATCACTTACTGGACTACTTGTTGCAGTTTCAATACAATCAGAGTTTTATCAGCAGAAGAATACCATTAGAGGACTAGTTGTCTTGTGCTGTGTAGTCCTCCTGCTCTTTGTAATCCCGCCCCCACCACTGATTGGCAGCTCTCTGCCAATGTACAGTGTGCAAATAAAGCAGCCAATCAGTGGTGTGGGTGGGGTTATATAGAGCTCTGCTCGAAATGCAGCAGCGAAAGTAGGGATTTTGTTATATAGCAATAACGACAGCAAGCAGCTCAGTAAGTGACACATCGCTGAAATGAGGGTCTCTGACCCTACATCAAGCTTCTCTCAGATGGGATAGCAAATACCTGGTGACAGATTCCCTTTAATTTACACCGGTTTCCCACAACCAGAGAGTCTGTGCAGTCTCCAGAGATGAAAACAGTCTGGACTCATTAGTTCTCCATTGATAGCTTGTAGCAAACTTCCAAAACTGGAGAGAGATTTGTGCTCATGCCAACAGCGAGCAGGCCTTAAAAAGTGGTGGTACAGAGGCATCCGTTTTCATTACAGAAGAATTAAGCCTTAATTACATAAAACCTGGAAAGGATATTCCTTTATCTACCCACAACCATAAATTTGCATTATACGGTATATTATAGTACCACATAAAAGCTTGGCAAAGCATAAATTGCAAAGGGCATTATGGACTGTTGGCATACTATCAACAAAGGTTGACCAAAGAAGCAAGGAAATAAAAATTCTACATACTATAGCTGTAAGTAGCAATTTCCTAATACAACATTGTAAGACTGTTATTACAGGGACCTGACAGTGGATACAAACTATCCAGCATGCATAAGAAAGAGCTGGGTGCCTGATGCCAGACAGGCAGGTTTAACTGTGAAACGCCAAGGATAAAAGTCATTATTCAATTAAAAATTACATTTGGCACGTCACAAAACTATGGGTGTAGGGATTTCTCAGCTTAGGGCAGTGCTGTGCAGCATGACTACAGCAATTATAGTTGTGTTCTTTGGATTACAAAACTTTATGTGGGTTGCAAGAATTAAAAAAAAAAAAAAGATGTCTTTCTCCGCCATCATGACATTTATTGTGCTTGTAATACCTCTGGCTCATAGAATTATTTCCACCATTAAAGTTGGTGCTTCACAGGCTAATTTTACTTTCCTGCAATGATTAATAAATACTAGTAATAGTGCCAAGTGGACCCAACTACATTTAAACTAGTTTAGTACTTTAGTCCCTTACACCAAAGAATGGGGGGGACGCTTGACAAAACTAGTTACAGAGTAATTGTGGTTTTCATTAGTTTGCTCTTCATAAATCAATAGTATGTGTGAACATAAGCAACTTTGTAATATATCTCATTAGAGGAATCTTCTTTTTCTTCTCCTCCTGGACTGATCTTTCAGTCTTAAAGTTCTCAATTCACTGGAAAAAAATGGTCTTCGGTGAATACAGAGTTTTCCATTACTGAGTTAGGAGATGACAGTTGGTGCTCAAAAGTTTTATGGAGAATTGGAAATGTCGTTTCAGGAGAACTTGCGTCAGAATGTCTGTCTGCCTATAGCTATTCCTCTCCTTTCCATATGCAAATTGCCTATTCAGAGAGGAAGAGGGCGTGAATTCTATAGTGCCAATTCCAATCCATTAACGACCCTTCCAATATGACTTAGGATAAAAGCCAAATCAGAATCTCAATTTGCAGACACGGTGTTTCGGGGTATTGCCCTTCATCAGTGCAAAGTATGAGAACTGATTTGGTTAGGTTAGGTGAGGCTCTGGACTTGAGATCTAAGAGGTAACGTTTCTCTTTGTGGAGAACTGTTCATAGCATTTTTATGGTAGAGACAAAACTTGTTGTGTTTGGAGGAGACAGAATGCTGAGTTGCATCCAAAGAACACCATACCTACTGTGAAGCATGGGGGTGGTAACATTATGCTTTGGGGCTGTTTCTCTGTAAGAAGGCATATTCACCGTGCAGGTGGCGCAATACAGTACAAGTCCTCTTCCTCTCTGAAGAGGCAATTTGCATTTTAAATTTCCAAGAGGAGCTTTGCATGGCGAATAAGCCTCCTTACATTGGCATGCCAGAGCCAGTATATCACCCTCATAAGGAGAAACGTTACCGCATTCTCCTCTCAATTTTAAAAGTGCCAACTGTTATCTCCTATCAGTAATGGATAAAATCTATTTTCACTGAATACAGATTTTACCTATGAATTGAGAGTGAAAGATCAATCCAGGAGGAGAAAGGAATAGATTTCTCTGCTAAGATATATTACAAAGCTGATTACTTTTATGTGTACTATTGATGTATGAAATAAAAATTAAAACAAAGTTTACTCATTAAGCAGGCGGTAGTGTGTGAGGCCATACCCATCAATCTCTTTCCACTGGCCAATCAGCATCTCTGTACTGATGATTGGCCACCAAAAGACAGACACTGATTCCTGCACACCTCTCTGTCCTCTGCCTTGTCCTGTAATTTGAGGAGACTGTGTAGTAAGAGTTAGGCCAAGCTTAGTTAGGCTACATTAGGTTAAACGACCCTCGATTATTGAATGCAATCATCACAGCTAAAGTTGGGATGTAGCTATAGATACAGCAAAACCCTAGAGACTCGGGGAGGAGGGCAAACTGCACCTTTGGCCCATATGAGAACACCAACACTATTAAAGACCCATGAAGATTGCGTTCCGGTTTGACACTTTGCATTGGCGCCCACAAGCCTCGAGTTAAGGGGCCTTCACACATAGCGAGATCGCTAGCGATATCGCTCAAGCGTCACCGATATTGTGACGCAACAGCGTTATCGCTAGCGATCTCGCTACGTGTGAAATGTAGCGGCGACCGGCCCCCTTCGCTGGCTATCGCTGATCTAGCTCGAATGCGCTGATCCATTTTTCCATCGTTGGCATCCCGCTGGCCAGCACTAATCGCTGTGTTTGAAGCTTAAAAACGACGAGCGACCTCGTTAACGACACAGAGCTCAGGCGTGACAAAGCTGTTATAGGTCACACTCCCTCTGTCCCTATTAGTGAGTACAGCGCTCCCAATGTGTGAAAATTGGGCGACACAAAGCTGTAGCGCCTCCTTCCATTCTTTGTTCCTGTGCACTGTGGATGGTATTAACCGGTTTGCCTTCTGCGTTCCCGTGTGAGTCGCTATAGCGTTGATATTTTAACGGATTTCACACCGCGGTTGCTTCAGCGTCCCTGTCTGAATCGCTATTGCGCTGTTATTCGTGGATTCATTTTATTTTATCAAAGGACTGCTCTGTCTGCAATGTATGTTTGCTAATACGTTCTCTTTTATGACGCCGCTGGCCAATGAGAACGCAGCAGTGACCACCAATCAGTGCTGGGGGGGCGTTGAAAGGGAAACACTGAAGCACACCCACCGAGGTTGGAATCGGTTACAATAAAGTAGTGTGACAAGGACTCAACGACCTACGAGGTTGTTTTGCAAATCGCTGATCTGTCTTGCGTCGTTAAGGAGATCGGACTGTTTGAAAGCTAATTAGTGATCCTGTAATGACGCACCAGCGATCTTTGCCTGGTCGGATCGTTATCGTGGTCGCTGGGCGTCACTATGTGTGAAGGGGCCTTTACATCATGGGTCATCAGTAAAACTTCAGAAATATTGATGTAATCTCAAATGATGAAACACATTCACATTTTTTTGCTTATATTACAGAGGTATAGACCTTTCGGCATGATCTAATGCGCCATGATAGTAACCTAACTTGTTGACTGGGTATAATGGCTTCACGTCAATGGTAAATAACATTTGGCCTTCCAATTCAACACAAGGATAAAGTTCCTTTTCAGACACAAGTATTGCAAAGCATTTAAAGAAGCAAACATCATTTCTTACTCCGTCTTGTAAGTGGCAACGCTCTTTGTTAATGCAACGAAAAGCAGAGAAAAGCGAAGGCCGTCTGCAGACACAGCAATAGCAAACCATCAAAGCAGCGCCATATTTGTATGCTCCTCCATGGAGACGAGTTACTAGGACCTTACCATATTATGTGACGAGTCCTCTTTAAATATCATATATTCTTTTCACAGTTGCCTGCCAAATTAAAGGGGCATTCCCATCTTATAAAATGAGGACAGGTGGCCAAGATAGCCATCACTTTATGATCAGAGGAAATCCAATCTTTGGAACACCCATTCATTTTCAGAATGAAGGGTCTGCAATCCACATTGCTGATATAGGGCTGCATCCCTTTCACAGTGGTGCTCTGACCTGACCTCCAGCTATGAAGGAACCTTCATTTTTAGGACTAGAGATAGTGAGGTCGGCCTTCCGCCAATTATAAAGTCACAGCATATGAGATGGGAATACTCCTGAGAAGCATAATGGATGCCAGAGACATTTTAGCAATTATCATGAATTACATACTAAAGGAGAATTCGGATATCTTTGCCACATTGTTTCTATCAATATGGCTTCTACATGACTTTTTATATTGCTAATATTGTGACAAAATAATACCCTACAAGTATAACTCCCTTAGTCAACATCTTGCATATAGAGTTGTAAGCTGGCTATAGACTTAAAATCGGCTGGCATGTGAAGACAACTCCAGTTTACATGCCCCATTAGAGCATGTGGATATTATAGAAAGGGACCCTCCAACCAGGATCTCCCACTAAGGCTATGTTCACATGTCCAGTAATCATCCATTAGAATGGATCCAGCAGCAGTCCGTTGGCAAGAAAGTTGTGCAGACACACAGAGACACGCAGGGATTTCTATCTGGGCAAATTCTCGGTATAATGATCTGAATCTATTTATTTAGTTTTACGTAATTCTGCATGGAAAACACTGGAGATTGGCGGCTAATAAGGCAGACAGAAGCAGAAAAACTAAAGGCGATGGGAAGAAGCTTTTGATTGCAGCATAACATTGTGGTTCTAGTACCCTTACCTTTAAGATATAAGACATCCTCTAAAATAAATATGTAGAAAGAGAAAAGAATATATGTAAGAAGAGAGCAGTCGAAAATGACAGTAATAACTTAACCACTCATTCCAAGAAAAGTATGCAGTGCAATGCAGAAACAGCTTTCCTGTGTGTTCTGCGGTGTGAAGTTAGAGGTGGCTCAGCTATACATTACTCAACTGTCTTTTCTGTTCTTCCAGGGTGTGTGTTCATCTGAGTACAATGCTATAAAAGATAACTTCAGGTAACACCAGGCCTGTAACAATACTAAATCAAAGGCATAAAAAAATTTAGGCTTAGAGCCTGGTATGAGCACTAATAAATTCATTATGCGTGATATTTAGAGTTCTATAACGGTAAACTGCGTTTTAAAGGGGACCTATCAAGTGTCCAGTTTTTGCACTCATTTTATTTCTCTTGCTCCCAAGTTTGTAGTCTTTTTCTTGTTTAGAACTCCGCCATACGTTTCCAGAGATACAGGCCTTTTTATTTAGTGCTTAGGGCGTTGCTCACAAGGCGATTAACCTTTAGACACGCCCCTTGAGAATACTGTCACGCCCCCTCGTAAAGATCACCAAAATTAGTACTAAATCAAAAGACCCAGATTCCTTAAACCTTATGGTGGGTTTAAACAAGAACAAAACCTGGAATATTCAGGCGACTAGGGGAATAAAATAAGCAAAAAATGGACACTTTTGACCTGGTGACCAGTTCCCTTTAAATATCCTCTGTCGGCTGAGACAAGTGAAAGATTTGTAAAATTACCATGGCACAAACCAGTAAAGGCTCATTCCCGTCTTGTGAAATTGTGCCGACGTGCTGGAAGAACCAGTAAAGGGAAAGGAGTGCTACACTAGAGTGCTACAGTACACCAGAGTGTTACACCAGAGTGCTACACCAGCGCTGCAGCATCTTCACACGTAGGATCGATGGGCGTCTGAGAGCGTGTCTTCCCCCACGATCATAAAGTGACTGCATTTCCAAACGATATGACATCACTTCACATGCTGGCAATATTCGTTTAACAATACAGCTGGAGCCATCTGATTCGTAAACCTCCACTTATCAGCCTTCTAAACAAATCAGAGCATTACTCCTACTCTTAGTCTTGTAGCTGCTGTACTTGTTAAAGAGAAGATATTCTTACTTTTACGACTAGCTCGCCAGTGACAACAGTGGAAGTATTCTGTCACTGTCACAGGAGCACTGTGACCATTTCTGGTTAGAGTAGCAATGTGCCCAACGCCGCTATGGAGGCAGTGAGACCATAACTGCAATGTAGACACTGTGCCCGACGCCGCTATGGAGACAGTGAGACCATAAATGCAATGAAGACACTATGCCCGACGCTGCTATGGAGGCAGTGAGACCATAACTGCAATGTAGACACTGTGCCCGACGCCGCTATGGAGGCAGTGAGACCATAACTGCAATGTAGACACTGCCCGACGCCGCTATGGAGGCAGTGGGACCATAACTGCAATGTAGACACTATGCCCGACGCCGCTATGGAGGCAGTGAGAACATAACTGCAATGTAGACACTGTGCCCGACACCGCTATGGAGGCAGTGAGACTATAACTGCAATGTAGACACTGTGCCCGATGTCACTGCGGAGGCAGTGAGACCATAACTGCAATGTAGACATTGTGCCCGACGTCACTATTGAGGCAGTGAGACCATAACTGCAATGTAGACACTGTGCCCAACGTCACTATTGAGGCAGTGAGACCATAACTGCAATGTAAACACTGTGCCGCCCTTATGGAGGCAGTGAGACCATAACTGCAATGTAAACACTGTGCCAAAAGTCCTTATGGAGGCACTGTGACTGACACAGATATATAGGCAGAAAGACAGTAACCACTACAGTGGTTCTGTGATGGAAACCGCTATAAAGACAGTGAGACCATTACCACTATGAAAGCACTGTCAAAAACACCGATATGGAGGCCCTGTCACTGACACCGCTATGGAGGCACCATGACCAACACTGCTATGGACGCACTATGACCAACACAGCTAAGGAGACACTGTGAAGGACTGAAGCTATCATTGTTACAGAGGCACATCGGCTTTCATTTTCGTAGGGGCACTGTGACTGGCCCTGTTATTGGGGTACCGTGAACGGCCCTGTTATAGGGGCACAGTGACTGGCCCTGTTATAGGGGCACCGTGACTGGCCCTGTTATAGGGGCACCGTGACTGGCCCTGTTATAGGGGCACCGTGACTGGCCCTGTTATAGGGGCACCGTGACTGGCCCTGTTATAGGGGCACCGTGACTGGCCCTGTAATTGGGGCACCGTGACTTGGCCCTGTTATAGGGGCAATGTGACTGGCCCTGCTATTGGGGCAACGTGACTGGCCTTGTTATTGGGGCAACGTGACTGGCCCTGTTATTGGGGCAACGTGAGTGGCCCTGTTAGTGGGGCACCATGACTGGCCCTGTTAGTGGGGCACCGCGACTGGCCCTGTTAGTGGGGCACCGCGACTGGCCCTGTTAGTGGGGCACCGTGACTGGCCCTGTTAGTGGGGCACCGTGACTGGCCCTGGTATTGGGGCACCTTGACTGGCCCTGTTATAGGGGCATCGTGACTGGCCCTGTTATTGGGGCACTGTGACTGGCCCTGTTATTGGGGCACTGTGACTGGCCCTGTTATTGGGGCACTGTGACGGGCCCTGTTAGTGAGGCACTGTGACTGGCCCTGTTAGTGGGGCACTGTGACGGGCCCTGTTAGTGGAGTACTATGACCGGCCCTGTTATTGGAGCACTGTCACTGGCCCTGTTAGTGGGGCACTGTGACTGGCCCTGCTATAAGAGCACTGTGACTGGCCCTGTTAGTGGGGCATTGTGACTGGACCAAGTATTGGGGCACTGTGACTGACCCTGTTAGTGGGGCACTGTGACTGGCATCGCTATAAGGGCACTGGGACTGGCCCTGTTAGTGGGGCACTTTGACTGGCCCTGTTATTGGGGCACTGTGACTGGACCTGTTATTGGGCTCTGTGACTGGCCCTGTTATTGGGGCACTGTTACGGGCCTTGTTAGTGGGGCACTGAGACTGACCCTGTTAGTGGGGCACTGTGACTGGCCCTGTTAGTGGGGCACTATGACTGGCCCTGTTACTGGGGCACTGTGACTGGCCCTGTTAGTGGGGCACTGTGACTGGCCCTGCTATAAGAGCAATGAGACTGGCCCTGTTAGTGGGGCACTGTGACTGGACCAAGTATTGGGGCACTGTGATTGGCCCTGTTTGTGGGGCACTGTGACTGGCCCTGTTAGTGGGGCACTGTGACTGGCCCTGGTATTGGGGCACTGTGACTGGCCCTGGTATTGGGGCACTGTGACAATCACCTTACTTTACCCTCCTGACAAAGACATGGCAAAACACGCGTAGGGGCGGCAGGCTGGGATCTACTCCTCTATTATTATGTGAGCTTAGTCTGGCACAAGCACTTTAATACTGTTTTAGGGCTTATTTGCACATTATGTACCTTAGCACTTTTTGAACAAGATTACTGCGCTTAACCAATTTTTCTGCTTTGATAATTTTTTATCATTGGCTTTTCCTGTGCATAATTGCCACTTAAATATGATGCTATACCTTGGCTATATTCAGGTTTATTATTCCCCACTTCACCTGCTATGGTAGTGCTACTCTGAATTGATACGTGTTTTTGATGTGATCAAATTAATAAACTTTATATGTTCATTTAAATATACTCTTTGACCTTTTCTGTGTTTTAACACTCAGTGAGGTTTTTTGTGATATTCGATTTTTTACGTTTTTTGTACTTTTTTGATATCTAATTTTGGGAAATATTTGTGGTTTTTTTTATCACCTAACTTTGTCACACAGTAACAACTTTCAACATTTCTGAAAAGCATCTAAGTTTGTCATAACCGATTTTCCATTTTCCGTGATAGTGAAAGCAACAAATTTACCATAAGTGCTGACTAAGAAAGGACATAAGGGTAGTATCCTCTTATATCTGTTATATCTACAGCTAAGAGAAGAAAAGTGTCACACTCAACAACCAAATGTCTAACTGAAGGGTTTGATGGCCCACCACATATGTAGAGAGATCCCCCCCGAGAGGATCCGGACCTAGCGCATAAGCACACAACAAGGCAACACGTCAGTAGTAACAGAATGGAAGTCTGACACTTCTTATAAAATCACATGCTTCTCGATTATAAAACATGTTCTAAACAGAACTTGAAGTGCGTCTCGGGTGACCTTCAAGCGCTTCCTGTTTCCTACTTGCACAAATTTAGTAACATTATGATTCTCTACGGCAAAAATAATAATGTAACATAAGCAAATAACATAATGCAAAAATAATTACAGTCTAGAAATCTGGCAGTGGATCCTAACGTTTTACATTGTTGCCTATTGTTGGCAATGACAGTATTATTACACCACATACTGGTGGTTAAGCTAGCATATTGCGGGGGCTTCAAACACACCCTTTTATCTTCATCAAAGGGGCACACATCACTTTCAATCAGGGCTGCTCAACTATATGATGTTTTACATGTATATAGATATGGGAGCCTGACCGATATTCTGTGTAAGGCAGCTGCACCATAGAGATTTACCGTCCGCTGGGTCTCAGTGTCATCACTGCCCTGGCCGATATGGCTAACTTTCTATCTGGTCCTTAGGAAATTCATTGTATTTGATCCATCGTTGAATAGGTTAATTCCTTTGCTATAAATGTATACTGTACATATATGATAGGATATTAATTCTAGTGGTATTTCTTATCATACATGACCAGCTGAGCCGTGCCATAGCTAGTGCTGGATAGCTAGATCGCATGCAACAGATTTCTTGCCTGGTACCACCTTGAACTATATTGTTGCCCTACTACTCTCTGTAGGACACAGTTGGCAGCCAACCTTCAGAATTATATCAGTACATTGCTCCACCTGCACCAGCCGCCTATGTGTGCAGGTTAGAAGAAAAAACAGTGGTCTTCACGGAATCAAAATTAGGGGATTATAAGCTTGATTTTTTGTGGGGTAGTGTTGGTAAAAAGATGGCATTCTTATATTTAAAGGCAACCTGTCACTAGAGAGTAGACTTCACTGCATACTTCCAAATTCATGCAAATGAGAAAGATTTATTGACACAGCCGGTATATCACATTAGACAGGTTAATGTCAGAGCTTCTGGCAATAAATTAATACAAAAAACATTATTCACTCCCCAGGGTCTTTATCAAGATGTTGTTAAAAGTAAAAGATAGGTACCATTAATGATAGGATACTTACTGTACCATAATAGGGCCAGCTGCAATATAGTATGAGGATATATACATATGCAAATTGTCTCTTTAGAGAGGAAGAGGACAAGAACTCTAGTGCAACTTATTGTAAGCAGCAATCCTAAAAGTCAGTATCGACTCTTTAACGAGGCTTGCCATATGACTTAGGATAAAAGCCAATCCAGAATCTCAATTTGCAGACACTGTTTCGGAGTGTTGCCCCTCATCGGTGCAAAGTATGATAGCTGATTTGGATAGGTGAGAGGCTTAAGACTGGGATCTAAGTAGTAAAGTTTCCCCATGTGGAAAGTGATAAGCCAGGCATGTCACAGTCAGAGTTGGCTAGCCTCTCATCTTGCAAATCAGATCTCATATGTTGCACTGACAAGAGGCAATACCCAAAACCATCATGTCTGCAAGTTGAGATTCTGATTTGGCTTTTATCCTAAGTCATATGGCGAGGCTTGTTAAATGGTAGATATTGACTTTTAGTTTTACGACTTCCAATAAGTGGCACTAGAGTTCTAGCACTCTACTTCTCTGAAGAGGCAACTTTGCAGTTTTAATTTCCCAGAGGAGCATTGCGTGGCGTATAAGTCTTGAGGGATAGAAGATCAAAAATAAAATCCAGAAAATCACATTGTATAAATTATATTTTTTTTTTTGCATTTTGCAGTGAGAAATAAGTATTTGATCCCTCTGGAAAACAAGGCTTAATACTTGGTGGCAAAACCCTTGTTGGCAAGCAAAGCAGTCAGAAGTTTTTTGTAGTTGATGATGAGGTTTGCGCACATGTCAGGAGGAATTTTGGTCCACTCCTCTTTGCAGATCATCTCTAAATCATTAAGATTTTGAGGCTGTCGCTTGGCAACTCATAGATTCAACTCCATCCACAAGTTTTCTATGGGATTAAGGTCTGGAGCCTGGCTAGGACACTCCATAACCTTAATAAAAGCCAAGAAGTCAGCACTGGCTATGGTCAGCACGCAATATATGAAGTGCATATGCACATATTGATTTCTAACTGTACTTTAAAATGAGACATTTAGCAAACAATTGATCAATTCTTTGAGCCATCCCAGCACTTCACGGCATTCTCATATGGGGCAGTCCTACTCTACGTTTTTTATATACGCTGTGCCATTACGGCCTGCTAAAAAGCAAGACTATATTAAATGCAAACGTACCTGAAGCATTTCTGAATCACTCCCATGGCTCCAAAAGGGCAAACGCAGATAAAGGCCGACCAGGTCCGGACATGACATCCGGACAGTTCAGATCTGACCTCCACACTGCCAAACCAGCAACCATGGATGAAGGGTGAAACAGACCCAGACACAGATGCATAATTAAGTAGAGCCTGTGAGGGAGGGTAGGGCTGCTGTATGTACAGTTTATACAACAGCATAGATCAATCACAATAAAGACAGATAGAGTGGCAAGCATAACCAAGCGCGCATGACAAAAAGTGGGGTCAGCCACAAACCTTTTTTTTTCATATTGATTCTGCGCAGGATCTTAGCTGTTCCCAGCATTGCGCTTTTCTGGACAGAGAGCTCAGATGTTGCTCCTTGGATCTGTTGTAGCCATTCTTCCAACTTAGGGTCACTGCTCCAAGTGCTACTATCACCACTGGAATCACTGTTGCCTTCACCGTCCACATCTTCTCCAGTTCTCCTTTGAGGCCCTGGTATTTCTCCAGCTTCTTATATTCCTTGTTTCTGATGTTGCTGTCACTTGGCTAACCAACCAGACATTGTCATAGTAGATAAGAATCAGAAGACAGCAATGATAATAGATGTGGCAGTGCCAACACCTGCTTATCCGTCTGGATCTTGAAGTCCCACGGGATTTTAGCCCTTTCATTCTCCACCACTTTCCACCTGGACTTAGGGGGACTTATCCCATATGCTGTGCAGATGTTCCTGTATACAATTCCCACTACTTGATTGTGGCATTCGGTATGCGCTGATCCTGCTTGCATTTTGCTTGCTGCCACTATGTGTTGGACCGTTTCTGAGGTTTCTTTGCATAGTCTGCATCTTGGGTCTTGTCTTGTGTGGTAGATTCATGCGTCTATGGATCTGATACTTAGTGCTTGCTCTTGTGCCGCTATGATTAGTGCCTCTGTGCTGTCTCGGAGTCCAGCTTTCTCCAGCCATTGCTAGGATTTCTCCATGTCAGCCACCTCCATTATCTGTCAATGATACATCCCATGCAGTGGCTTGTCTTGCCATGGCGCTTCATGTTCCTGTTCTTCCTTCCAGATCTGTGATTGTTGCTGAACAGGAGAAATTCCAGCACGAAACTGACGATTACTTCAACAGCAGGGTATATAGAAGGCACTGATCCTCCGGGCAAAATGACTATAGATGACAAAAGCCACAAACTCATAGTTCCATGAGCTATGGAAGCGACACCTTCATGGTCTAACATATTCAAGGTTTTTTTTAGGCTACTGCCACAGACATTACACAAACCTCCAGGATGCCCCATAGTAGTTTTGGCAGATTCAAGTTTTTTACCACAGTCTAAATTCCTGAAGAAAATTCTTGCTCCTCTCATCAAGCCCAGCAAGTCATTTATACTTGATGCAGGACAATTTCTGGATATAATCCAGAATATCAAGACTGTTTCTCCAGACGTTAAACAGTCTACATACAGTACAGACCAAAAGTTTGGACACATCTTCTCATTCAAAGACTTTCCTGTATTTTCATGACTATGAAAATTGTACATTCACACTGAAGGCATCAAAACTATGAATTAACACATGTGGAATTATATACTTAACAAAAAAGTGTGAAACAACTGAAAATATGTCTTATATTCTAGGTTCTTCAAAGTAGCCACCTTTTGCTTTGATTACTGCTTTGCACGCTCTTGGCATTCTCTTGATGAGCTTCAAGAGGTAGTCACAGGAAATGGTTTTCACTTCACAGGTGTGCCCTGTCAGGTTTAATAAGTGGGATTTCTGGCCTTATAAATGGGGTTGGGACCATCAGTTGTGTTGTGCAGAAGATACACAGCTGATAGTCCTACTGAATAGACTGTTAGAATGTGTATTATGGCAAGAAAAAAGCAGCTAAGTAAAGAAAAACGAGTGGCCATCATTACTTTAAGAAATGAAGGTCAGTCAGTCCGAAAAATTGGGAAAACTTTGAAAGTGTCCTCAAGTGCAGTTGCAAAAACCATCAAGAGCTACAAAGAAACTGGCTCACATGAGGACCGCCCCAGGAAAGGAAGGCCAAGAGTCACCTCTGCTTCTGAGGATAAGTTTATCCGAGTCACCAGCCTCAGAAATCGTAGGTTAACAGCAGCTCAGATTAGAGACCAGGTCAATGCCACACAGAGTTCTAGCAGCAGACACATCTCTACAACAACTGTAAAGAGGAGACTTTGTGCAGCAGGCCTTCATGGTAAAATAGCTGCTAGAAAACCACTGCTAAGGATAGGCAACAAGCAGAAAAGACTTGTTTGGGCTAAAGAACACAAGGAATGGACATTAGACCAGTGGAAATCTGTGCTTTGGTCTGATGAGTCCAAATTTGAGATCTTTGGTTCCAACCACCGTGTCTTTGTGCGACGCAGAAAAGGTGAATGGATGGACTCTACATGCTTGGTTTCCACCGTGAAGCATGGAGGAGAAGGTGTGATGGTGTGGGGGTGCTTTGCTGGTGACACTGTTGGGGATTTATTCAAAATTGAAGGCATACTGAACCAGCATGGCTACCACAGCATCTTGCAGCAGCATGCTATTCCATCCGGCTTGCGTTTAGTTGGACCATCATTTTTTTTTCAACAGGACAATGACCCCAAACACACCTCCAGGCTGTGTAAGGGCTATTTGACCAAGAAGGAGAGTGATGGGGTGCTACGCCAGATGACCTGGCCTCCACAGTCACCAGAGCTGAACCCAATCGAGATGGTTTGGGGTGAGCTGGACCGCAGAGTGAAGGCAAAAGGGCCAACAAGTGCTAAGCATCTCTGGGAACTCCTTCAAGACTGTTGGAAAACCATTTCCGGTGACTACCTCTTGAAGCTCATCAAGAGTGTGCAAAGCAGTCATCAAAGCAAAAGGTGGCTACTTTGAAGAACCTAGAATATAAGACATAATTTCAGTTGTTTCACACTTTATTGTTAAGTATATAATTCCACATGTGTTAATTCATAGTTTTGATGCCTTCAATGTGAATGTACAATTTTCATAGTCATGAAAATACAGAAAAATCTTTGAATGAGAAGGTGTGTCCAAACTTTTGGTCGGTACTGTATGTCTATCCAATATGATGAACATCTTCTACCATTCAAAACTCTGCTCAGCTCCACTGATAACTCAAAGGATGCAATTAAATTGATTAAATTCTGCTTACAACTTTTATCCCTTATATTGCATTAAATTTTTTCTCTCTTTGGGGATAAATACTGCATACTGTTGTGTGGAACCGCTATGGGGACAATGTGGCTCCTCATTATGCCAACAGCTACATGAACCATTTTGAGGAACAACACATATACTCACATCATATTTTTCAAGAATCTCCATACATTACATTATAGCTAGATGAATTATGATGAACTATTTACCCAATCATTAATTGTACCGATCTTTATTTAAGCGACATCTTGATAAAGACTGTTTTTTCGTATTGTCACCAAAAGTACTTAAGTTAACCTGACTCGTGTGATATATCTGAGTCAATAAGTCTTTCACGTTTGCATGAATCTGGAACAGTACAGTGAAGTCTATTCTCATGATCAATGGGGTCCCACCTCTGTCTACTAGCACCTTCTACCACTTGTGTGATACTGCTCAGCATGCTGGCATCCTTCATCCTGGAAGTTTGTCCCGATTTTTGTAAGAAAGTTGTGCCCTTTCGGGGGACATTAGGGAGTGTTCTCCTCACTTTTGACAATCACCAGTCTGGAACTGCCTACACTTATTAAATATAAAGGGCAGCCCAAAACTGATGATAGGTACACTTTAAATACTAGGAGTATTTTTCTGGAATGCAGTATTTCAGAGTAAAACATACACGACTGCAGTAATGTAGCCAAACTTGAACTATGGTCAGCAAAAAAACACTATCAGGTTCCCTTTAAAGGGGAACTTGAGCAGTATTACTTTTTAAGTGGACACACGGAGGTAAATTTTTTATTTTTTTAAAAGTCCTTTCAGCTGTTTTAGAGAGCAGTGTATGACACTAGAGACTATATAAAATCTACATAAGGAGTGGAGCACCTCTGTAAATACATTATTTGTCGTCTACTAATTCTGGATTACGACGCAGAGCTGCACTCACAATTCTGTAGGTTTCAGAGTTGAAATCTCTAAGAACTCTCTCAATGAATTCCAAATCATACAAGGGCCTGAAATATTCCTTAATGAGAATCTTTCAGAAACTTTTAACCACCCCTCCCCCCACATTAATATGACTCTGTAGCCATGTAAAAGAGAAGCCAGTAGATCCCTTTAATGATAACAGTGAGAAATTGCATTTTTAGGTTGTGTCTGGAAATGCTCTGGGGCGTGACAATGCACTTACAGCTTCTCAGCCTCACACTGTAATTCCCTACCTAGTGACACCCTCCTGTGCCTGACTGATAAGTCGTTAGCTCTGGTACACGGCTACTGACATGTGAATCAGCCAGGAAAGGATGCAGCTAAGTAGGAATTACAGCGTGAAGCTGAGAAGCTAGAAGTGCATCATCACACCCCAATGCACTCCCAGTCACAACTTAATGATATTTCTTGCTGTTGGAGTAGTGCTTTGGGGTCATAAGAGATCAAGAGGGCTTTTCTTTTTAAATGCCTACACAATCATATTAATAGTTTGGGGTGGGGTTTTTGACAGGTTCCCTTTAAAGCAGCTCCAAGTAATCACTTTGTTTTATACAGTAAATTTAGCTTTTTAGGCTCTTTGAATTTAATGAGCAGTAAAAAAAAACACTTTAGGATAGCTGAATTTTGCAAACATGTGCATTATTCATATCAGCTAGACATACAAATATCCTCTCAAGTAATAATTTGGTAATTTTGGTCAGGGTGTGATAACTACTTTAATTCTGCAACTCATTAAAACTGTAACCACAATAAAAAGCAGCAAAACTGAAATCGTAATTTATATTTGATTAAATGTCATCATGTTCACTTCAGCTCTAGAACTGAGAAATAAACTATTCCAGCTGTAGGTTTCCATACCTCTTTATAGCCAAGTGCGGCAGAAGGTCTGAGTGGAGGAGCTGGCCGGAGACAACTTAGAGTCCAAGTTTTATAGATTTTGGGAGGCTCCAGGGGGCCACGAGGAAGTACCGATATGGTGTGATGAGAAGGAGGGGGGTTCTTTCTATCTGTGAACTGGCACATTAAATAAAATCCACATATCATTTATAGGCAAATAAATGCAACATCAAACATGAATGTAAAGTGCTGCGTAATAAGATAGCACTGTATAAGCAAAGCATAATAAATGAAAACAATAAATGAACACAATAATTTAAGGTTATTTTTATGGTTATAATAAAAACAGAAAAGTACCTTTAGGTGTCAATGTTTGACAGATGATGCAACCATTATTCATAAGAAATTAATTTTATGTATTTCAATCAATTATCATTTACAACTCTGTGCAGCACCTTTGTTTTTATGCTACCAGTGATTGCTATAGGTGGGATTTGTGGCTATGAAAGATTAAAGGGAGTCTGCCACCAGGTTTTTACTACATCATCTGAGAGCAGCATAATGTAGGGAAAGACACTGAATCCAGGGATGTATCACTTCGTTTACTGGGTGCAACAGTTATGATACAATCAGAGTTTTTAGACATAGCATGTAGCCCTCCGCCCACATCAATGATTAGCAGCTTCCTGTATACATTGTCTATTGACAGTATGCTGCTAATCAGTGCTAGGGGCGGGGCTTGACCAGGATGCACATGAGAAGTAGTTCTGTAGTGTTAAGTTTCCTGCGGATAAGACACTCATTGTACTGAAATAATAGCACACAGCCTAATAAGTGACACATCACTGAAATCAGTGTCTCAGCCCCTGGAGGTGATGAAATGGGCAATGATGGTGGTGGGGGAGGAGGCAATGATGGAGATGGTGATGAGGACAATGATGGGGTGGAGAGGGGCTGCATTATACTTTATGAGGGGCTACATTTTTCTCAGGGGACTGCATTTTTCTCAGGGGATGACATATTCTGGGGGGCTACATCATACTATATGAGGGGGCTACAATATACTCTATGGCGGCTGCGTTATATTCTGTGTGAGGGGACTGCATTTTTCTCAGGGGACGACATATTCTGGGGGGCTACATCATACTATATGAGGGGGCTACAATATACTCTATGGCGGCTGCGTTATATTCTGTGGTGGGGCTGCATTATTCTCTCAGGGGACTACATTATATTCTGGGGGGCTCAATATTACTATATGAGGGGGCTACAGTATACTCTATTGGGGGCTGCATTATATTCTGTGTTGGGGCTGCATTATTCTCTCAGGGGACTACATTATATTCTGAAGGGGCTTCATCATACTATAAGAGGGAAGCAGCATTATGCCCTATGAGGGGGCTACAGTATACTCTATGGGGGGCTGCGTAATACCCTATGAGGGTGCTACATTATAGTCTATGATGGGGACTGCGTTATACCTTATGAGGGGGTTGCATTATATTTTGTGGGGTGCTGCATTATATTCTATGAGAGGGGGCTGCATTTATTTTATGAGGGGGGTACATTATTTTATGAGGGGGAATTTTTTTCTATGAGGGAGGTCCCCTTTTTGATTTGTGATTCTACTCAAAGGTACAAAAATTAAAAGAGGGTGTACTACCTTATTTAAAACCCTGATATTACCCGGTTTTCCCAAAATTTGGTGATCTTGTATTTTTTTTCTATGTGCTACATAGGGGGCCCCCAAAAATGATTTTTTTTGGGGGGCCCCAAGGGGTGTCCAGCCCGAGGTGTGTTCGACAAAACAAAAATTACTGGAAACCCCTGTGCTAGTTTTCCCTTTCTGCAGTTTTTGCTTCAAGGTGAAAGGTGGGAAGAGGGTTGCTTTGAAAATCCAACCCCAATGGGTAGCACTTTAAAACACATTTTAAGGGGGTCATAAATTGAAAATTTAACCCCTGAAAGATCATTTACTTTAAAAACCCCAAAGGGCACACCATTGTTTTTTTTGTGAAATTCCCCAATGTTTGATGTGTACATGACCCTTTTCCCCTTTGGAAAAAAATAAATTTGGGTTAAAAAGGGCTGCCCCTTTTCAAAATGGCCGAAATGGTCCCACCCATTTAAAAAATTTTCCCCCCCCCATTTTAAAAATTTGTGCCACAAACGGGAAAGTTGATATCAAAAACCATTCACATTTTTTTTTGGTGTTTTCCATATAAATGGCCCACCCTTTTCTGACTTTTAAAATTGAGTCAGCCCAACTTTTTTGTTGTAAAAGTAACTCCCTTAAAACGAATTGTCCCAGGTGATATTAAAACTATTAAAAACTTTTAAAAATTTTACTAAAAAGTTTTTTTCAAAATTGACTTGCCACTATTATAAAACCCTTTATGAGTGCCCGGGGCCCCCAAGAGGGGCGTTTTACACAAAGAGGGGGGGAAACCCGGGAGTTTTGGGTTTTAATGCACAAAAATGGTAAAGGGCCCTTTTGGCAGCCCTTTGTTTTAATTGCGTGGGATGCAGTGGCTTTATCTTTGTGACCTAAAAGGAAAATAATGTTTTTATTTATAAAATATGAAAACAAGAAAAAGGGAATTATTACATAAAATGTGCTTTCCCCATCGGTTTAAAATAAACATATTGAAAAAAAAAACAATATAAAAGCCTGCGGTCATTTTTATTCTACAAAATGTAAAATTCCCAGCATTTCCGTTATATGAATTTATCCTTAAAAAAAAAATAAAAAAAAACATCAAAAATTTAAAAGATTAGTCCCCGAGCTAAAAGCATTTCCCGCACATGTCATTCTCCTCCCAAATTTTAATTTTCTAAATGCCCAAATTTAAAGGTAAATTTCCCCCTTTTAAAAAAAAAAGGGGAAAAAAAAATGTATTATCTAAAATTTTAATGATTGGGGTTTGCAGCTCTCAGAGACAGTTTCCTTTAAAAATAAATAAACCAAAAAAACAAGACAAAAGGATCCCATATATTGCAAAAGATTAAAGTCATGTAGAATTTTTTGTTTGGGGGGGTTTTTAAAACTTTTAAAGCTGAAAACTATGAAATTCA
>JARQOD010000008.1:74083333-74105193 GCA_033576555.1 Oophaga sylvatica
TCCCTCTGGTGGTTGCTGAGGGTATTGAACCTATGTTGAACAGCAAAAGTCCCACACCTGCAATTAATGATTGGTTATCAGGTGGGACAGACTGGCCTGATATAAGTGAGCTGACCTCCCATGATCCTTGCCGGTGATCAATTGTTCTTCCTGGTCTAGGTTGGAATTCAGCTTGCTTTTCTGCTGTCTCCTGCTTGCATTCAGATAAGTCACTTTCATTTTTTTTTACTGTGGTTTGATTTTCCTTGCTTTTTTGCTGCATTGCTTTTTGTCTTCAGCCGGGTCCTCTTTGGGAGGCTTTGGCTGGTCTCCGTTCGTTTCTTTTGTATTTGTTCATTTGCTCAGTTCTTGTGATATTTTTCTGCTGGATAGCTACGTGTCCACACCAGAGATCTGATATAGGTGGTCGAGACCGTGTGGTCTCAGTATTTTTGGATTCAGAAGTGTTGGAGTTTTTCCTAGGGTTTTTCTGGGTTGCAGACAGTATTCTCTCCTGTACTGTCCTTTGTAGACAGTTTTGGGCCCCAGCGTTTGCTCAATCTATTTTCCTTCTGTATTCGTGTTTTCATCTTATCTAACCGTCATTATATGTTTGGGGGCTTCCTATTCTTTTGGGGCTCTCCTCCGGGGCAGTTAGCTTTCCTCTTTCCATCTTCAGGGATAGCTAATCTCTCCGGCTGTGACGAGGCGTCTAGGGCACCGTAGGAACGTCCCACGGCTGCTTCTAGTTGCGCTGTTAGTTTAGGGGTCTGCAACCTATTAGTTTCCAACCTCTCTGGTGTTTGGCTGCCTATGCAGTTATCTGCTCCTGCCTCCTCAGCTACCAAAACATAACAGGGTATGCAACGAATGTTATATGTCTAATAAGTAGTGATGAGCAAACGTGTACAGATAAGGTGTTATCCGAGCATGCTTGTTTGCTAACCGAGTGACTCTGGCATGCTCGAAAAATATGTACAAGTTCCGCGGCTGCATGTCTCGTGGCTGTTCGACAGCTTCAACACATGTCAATCCCTGCATGTGTTGCGGCTGTCAAACAGCTGCGAAACATACAGGCGCGGGGACTCAAACATATTTTTGAGACTGCCGAGGACACTCAGCACCAGAGCATTCTCAGGTAACACCTTATCCAAGCATGTTCGATCATTACTGCTAATAAGCAGAAAATACACACCAGCCCATAGTCATTGTGAACAGTATTAGTAACTTTGAATTTTGGGAGGCAATGTGGACATATGGAAATTCTGTTTTTGTGCTCAGTCGGGTTGAGCTGAGAAGGCAGACTCGAACAATGAAGGATAGTTTATTACTTTGACTTTCAAAAAGAGATTAAGTTGGGTCATTTATCCAAACCGTAAAGCACCGTTACGTCCAGAGCTGTGGAGTCGGAGCCCATTTTGGTGGCGTCGGAGTTGGTATAAAATGGACAGACTCAGACTTCTAAAATATATAATAAATTGGGTACAGAATTTGGGAAAGTTATGAAATGTGCTATAAATATCGGTCCTATTCCTGATCTAAGGTCTAGACTTTTAGCCGAGATGAATCTGTGCTGCAGTTTATGTTCATGATAAGTAGTGAAGCTCCTCCTCTACAGAGAAGGGGAAAAATAATAAACACACAGGGAAGGAAAGCCTACATTCATCTCATCTCAGAATTTCTGGAGTGAACAGGAAACGGGATTAAAGAAGGTAAGTACTTCTTAAAGCATATCTAAATTTTCAATAAACTGTGCATAAATCAATAGTCCAGTATATGTTGTCTCTGTATGCTTAATGTTTTAGTTTATTTTTCCTCTTAGCTCATGCTTGGAGAAATTAGCTGCTCTGATGACTTATATACACTAAACATAGAATATAAGGGGAAAAACTGTTTTCTAACATCTCAAATTCGGAAATACAGTAACAGGATCGATGACGACATATATTTTTGTGTATGTGTGTGTGTTCTGGAATATGATTCAGCACAAACATGCTCCATTACTCCTCCCCTCTCTTCATAGACTGTGAAGAAATATGATGTGAAGTATTTTGTGAGCTGTGCCCTGAAACAAGCCTGACATTGAAAATTTATAGTAAAGCTATCTAACAACATATTTTACAAACTTTAAAGGTACTGCCACACTAAGCTATCCCGCTAGCGATCTCGTTAGCGTTGCATACTAATGAGATCGCTAGCGGGATTGTTTCTATATCGCTAAATGCAGCCACATTTAGCGATATAGTTAACGACGCTATCGCCGTTAGCGATCTTCTTAACGACTTTAGCGGTACAAAAGTACCGCTAAATCGCTAAGAAAAGGTGCCACACAGCGATTAGATACTTACCCAGCGGGAGCGCCAGCGATGAAATAGGGTCCGGAACGATACCAGCGACGAGCGAGATCACAGCAGGAAGCTCGTCGCTGGAAGCTGCCGCACTGAACAATATCGCTAACGGGATCGCTAAATAGTGACGTTTTTTAGCGATCCCGTTAGCGATATTGTTTAGTGTGGCATACCCTTAACTTATATCATCTGTCCTATTGATTTATGCAAAGATTGTTTTATTTCTATCCTAAATTATACAGTGCATGATTCCCTATTCTTGCAAGAATTACAATATACCTTATTTTTTTTACAGGACAAAATTATTTTGAGAGCGAATTTACATAATTACAAAATGTCTAAGAAGCATCTTATGAGGTCAGCTGTATTTGAGCATTTCACAGTGACTCAAGATAAAAAAACATTTTGTCTGTCAGTGTATAAGTGACCCAGATGAAAACAAATGCTGTGATGCCAAAATGAGTGCATACTCAGGCAGTGATAAAAATGATCCTTCAAGAGCTTCCAATCTAAAAAGACATTTACAACGCTGCCACCCAGACGTTTACAAAGCTGTGATTGAAAAAGATCACAGCAGCACCAAAAAATACGGATTTTTGTGTTACTCACCGTAAAATCCTTTTCTCCGAGACACTCATTGGGGGACACAGGACTGTGGGTGTATGCTTCTGCCACTAGGAGGCTGACACTAAGTAACATAAAAAAGGTTAGCTCCTCCTCCGCCGTATACACCTCAGCACTGGCCGCAGGCAAACCCAGTTTAGTGCAAAAAGCAGTAGGAGGCTAAAAAATAAATCAAGAGTTAACACAGATACAGTATATTCAGAAGAAAAAAACTGCTGATACCAATTTAAGGAGAATAGAGTTAACTCAATATAAAGCCAGCCGGCTCTTAGGGAGGGTGCTGTGTCCCCCAATGAGTGTCTCGGAGAAAAGGATTTTACGGTGAGTAACACAAAAATCCGTATTTCTCCTTCGTCTCATTGGGGGACACAGGACTGTGGGACGTCCCAAAGCAGTCCCTTGGGTGGGAAAACGACTCCACAGTGTAGTTTATAATCCAGCATTGCTTATAGGTGCGCAACCGCGCCCTGAAGAATCCTTCTACCCAGACTGGCATCCGCAGAAGTCTGGGTATGGACATTATAATGCTTGGAAAAAGTATGCAGACTGGACCAGGTTGCTGCTTTACAAACCTGTTCCACCGAAGCCTGATGCCGAAGGGCCCAGGAGGCACCCACCGCTCTGGTGGAGTGAGCCTTGATCCCTGCGGGAACCACCGCGCCTCTGATACGGTAAGCCTCCTGAATGGCTAACCGAATCCACCTAGCCAAGGTTGACTTAGAGGCAGCAAGTCCCTTCCTGCGACCTTCAGGGAGGACAAACAGCGTGTCCGTCTGTCGAAAGGACGCCGTCCGAGATACATATCTCCTGAGTGCTCTCACCAGATCCAGCGTATGGAGAGCCTTCTCCACTCGGTGCGTCGGAGCTGGGCAAAATGAGGGCAAAACAATGTCCTCATTAATATGAAATGAGGACACAACCTTAGGCAAAAAAGGTGGTGTTGGTCTGAGCACCACCTTATCCTGATGGAAAAGTAAGTACGGAGCTCGACAAGACAGTGCAGCCAGCTCCGAAACCCGCCTTATGGATGTAATGGCTACCAAAAACACCACTTTCCAGGAAAGAAATGATAGAGAAACTTCCTGCAAAGGTTCAAAAGGAGACTCCTGTAGGACTCCCAGGACTAGATTGAGGTCCCAAACCTCTAAGGGAGTCTTGTAGGGAGGAACTATATGGACAACCCCTGAATAAAGGTCCTAACCTGAAAATTAGACGCGATCTTTCGCTGAAAAAGAACCGATAAAGCTGATATCTGTCGTCTAAGAGTACTAGGCGCTAGACCTGAATCTAGGCCTGCCTGGAGAAAAGATAGAATGTTCGGAATTGAAAAGAGGAGCGGGGAACAACCATGTTCCCTGCACCAAGTAAAAAAGACCTTCCAAGTACCGTGGTAGATGCGAGCCGAAACGGGCTTTCGGGCGTTAGCCATCGTTGCGGCGACCTTTTTAGAGAATCCAGCCCTGGTCAGGATCCAAGATTCAACGGCCAGGCCGTCAAACACAGGACCGCTGAGTTCTGGTGGTAAATTGGGCCCTGGGAGAGAAGGTCCACGCGCTCTGGCAGTCGCCAGGGTGTGTCGGTGAGCAATTGTACCAGCTCCGCGTACCATGAGCGACGCGGCCAATCCGGAGCGATTAATATCGCTGGAACCCCCTCTATCCTGATCTTTCTGATCACCCTTGGGAGAAGGGCTATTGGTGGAAACAAGTATGGAAGATGAAACTGATTCCATGGTAGGACCAGAGCGTCTACTGCAAATGCCTGCGGATCCCGGTACCGGGAGACGAAGTTGGGCACCTTGGCATTTATCTTGGAAGCCATCAGGTCCACATCTGGGGTTCCCCAGCGTCGGCATATCTGCTGAAAAACCTCGGGATGAAGCGACCATTCCCCTGACGCTATGCCGTGACGGCTGAGAAAATCCGCAGCCCAGTTTTCCTCGCCCGGAATGTGGACCGCTGAAATCACAGAGTGATTTACCTCTGCCCAAGTCAGAATCTGTTTTACCTCGTGCATGGCCGCCCTGCTGCGGGTACCTCCCTGATGGTTTATGTATGCCACTGCCGTGGCATTGTCCGATTGTATTCTGACTGGGTGGCCCGCCAGATGCTGGTGAAAATGTCTCAGAGCTAGCCGAATAGCTCGGATCTCTAAAATATTGATCGGGAGGGTCGATTCCTGCTGAGACCAAGTTCCCTGGGCTGTATGGTGACGAAACACTGCTCCCCATCCGAGCAGGCTGGCGTCCGTTGTGACAACCAACCAGAAATTTGGAGGAAACAACCGACCCTGTCGAAGAGTGGTGCTCTTCGTCCACCACATTAGAGTCTGTCTGACCTGCAGGGACAGACGGCACCGAAGATTGAGGGAGTAAGGGCTCCCGTCCCATACTGCCAAGAGTGCAAGTTGAAGGGGGCGAAGATGAAATTGGGCAAATGGAATAGCCTCTATTGCTGCCACCATCCTTCCCAGGACCCTCATGCAAAACCGGATGGTGTGAGGAATTGGTTGGCGAAGGATCCGTACCTCTTGACGGAGAACCAAGGCCTTGTCCTGAGGAAGAATTATCAACCCCTGAGCGGTGTCGAAATTCATCCCTAAAAAGGTGATCTTCCGAGATGGCACGGGAGATGATTTCTTCATATTCACCAGCCACCCCAGGCGAGCAAGGGTGTCTAACGTAATGCTGACACTTTCCTCGCAGATTTGAAAAGACGGACCCTTGATGAGGAGATCGTCTAAGTAAGGCAGGATGACTACCCCCCTGGAGTGCAGAATGGACACAACAGCAGCCATGACCTTTGTGAACACCCTGGGGGCTGTGGCTAGCCCGAATGGCAAGGCTGCGAACTGAAGATGAAGTTTGCCGACGGCAAACCGAAGAAATCTCTGATGAGGAGGAAATATGGGGATGTGAAGATAGGCATCCTGAATGTCTATTGATGCTAGAAATTCCCCTTTTTCCATGGCTGCAATGACCGAACGGAGAGACTCCATTCGGAAATGTCGAATTCTGACAAACCGGTTCAGTCGCTTTAGATCCAGAATGGGCCTTACGGTACCGTCCTTTTTGGGTACAATGAACAGGTTGGAATAAAACCCCTGACCCTTTTCGATCTCCGGTACAGGCACGACAACCCCGCTGTGCCGAAGAGACTCGACCGCCCTGAATAAGGCGCGAACCCGAGATTCCTCCTTGGGAAGGCGCGAGGGAAAAAAACGATTTGAGGGAAGGCTGGAAAATTCTATTTTGTACCCCGAGGAGACTAACTCCCGGACCCACTCGTCGTGAGTAATCGATAGCCAAATGGGGCGAAACCAGAGTAAGCGGCCGCCTACTCTGGATAAATTGACCGGATTCTGCCTCCAGTCATTTGTCCGAATATCTCTGGGGTTTGGACCCTCTAGATCTTGGTTGTTGAGATCGTCCTCTTCCCAGAGGGTTGGTCCTGTAGGAGACCTGACGATCTCTGGCCTGACTAGGCCGACCTGAACCGCTGGAGGTAGCTGGCGCGGCCCAACCTGGGTTACGAAAGGCCCTAAAGCGAGGCTGAAGCTGTCGGCGAAAAGGCTGCTTAATCTTTTGCTGAGGAAGGAAACTGCTCTTCCCTCCCGTCGCATCAGATATGAGCTGATCCAACCTTTCGCCAAATAACCGACCATTCTGATATGGTAAGGATGTAAGCGATTTCTTTGAGATTGAATCTGCTCGCCAGGTTCTAAGCCACAAAGATCTTCTGATGGCAATTGTATTAGCCGCAGCTAGGGCTGCGCAATTTGCCGCATCCATGGACGCATTAATTAAGAAGTCTCCCGCAAGTGCTATCTGATTAGAAATCTCAGTTACTTCAGATGGTACCTCAATACCATGAAGCGCTCTATTTAGAGACTCCGACCAGGATATCATGGCCTTAGCAACCCAAGTCGCTGCAAAAGAAGGAGAGAGAGCAGAACCCGATGCTTCAAACACCGAGCGGGCCAAACCTTCAATCAGACGATCCGTTGGTTCCTTGATCGAGGAACCGTTAGGAAGGGAGAGGAGCGTTTTAGACGCCAAACGCGACACAGGAGGATCAACCGCAGGAGATTCCGCCCATTTCTTAAGAAGCTCGGGAGCAAAAGGATATCTAGTATTGAGAGCCTTTTGTCCTGCGAAGCGCTTGTCCGGTTTCTCCCGGTGGCGCTGCACTAGTTCCTCAAACTCAGGATGAGATCCAAAAACCTTATGAGCTTGCCTGGCTCTTTTGAAGGACACCTTATGACCGGAGGTCAAGGTGGACTCATCGTCTATCCCCAAGGTTTGATTGACAGCTTCAATCAAACTGTCAATTGTGTCCTGACAATTTGGTGCCTCCAAATTAAGGGACCCTTCTGAATCAGAATCGGAATACTGATCACTTGTCAGAGGTGAGGGAGAGCGGGAGACGGAACTGAAAGATGCCGAGGCTCCGGACGGCAAAGGCGACGCAGTGTGGGTTCGCTTCCCCTGCGTCTGCCTAGTGAGAGCGCGGCCCCTGCAGGCCGGAGGTTCATGAGACGTCGCCAAGACGGGTGAACCACTGTCCCTGCTCCTATCGGGAGCTTGAAGGGACTCGATTGCTCTAGTCAATGATGCCACAGATTGAGTCAGGGACAGAGCCCATTCAGGGGGACCTGACGCACTGGGTTCCGTAATAGGAGCGGGTTCCTGAGCCCGTTCGGAGTCACAGGCTTCGCAAACCCGAGTAATCTGGGCGCGCGGAAAAGGGGACCTACAGGCAATGCATGCGGTATACAGCACCGTATGAGCTTTAGTTCTTCTGGACATACTGAGTCTATCACAGAGTCCGCAATGAACTGGATGTGCGACGGTCAGTGAAACGGAGTGCAGAAGTACTTAGTGAAGCGGAACAACCAGGCTGGAGGTAGAAGCACTTACCCCAGTCCTGTACCCCCTGCGTCCTTAAACCGCGTAGCAGTGGCGTCTGGCTCCAAATTTTTCAAAAAGAGCGCCCCCCTGTTAGGAAGGCGAGCTCATGTAGCCGAGCCTTTAGGGGGAGGGTCGAGAGGCGCGGCCTAGCTGTCAGAGGCCCGCCTCCAGCCGCGGCCTAGTCTCCAGCAAAAGCCGGGGACTAAATTTACAGCCGCGGCCTAGCACCAGCCGAAGCCGCGGCCTAGATTTCCGGCGGAGGCGGCCCCAAAACCAGAGGGCGGGCCCGCCGGAAGGAGACAATGCCGAGGGCGGATCCCCACGACCGCGGCCCGCCCTCCGGCCGACACCGGACGCTACATCTTGGGCCGCGGCTTAGTCCCCGGCAGAAGCCGGGGACTAAATTTGCAGCCGCGGCCTAGCACCGCCCGAAGCCGCGGCCTAGATTTTCGGCGGAGGCCGCCCCAAAATCAGATGGCGGGCCCGCCGGAAGGAGACGATGCCGGGGGCGCGACCGCGGCCCACCCCCCTGCCGGCGCCGGACGCCACACCTCGGGCCCCAGTCCCGGTCCTTGCCCGAGGCCCAACACCGCCGAAGCCAGGGACCTGACGCCCCCGGGGGGAACACGGGCCAGGAGTGTACCTGGCTGGAATCCAGACGCTTGAAACCTGCGGTGCTCCATGCGTGCGGCGTTTCCAGTATCTTCTCCGTTTTCAAAAAGGTGAGCCATTCCGCCTGATGCATTTAGAGGGGGGCTTTGTAGTAAAAAAGGTGGGACGGTGCAGGAACCCTAACTCCATCACCCCTACAGGGGATGAGGAGAGGGACCGTCCGCCTCCTTGCAGCACCGCAGTCTAGCATTGGTGGCGCAGTGGGGCTGCACGGACAAACTCCTGCCTCTGTGCAACCTAGGGTTTCAATACCTCAGGGTGGACAGGGCTAAGTCCGGCATTCGTGTCCCACGTTGCGGGAGAGGATACGCTGGAGGCTTTACTCCACGTGCTCGCCCGTTGATGGTTTGGGGAGATCGGACCCTTTCAATAGGATCCGTCGCCCCTATCTCATCTTCGTGGGGAAGAAAAAAAAAAAATGGTCTGGAAAAAGAACCAGACGTGTGCCTCCATCAGACACTAAGCAATAACTGGGTTTGCCTGCGGCCAGTGCTGAGGTGTATACGGCGGAGGAGGAGCTAACCTTTTTTATGTTACTTAGTGTCAGCCTCCTAGCGGCAGAAGCATACACCCACAGTCCTGTGTCCCCCAATGAGACGAAGGAGAAACCAGAGCTCAGCAATTCCCGCCAGGCAAAGGAGGAGGAAAGAGTATCTCAAACATCAGTTACAAGATATTAGAAAATTAGTGATTAAAGAAGTCATTAACCAAAAAGGAAGATCTTAAAAAGACTCTCAGATGCTTTGTGTTTCTTAAAATGGATGCCTGCACACGTCACAGAATGAACTATTTTGCTGTCAACGTTCGATGTTTGTGACACCAAAAAAATTGTTACTAAAACGCTGGCAGTAAAAGATACTAAAGCTCATCACAGTAGCCTGTTATGATTTGGTAACTGAGGAGGACAGGAGCAAAACAGCAAGGCAGCCGAACACCTGAGAGGTTGGAAACTAATGGGTTGCAGATCCCTAAACTAACCGCACAACTAGCAGCAGCCGTGGAGCGTACCTACGGTGGTCCTAGATGCCTCGGCACAGCCGGAGAGCTAGCTACACCTTAAGATAGAAACAGGAAAGCTAACTGCCCCGGAATAGAGCCCCAAAGGAATAGGTAGCCCCACACATATAATGGCGGTTAGACAAGATGAAACACAAACACAGGCAGAAAATAGAGTGAGCAAACGCTGGGGCCAAACACTGTCTAAATAGGACAGTACAGGACAGAATACTATCTGCAACCCAGCAAAACCCTAGCAAAACTTCCAACACTTCTGATTTCAAATATGCTGAGATCACACGATCTCGCCACCCACTAAATCAGATCTCAGTGTGAACAAGGCTAACCCGCAGCCACACAAAAAGCAGGGAAAAAGCAATTGAACAAATAACAGTGGCTACTGAAAAACAGAGAGTAGCACAGGCCCCAGGAGGGGACCCGGCTAACCTCCACAAAGATGCAGGCAAAAATGGAAATAGCAAACACAATAGAAACAAGCAGAAAATATCTTTTCTGAAGGTAGCAGATGAAGGCAAGACACCAGCAGACTTCCAAATGAACCAGGAAACAACAATTCATCACCAGGGAGGATCAGGGGAAGGCAGCTCCCTTATATCAGCCCAGTCAGTGACTCCTGATTGCCAGTCGTCGCTGGCAGGTGATGAGGCCCTGTCATTCGATACAGCCTCAGTACCGTCAGCAACCACCAGAGGGAGCCTCAACTCAGAAATTGTCTCCAACGCAATCACAACAGTACCCCCCTTGAGGAAGGGTCACCGAACCCTCACATGTGCCACCAGGCCGATCAGGATGTGCTCGGTGATAGGCACGAACCAGTCTCTTCGCATGAATGTCAGAAGCAAACACCCAAGAATTGTCCTCCTGACCGTAACCTCTCCACTTAACCAAGTACTGGAGTCTCTGTCTAGCGAAACGAGAATTCAATATCTTCTCCACTTCATACTCCAGATTGCCCTCAACCAAAACAGGCTCAGGAGGCGCAGCCATAGGAACCACTGGCTCGACAAACCTTTTGAGGATAACCAAACCAAGTCACCCACTTTAAACCGAGGACCATCAGTCCTATGCCAGTTGGCAAACCGTTGGGCCTTCTCCTGAGAGAGAGACAACTTATCCACTACTTGATCCCAAATCTACTGCATTCTCTCTACCACAGAGTCAACACCCGGACAGACAGAAGCCTCCACCTGCCCCAAGAAAATCGAGGATGAAACCCGGAATTGCAGAAGAAAGGGGACATCAGAGTGGCAGAACTGGCCCTATTATTAAGAGCGAATTCAGCCAGGGGCAAAAAAGAGACCCAGTCATCCTGATCCGCAGACACAAAACATCTCAAATAAGTCTCCAAGGTCTGGTTTGTTCTCTCAGTCTGCACATTGGTCTGAGGATGAAACGCAGAGGAGAAAGACAGCTGAACTCCCAGTTTAAAACAGAATGTCCTCCAAAATCTGGAAACAAACTGGACTCCCTGTCAGACACAATGTTCTCTGGAATGCCGTGCAAACGAACCACATCCTGAAAAAACAAGGGTACCAACTTGGAAGAGGATGGCAACTTAGGCAGTGGCACAAGATGGATCATCTTGGAGAATCTATCACAGATCACCCAAATGACAGTCATTCTCTGAGAGACAGGGAGGTTGGAGATAAAATCCATAGAGATATGAGTCCATGGACTCCTGGGCACCGGCAGTGGCATCAGTAATCCACTAGAGCGAGAACAGGGCTTGGAACGAGAACAAGTCCCACAGGACTGCACAAAATTCCTGACATCGCGAGATAAAGTGGGCCACTAAAAGGACCGACTCACCAAATCTCTAGTACCAAAAATACCAGGATGACCAGCCAACGCAGAGCAATGAACTTCAGACATAAATTTTTCTCTACATTGGTCTGGGACATACAATTTCCCCGCAGGGCAATGCTCAGGTTTATCCCCCTGAAATTGCTCCAGGGCCAGTCTCAAATCGGGTGAGATAGCGGAAAGAACGACACCCTCCTTCAGAATGGCAGTAGGCTCAGCCACATCAGTAGAATCCGCAAGGAAACTCCTGGAGAGGGCATCCGCCTTAACATTCTTGGTACCCGGGAGGAAGGAGACCACAAAGTTAAAATGTGTGAAAAACCATGCCCACCTGGCCTGTCTGGGATTCAGTCGTTTGGCTGATTAGAGATCATGTGATCTCAGCATTTTTTAAATCAGAAGTGTTGGAAGTTTTGCTAGGATTTTGCTGGGTTGCAGATAGTATTCTGTCCTGTCCTATTTAGGCAGTGTTTGGCCCCAGCGTTGGCTCACTCTATTTTCTGCCTGTGTTCTGCCAGTCATCACTGGCAGGTGAGGAGGCCCTGTCATTTGATACAGCCTCAGTAAGGTCAGCAACCACCAGAGGGAGCCTCAGCTCAGAAATTGTCTCCAACACGTTCACAACAGCAGCTAGTTTCTCCAGACCTTAGTGGAAAAAGTTTTGCAAGATTATGAATTCAAAAAAGAACAGGTTCTTGCTATTGTAACTGATAATGCTTCAAACCAGATAAGTACAATTAAACTGATGAATGAAAATAATGAAGGTGAACAGCAGCTAGAAGAACATTTCACATTCAGTATGTTGGAGATGGAAGGCCACAGTCCTGTTCCCATAACGGAGGAACAAGCAGATATTACTACAGAAGAACAGCAAAATGATTCTTTACAATTAGATGATCTTGTTGAAGCTGCTTCACACCTCTTTCCTATTCATCACATGCGCTATGTTGTGCACACGCTGCAGCTGGTAATAAGAGATAGTCTGCAAGAGGGACATGCTGGAACTCTGATTAGCAAAGTGAGGAAATTGGTTATTGCTGCAATAACCCCTAAAATTTATTCCATCTTGAATCGATGTGCTGTAAATGGGGCAATTGTGGATCAAGCCACTTGATGGGGCAGCACCTATTTAATGATTGAGCGATTGCTTGAGCTGAAACTCTTCCTTGTCGATATGGCCAACCCTCAAGTAACACCACATGAAGGTCAATGGACACAGGTGGCTGAATTGAAGGAATTACTTCATCACCCATTTACAGTGACTAAAATGTTACAAGCTGAGGATTTAACTCCTGGCATTTTTATAAAGGAGCGGAAGAACTTGTTGTTTTGCCTGTCCCAAAGAGGAGGTTTAATTGCAGATGGCATTGCTGCTTAAATGAAACGGAGAGAGATACTGCTATTAGAAAATAAAATTCTTCTGGCAGCTGTTTATGTGGACCCGAGTCATTGTATATTGCTGGATGATCAACAGCTTACTAAAGGAAAAGAAGCTCTGATTGAGGTAGCAATTAGGATGAGTGGGCTACAGGACGGCCAAGAGCAAGAGAACTCGGATCCTGCCAGTGCTGCTGCTGCCATTTCTTCATCCTCATCACATGAGGAGTTTGATTTAGATAAATATTTGGATGACATGGAGCAGGCAAAGCGTTGCTGCAGGGAAAAAGATTCCACTCCCATAGAAATCAGATTGACAATATTTCAGCAAAATTTTCACTTGCTCTCAAAGAAGTAGAAGAGTTCAATCGTTCATCAAATCTGACTGTGCACAATGCAATTCCTTTATACCCTGAAATTGTTAGAGATGTTGCCCATGTGGTTACTGCTTTGTCACCAACCCAAGTTAGTGTAGAGAGATTGTTCTCTAGCCTTAAAATAATTAGAATAATAAAAAGGCATTAGATCCACAGTTGATTAAAAGCGGGGAATTATTAGTCCATATATTTGGGGTGCGTCTTTGTGGCACACCACAGTTATTTTCAGGCTCCCAGGTACTTTGCCCATATTGCTGCACAGCTTCTTATTTTGCACTATGCTATTTTGCACTTTGTTCTTTTGTTTGGCCATACACCATTTAGCACCTATGCACTTTAATTAGACATTGTTCTATCTATCTTGTCTTCCTTTTTGTGGTGTTCATTTATCTTAATTTTGTGGGGCCATTTACCTCTTCTCATTAACTGAGCCTGTTATTTCTGGCTATTTAGGAGCGTTTATTGTAACTTGCAGGCTGCTTTTGTTTTAATAATTTCATAAACTGATTCCTTATATGGACTAATAATTCCCCGCTTTTAATCAATTGTGGATCTAGTGCCTTTTTATTATTACATTTTGCACACATATTAATTGTTTGTTTCTTGTTGTGCCAATAATTAATAAAGGCTATTTTTATTTTATTGTGTTCATCTTATCATTTTACTCATTTTATTTATTTATACCCATCCGGCTGGTTAGTTTCTCCGCCATTTCCTTTTGTCTCTTTTTTGTTTTATCCGGATGGTCTGCCATCCATCTCTCAGGAGGCGGTATACCATTATTTGCTACTATTACTATAATCATTTATATTATTAGTATTACGTCCTTCTGTTTACTCTTAATATAATTAGGTCAGATTTGAGGTCATCTATGAAGGAGGATCTGATGGAGGCGTTACTATTTCTCAGAACAAATTCATAGACTGCACAAATGCTATTCAGTACGTTTTTGTTAAAAGCTGTTTTTTTCCACTTACTGCATAGTGTATAATAAACTGTAAATATGCAAAAGTTTTTTTGTTCTAAAAGTTGTATTCCAATAAATATATTTTATGTTCTATCTAAATGGCTTGATTATTGTATCATAATAATGATTAAAAGCCTGATGTTACCATTTTACTACAGTAAATTTATCACTTAAACTTAAACATGAGCCATGTATGAGGGAGTCGGAGTCATGGAAATTGAGGAGTCGGAGGTTTGGCTTACCGACTCCACAGCTCTGGTTACGTCCTATGATTTTGCAACATGTGCAGTATTTCCTTCCATACTTTATACTGTTCTCACTCTAGTACAGGTTAATCCTGGTTTCATCTGTCCACAGGGCAGAGTCTTGTCCCAGAACGGAGCGACTTTTGTTTTAGTAAAGTCTAATCTAGCTTTCCTGCTCTTCAGTGTTACCAGTGCTTTGCATCTAGGGATGAACCCTCTGGATTTACATCCGCTAAGGCCTCTCTTTATCACAGACTTTGTCAATCATATATCTCCTTCTTTAAGAGGATTCTTTACTGTGTTAGATGTTGTGATGGGATTTGGTTTTCTCTTTTTACTAAGGAAACAATTCTGTAATCATCACTAGAGAAATAGTAAACTTGCTGCTACATAGTCCTCCTTATTCATGAGCTCTATGTAACCCCACCCCAACCCTAATGATTTGCAGCTTTCTGCCTATGCACAGTGTACACTGGAAGCTGCCAATCAGTTATACACAGCTCAAATATCACTGAAAAAGTACCCCCCCAAAAAAAATATATATATATATTAAACCACCAATTAAACAAAATCACTGACTGTGGTGGGAAAATAATATTTCTAAAATATAACTTTTAATAATACTCAAATAAAAATAGAATGACTACTTGACCACCATATATTGTGTGCACAGTCTATCCACATTTAATCCTGAATTTAGGCAGTGGATACTAATAGAGAACAAGGCACTGGTATGAGATAGAGTGGATGACAGATATTAAAAAAAAAAAAACTATTTCAATATAGAATATTTCCAATTTCATATTACCACTAAGGGGAAGTCATCCATCCCACTAGAGAAAGTAAGGTATAAGTATAGATTGTATTGCACTAAGCCCTTTATCACACCCTTGATATTGCATTAGTCAAGGGGAAATATTAATTATATTGCACTGAATCATATATTTAATAGATCCCTATTCAATCTTTTATACAATCCATCCCTATCTCAAGGTGCTAGATTTATTGCACTTCACCCTACTAACCATATGTACACTGTTTATCAATTTTGACTATATCCACTGTGGCGCACCATGTAACGCCATCTAGTGCTAATAGTCCAAACTAGTGTCACTAGACTAAAACACTTGATAACGGGCTCTAAACTCACGGATGCATTAGGAATGATGCTAGGCGTTGCCTGAATAAATTTCACATCAAACGCATCATTTCCTCTGTACGTATACTGTTTCTAATATTTAGCCTAGAAAACAGCCCCATGCACAGCCTAACATAATGTATCAGCTCCTTATTACAAATTATGAGTGGGAGATGTTTAGACTACGCATAGTCATTTCTAACATGCGCCATACATCACTCCCCCTACACATAGACGCTGTCTCTGATATTCATACTGAGACCAGCGTTAATATCACTGGTGCCGGACCGTACTGATATGATTCTTGGCACTAATATAGCGTCGCCTCAACGCGTTTCGCCCAACATTCATGTACTGGGCTCATCAGGAGGCTATCATTTGAGTCACATTTGGTATTATTGCACATAATGGAGTACATTTCTCCAGGCTGTGATATGAGCCACCACAGCTCAGCATCTGGAGAACTGGTGGATCTGCAGCAGGCAAAACAGTGATTTTATCAAAATGACAGCAAGCAGCCCAGTAAGTGACACGTCTCTGGAATCAGTCTCTGCTCCTACATCTTTCTGCTCTCAGATAAGGTAGCACAAACTTGATTACAGATTTCCTTTAAAAATAAGGGAAAAGTGACTAATTATGTTTTTTTCCCCATCCTGTGACCAAATTAGTTGTAGGTTGAAGATCTTCTGGCCATCACTTAACAGCCAAGATCTCTGCATTTACCAGTCACATTTGCTTTGAATTCACGGCCTTCACTAAAATTGACCAGGAGAGACAAATTGCAGCAAATCCAAAGTAATCCAAAGCCTCCCATTGTCCTGAATAGAAGGTCTCCTATCTCTATCAATTCAATTTGTATTATTTTCTTTTGCTCACGTACTAATCCTCTTCATTGCTGTGCTTTCACGCACTGTCAGTACAGTTTCTTCAGTGTTTTATGGCTTTCTCTTCCTAGCTCTATGACTAAGATGTGATCTTTCATCACTATCCAGACTCGCCTAAAAATTGTTGGCAGCATTCCCTGCTTCTGCTTTTATATAAGCTATGATAGTCATATTGATTGGCTGAGCTACACCATGTGACATGATAGCTGCAGGCCAGTATGGGGCAGCCCGTCTAGTCATGACATCCTTCTCTGGCTAATGACATCTTTTAAAAAATATTAAATGGCTATGGCAATTTTATGCAATTCGTATATTGTTTAAATTGACTAAGTTAATTGAATTCCTAAAAAATTTATACAAATTAGATCTTTGCTAGACAAGCAAGGGACATCAGGGGGCGTCTGTAGGAGGCCAGGAGAGATTTGATCAATGATGCCATTCTGTAGAGGAGACTGACATCCTGTCTACACTGCACTGGCTGTCAGACTGTGATGCTATGATACCGATGGCCATAAGGGGATTAACATGTATGATTGTAACTGAGCTGGGATGAAACATACTATACAGTGTAGAAAAGCCAGGTAGCACTGCAGGTCTTATTTTGATGCATCTGACTAGCTTTAACTAAGAACCAGGGCCTGTGTTCACTAGTGGTGTCAGTCTGCATGATGGAGTAAAGTCAAGTGTGCTGCTGGTGAACAACCAGTCAAAATACGAGCTGTAGCTAAGAGAGAAACGTTATGTGGTCTGTCTCTGAATGGAGACTGAATGGTTCACTAGGAAAGCGGAGCAGTCTCTGTGTGCACAAAACAGTGTGGAAGCCGCAGCCTGTTAAGTGTGAACTGAGCCTGGAGTTGAATACTTCTGTTTGGTACTGGGAGCTGCTGGCGTTCATGCTGATGGAGAAACAGATACTGGTGGGATTGTGCCTTTTCTGTGTATGAAATGAGAAAGGACTGTAATCTGTACAGGTGAGTCCGCAGTGACATATGTGCCCTGCTAAATGACCTGTTTATTTGCTGTGATACCTTTGAGGCTGTTTTTGGTTTTGAATCCCTTGGAGTTTTATGACCAAACTACATTGCCTGTGTGAATGCTACCTAACGCCTTTACTGAGCGAAAGAATCTCTACAGCAGTTAGAGTATAGCTGGAGATTTAGCATAATGCGGCCTTCAAAATGTATTGGTGTATTACTTCATATTCAATATGCATGTATAAGCCTTTGGAAAAAATTCTGGTACTATTAAGGTGAGTCCTTTGAGAGACGTTGCCCGGGTACAGACTAATTAATAATTATATGCATATGAATGCTTTAGTTTAATGGACCTTTGTGTGATCTGCAAAAAGAGGCAATTATGGGAAGTGGCTACAAAGAATTACTAAATCTACAATAAAGATGTTTTCTACAATACCTGATAAATAAAGCCGCTCATCCGTGGACTGGCAGACAGCACTACAAGTGCATTCGGAAACAACATAAAATACCGTTCTTCTTTTTCCTTGATTAGAGAAGACATATAACAAACAATCAGTGTCAGAGGAATGATCAGGAACGCGCCGAGCACAGAATACAAATCTTAACAAGAGGCTGGACATATTAGAAGGGTACTTCAATCAAAGTACTAGTCGGACTGCAGTGAAACATGGCATTCAGCATGACAGGCACATTTATGCAGGTCTTCATCATCCTTCCTAGCCCAGATGACACTTGAATTCCCATTAACTGCACATTTAAAGCCCCTAAAACAGCTATTTTGGGGCATATCTGTATACACTCCCTGAAAGAAGTTATGTCGCTTATCCATGTTATGTAAATCAAAGCTTATAACCTGACGTTAAATTCATCTATTGGTTTTATAAATTACTCTTTTGAAAGCTGAAACCCTCCCAAATTTGGTTTAGGTTAAGAAAATAAATTGGCATCAATGCTGAAATATTGATCACTTAATGAACACAGAATGGTCAGATTTTGGCAAGACAAAAGTTTTGTCGCCTGGTCATATAATGCACCCAATCCTAGTTTACATCCTCACCCGTGCTCAGTAAATGTTCGGTTAATTAGTGGGTGTGTATAAAAAGAAGCCCAGCACCCCAGACCTTCACTTGAACTGTAACTTGAGCTCTGACAATATGGCAAAAATCCACCCTGCGACTAAAGCCTTGATTATCAAGAGCCTGAAGACCAGATCCACTGCAGAGGTGGCTGGCACCTTTAATGTGTCTCAGCGTCAAGTACAAAGAATTAAAAAAAGATTTGAAGAGACTGGAGATGTGTTTGACAAGCCCAGGTCCGGCAGACCCCGCAAGACAACTGCTCAGGAGGAACGTTTGTTGGTTAGAAAATCCAAAGCAAGCCCCTCTTCCACTGCAGCAGAGCTCCTACAGGCCTGGTCACCTCAAGTACCTGTGTCAACTAGAACAGTTTGTAGGATTCTGTCTCTAAATGGCCTCCAGGGTCGAATCAGTGCCCAGAAGCCAGCACTAAACAAAAGGCAAATAAAAAACCGTGTGGCATTTGCAAAGTCCCACAGCCTGCTAAACAGATGGACGCTGGAAAAGTGGCAGAAGGTGGATTTCTCTGATGAATCTTCAGTAGAATTACACGACAGCCGCCGCAAATACTGCAGGAGACCTACTGGAGCCCGTATGGATCCAAAATACACCCAGAAAACAGTTAAATTTGGTGGTGGAAAGATCATGGTCTGGGGTTACATTCAGTATGGGGGTGTGCGAAACATTTGCAAGGTGGAAGGAAATATCAATAGCCCAAAATATCAAGAAGTATTAGCTACCTCTTACATTCCAAATCATAAAAGGGGTCAAATTCTGCAGCAGGATGGTGCTCCGTCTCATACATCCATCTCTACAACAAAGTTCTTCCAGGCAAAAAAGATCAAGGTGCTCAAGGACTGGCCAGCCCTGTCACCAGACATGAACATCATTGAGCATGTTTGGGGTAGGAAGAAAGAGGAAGCTTGGAAGACAAAACCAAAGAATCTAGATGAACTCTGGGAGGCATGTAAGACTGCATTCTTTGCTATTCCTGTTGACTTCATTAATAAATTGTATGAATCATTGTTGATGGTGACCGTCTTTAAATGCTGATAATGCATGGATGTAGTCCTTCAAGCTCATGGAAGTCACACAAAATATTAAATATGACTCTAATAGCACCACAACTTCATTCACCAATGTTATGCAACATATATTTGTATTTTAAGATAATTACTTGTTTGAATATCACATTACTTTCTGTGGGCGACAAAACTTTTGTCTCGCCAAAATCTGACCATTCTGTGTCCATTAAATGATCAATATTTCAGCATTGATGCCAATTTATTTTAACCTAAACCAAATTTCGGAGGGTTTCACCTTTCAAAAGAGTAATTTACAAAAGAACAATGGATGAATTTAACGTCCGGTTATAAGCTTTGATTTACATAACATGGATAAGCGACATAACTTCTGTCAGGGAGTGTAAGTCTTGTCCCCCTGCTAAATAATACATACTGTATTTTAGCTAATAAACGCCTTTGTTTTTTGCTGTATAAACAATTCAGTGTGGTCGAAAATACAATCTCAGAGAAAAAGCTGAATTTCTGAGCCATGTTGTGAAATGTTCAAGACAGCGCAGAATCAGCCTGGCAAGGGTATCACTGTTTTTCCTACATACCTCATTTGCTCCACATTGTACCATAACTTGTGACATATACAGGACACTTCCTAATGTCTTAATGTCTTCTCCTTCCCAACACTGGATGGGTTCAGAAAGGATTTGTAGCTCCAACTGCTTCCTTTTCCGCAAGTCTTGACACTGTGCCTGAAACATGCAAAAGGTATACATTTTCTGCAGCAATGGAATACAGACTATTATATCCACACAGAATATACAATAGGTTACCCCTATTTGTCATTAACTTTTGTCCACCACCCTGCCCTCATCTGCTCCTACATCCTTTTTTTTTTATTTGATCTGCACCCATGTGTAGATCGTTGAGGGTAGAAGACATGCTACAAATATGGGTGACTCCCCCAACTCCCCCAAAATTTTCAGAGCTAAGTGTGTATGGGGAGGGAGGGTTAAGCTACTGCCAACCTCTGGCGCTGGCTTATCTCCACTGAGAACAAAAAAAAAAAATGAAAAACAAAAATCAGGCTTTGACATGCCCAATGTTCAGTCAGGAAAAAAAGTTGCATGTGCATGAGAGTTCTGAAATCTCATTGTTTTTGCTGGTAGGTTAAAAAGCAGTTATTTTTCTGCCTAAAAAAACAGCACATAAAAAAACACTGCAAAAAAAGCCACGTGTAAACATATTCTTAAGCTATGTCCAAATTTGTTTTTGCTTCGATTTGTTTCTGCACACAAAACTCACCCTCTTGGCAGTAAAAATGCTGCTCAAATCTCCCGTTATCAGCCCTTTCAACTTGGTTTTTTTTGTAGCTTTGTTGGGTTCTCATTACATGTGTGCTTTGTCTACAGTACATGTTTAAGAAAGTTAGTTTTATTCACCAAAAACGTCGTTGCATTTTTTGCAACATTTTTTTTTCACTTTTTCATTGCTTTCTACAGGTGAAAAAACACTGAAAGAATTGACACGCTTCAGATTTGAAAAACGATGCAGTTCTCAAATTCAGTCATGAAAAAAACACAAGCATGTGCATGAGATATCTGAAATCTCATAACTTTTGATAGCACTGTATTAAGCAGCTTTATATACAGTTAGGTCCATAAATATTTGGACAGAGACAACATTTATCTAATTTTGTTTCTAGACATTACCACAATGAATTTGAAACAAAACAAATCAGATGCAGTTGAAGTTCAGACTTTCAGCTTTCATTTGAGGGTATCCACATTAAAATTGGATGAAGGGTTTAGGAGTTTCAGCTCCTTAACATGTGCCACCCTGTTTTTAAAGGGACCAAAAGTAATTGGACAAATGACTCCAAGGCTATTTCATGGACAGGTGTGGGCAATCCCTTTGTTATGTCATTCTCAATTAAGCAGATGAAAGGGCCGGAGTTGATTTGAGGTGTGGTGTTTGCATTTGGAAGGTTTTGCTGTGAAGGAAACATGTGGTCACAGGAGCTCTCCATGCAGGTGAAACAAGCCATCCTTAAGCTGCAAGAACAGAAAAAAAACCCATCCAAGAAATTGCTACAACATTAGAAGTGGCAAAATCTACAATTTGGTACATCCTGAGAAAGAAAGAAAGCACTGGTGAACTCATCAATCCAAAAAGACCTGGGAGCCCACGGAAGACAACAGTGGTGGATGATCGCCGCATACTTTCTTTGGTGAAGAAGAACCCGTTCACAACATCAACTGAAGTCCAGAACACTCTCAGTGAAGTAGGTGTATCTGTCTCTAAGTCAACAGTAAAGAAAACACTACATGAAAGTAAATACAAAGGTTCACATCTAGATGCAAACCATTCATCAATTCCAAAAATAGACAGGCCAGAGTTAAATTTGCTGAAAAACACCTCCAGAAGCCAGCTCAGTTCTGGAAAAGTATT
>JARQOD010000008.1:74105293-74277349 GCA_033576555.1 Oophaga sylvatica
ACGCTAAATTGTGGGGGGTTTGTTTTCCCAAACCTAATTTTTTATTAACTGCCCACTTGAAAAGCTCTCGGGTTCCCTTTTTTTCCTGCTCAGGTTTTTTCGTTGATCGGAAGCATACAAAAAAAACCTAGGGATTATGTTTTTTTGTAAACGTTGGGGGTTTCCCTTGATACCCTACAGAAGTTTTTCCCCCTTTTATTTGGGGATTTTCTCCCATTTTGGGCCCGAGAATAAACCCAGTTCTTTCCCCAGGGGATAATGGGGGTTAAAACCTGTTCATCGGGAGTGTTTGAAAATTTTTTGGTTCTGTATAATCGGGCATGAAATTATCGAATGGTTTCCCCTTGTTGCATTTCTCAAATCCTGTTTGATTGGAAATCTTTTGTTTTAAAACCATTTGGGGCCCCAATGTGTTTTTACCAAAAATCCTGTTTTTCTGTTCCCCCCCAGGCCCCAGGATGTTCCTGATTTTTTTGTTTAAAATTTTTCTGATGTGTTTAGCGAAAGTAAAAATCGGCACCCTTTGTCCCCTGGAGTTTAGACTGCGCAAATTGAATTTTTGGGGTAAAAATTTTTCCCAAAAAAGGTCGCCTTTTTAACTTGTCTTCCCTAAACATGACGCTATGCGGTTTTTATATAAAGGGAAATTTTTTTGGGAAAGAAGGGTCTTTATCAGCCCAAACCTTTTCACCCTTAGGTCCGTTTTTTTTCTTTGGGCCCAAAAAATTGGTTCTTTAAGGCCGTGTATGATTATCTTTCTTTTGAACAAAATTACTGAAAAAATCTTTTTCCCCGGGTTTCCTTTGTTTTCTGACCTTTTTTCCCCGGGGTAAAAAACGCTATTTGGTTTCCCAATTGACCTCGGGGGGGCTTATAACCTTATTGAATTAAGAAACGGGAAATGGAAGCGGCATTCAATACCCCTGGGGGGGCTTTTTGAGTACCTTGTGATCCCCCTTTTGGGCTCACTAATGTCCTTCTGTTTCCAGTCCTTCATGAATGACTTTTTCCCGGGGATTTTGTGGAATACATTTCTGATTGTTTTTTAGATGATATCTTGATTTTTTCAATGACTGGGACATCTCATGTTGAAACATGTTCGAACTGTATTCCAGATTTTGAGAGAGAATGCTCTGTATGTGAAGGATCAAAGTGTCTTTTTGGTGTACAGAGGATCTCATTTCTGGGATTTCATTTTGTCCCCATCTGTTATTGAAATGGACCCGTTCAAGGTTCAGGCCATCTGTGATTGGGTCCAACCTACTTCATTAAGGCTCTTCAAAGATTTTTGGGTTTTGCCAATTTTTATCGTAAATTTATTGGTAATTTCTCGGTTATTGTTAAACCATTGACTGATCTGACCAAAAGGGTTCTGTTTGGGAATTGGCCCCTGAGGCAGTCTCTGCATTTCAGGAACTTAACAGAGATTCACTTCTGCTCCTGTTCTCGGCAGCCTGAATTTTCTCTGCCATTTCAGGTGGAGGTGATGCCTCTGAAATTGGGGCAGGTGCCGTTTTGTCCCAAAAACATCCAGAGACCTCTAAAAGTAAACCTTTTGCCTTTTTCTCTCGAAAATTTTCTCCTACTGAATGTAATTATACGTGGGTAATCGGGAGTTACAGGCCATGAAGTGGGCTTTTGAAGAGTGGAGACATTGCTGGAGGTGCCAAACATCAGTGGTGGTCCTTACGGACCATAAGAATCTGGTTTATCTGGAATCTGCCAAGCGACTCAATCCTAGACAGGCCAGGTGGGCCTTGTTTTCACCGTTTTAATTTTGTGGTTTCCTTTCTTCCTGCACTAAGAATGTTAAGGGCGGATGCCCTCTCGAGGAGTTTCCTTGCGGACTCTCCTGAGTTATCTGATCCTTCTGTTATTTTGAAAGAGGGTGTAGTTCTTTCCGCCATCTCACCCAATTTGAGACTTGCTCTGGAGGGGTGTCAGGAGGATGGCCCGAGCGCTGCCCTGTTGGGAAATTGTTTGTCCCGGACCAGTGGAAAAAGAGTGTGATGTCTGAGATTCATTGTTCCGCGTTGGCTGGGCATCCCGGAATTTTTGGTACCAGAGACTTGGTTAGTCGGTCCTTTTGGTGGGCCAAACCTTGTCTCGTGTTTGTCAGGGAATTTGTGCAGTCCTGCGGGACTTGCTCTCGCTCCAAGCCTTGCTCTCGCTCTAGTGGTTTGTTGATGCCATTGCCTGTGCCCAAGAGACCATGGACCCATATCTCTATGGATTTCATTTCCGACCTCCCTGTTTCTCAGAGAATGACCGTCATCTGGGTGATTTGTGATAGGTTTTTCCAAGATGATACATCTTGTGCCATTACCAAGTTTGCCTTCCTCCTCTGAATTGGTGCCTTTGTTCCTTCAGCACTTTGGTTCGTTTACACGGCATTCCTGAGAACATTGTGTCTGACAGAGGAGTCCAGTTTGTTTCCAGATTTTTGGAGGACCTTTTGTTCTAAAACTTGGTGTTCAATTGTCTTTCTCCTCGGCGTTTTCTTCCTCAGACCAATGGTCAAACTGAGAGAACAAACCAGACATTGGAGACTTATCTAAGATGCTTTGTGTCTGCTGATCAGGATGACTGGGTCTCTTTTTTGCCTTTGGCTGAGTTTGCTCTTAATAATAGGGCTAGCTCTGCCACTTTGATGTCTCCATTTTTCTGTAATTCTGGTTTCACCCTCGATTTTTTTCAGGACAGACGGAGGCTTCTGTCTGTCCAGTGTTGACTCTGTTGTGGAGCGTATGCAACAGATTTGGGACCAGGTAGTGAGAGGTTGTCCCTCTCTCAGGAGAGGGCCCAGCGGTTTGCTAACCGCATAGGACTGATGGTCCTCGGTTTAAAGTGGGGGACTTGGTTTGGTTGTCCTAAGAAATATTCCTAATGAGAGTGGCATCTCCTAAATTTAAGCCTAGTTCATTGGACCTTATAAGATCATGGAGATTCTTAATCCTGTTTCTTTTCGTTTGCTTCTTCCAGGGACATTTAAGATCCATAACGTGTTCCACAAGTCCTTGTTGAAGAGGATTGTTGAGCCAGTGGTTCCTACTGCTTTGCCTCCTGACCCTGTTCGGTTGAGGGCAATATGGAGTTTGTGGTTGAGAAAATATTGAATTCTCGTTTTTCTAGACGGAAACTCCAGTATTTGGTTAAGTGGAGAGGTTATGGTCAGGAAGACAATTCTTGGGTGTTTTGCTTCGGACATCCATGCTAGGAGACTCATCCGTGCGTATCATAGAACTCATCCTGACCGACCTGGTTGCTCAAAGTGAGGGTTCGGTGATCCCTCCTCAAGGGGGGGGGTACTGTTGTGAATGGACTTGAAATGAGTTCTGAGCAGAGGCTCCCTCTGGTGGTTACAAGCGGTACTGGACTGTCCAGTGAAGATTGTGAGGAGTGGGAATCAGGTGTTTACTGACTGGTCTTATATAAGGGAGTCGCCTTCCCATCAGGGTTGCCGGTGATCAATTGTTCTGGTCTCAATCCTTGAGTCCTGTTTCCTTTGTAGCCTGCTGTGTCGTGTCTGCATCTCCTGCTAACAGATAAGACATTTTCTTCTTTTTGTTTTTGTGCTTGATTTTTGCATTTTGTCCTGCACTTCTGTGGGGGCCTTCAGGGTCCCCTCCGGGGGCTTTTGCCCTCTCATTTAGTTCAGCCACTGATGTTTTGTACTTTTGCTTTTTTGATTTTGTTACACCAGAGAACTAATTTAGGTGGTAGAGGTCGTGTGATCTCAGGTGATTTTGAAATTAGTAGAGTTGGTGCTTTTCAGGGTTTTTTGGGATTGCAGTAAGTGCCCTTCCTATCCTTTTCTATTTAGGTAGTTTGGCCCCAACGTTTGCTCATTACTATTTTCTGTCTGTGTCAGTATTTCATTCTTGTCTAACCACCATTACAGTTTGGGGCTTTCTATGTTCTTTGGGGATCTGCTCCGGGGCAGATAGCTTTCCTCTTTCTATCTTTAGGTGTAGTTAGTTTCTCAGCTGTGACGAGGCGTCTAGACCAACGTAGGAACGCTCCAACGGCTGCCTCTAGTTGTGGTGGTTAGTCAGGGTACTGCAATCTCATAGATTCCAACTTCTCTGGTGTATTGCCTTTTTTACCTGCACTCCTCAGTTACCGAAACATAACAGCATCCGATGCGAGAGCATCGTCACTTGCTGTGTCACTCTCACCCATAGACTTATATGGGTGCGAGTGCGCCGAGACTCGGCCGAGCGATTTTACTCGCCCGTAAAATACGGCCAAGAAAAAAAAAACGGTGATGGGAGCGGCCCCATAGATTAATACTGGTCTGAGTGCTATGCAATGTTTTATCGCATAGCACTCGTCCATATCATGGCTAGTGTGACTCCGGCATTAATCTGAGAGCAACATAATGTAGGGCAGAGAGCCTGATTCCAGTGATATACAGTATCACTTGCCCAGCAACTTTCTGTAGTTTTAATGCAATTAGTATTTTATCAGCAGGAGATTATCACTGCAGGACTAGATGTCCTTCTGCCAGGATAATTTGTGTAACCCCCAGCCCACCTCTAATTGTCAGCTTTTCGCCTATGCACAGTGTCACGGGGATATTGCTATAGAGAGGGCCAGAAGACTGAGGCATCTGGTTACCCGAACTCCTGCACTCATTAGAACAGTGCAGGTTTTATCTTGCTGGCAGTGCAAGAGTTAATCAATTCAGTTGAAGCTCCTGGAGATCTCTGACCTGGATTGTCTCAGATGTTCAGTGTTGGCCACTACCCTCCGCTTTATATGCTTGCCACTGGCACTTGGGAATATATGCAGGCGCCAGATTCCCAGCCCCGCAGTGTGAATAGATCATAACACACTGCGGGGCGGGATCTGGGGCCGCAGCTACAGCAGCGCCGGTGAAGTCGCAAGAAGGACTGGAGGCGGGGTCGGAAACAAGAGGGGCATAATTGACACCACTGAGGGCCGTTGACACAGGGGAGAATACAAACTCCCTGACACAATAGCGGTATGTCGGACAGATTATAGAACTGTATATTTCAGCTTTCCTAGCGATCAGAAACATAAGAGCCACCATCACAGAATGCAGCCTTAGTGCTGCTGAAGGCGGCTCTCTTACTTAAAAAAAGCCCTGGGGAGGACAGGTTCCCTTTAAATTTTGACTATTTTTCTTTGTCAGAAAAAAATACTAAATTTAAAGCTTGGAAATTCGGTGACATGTTGTCGGAAGTTTATAGACTAAAAGAACAATTTACATTTTACTCAACAAATATACCTATAAAGAAAAAAATCAGACAAACTGAATATTTGAAAGTGGTCTCTTAATTTTTGTCAGAGCTGTACACTCCAGTGTTGGAGAGCTGAATTTTTCTGTGCATGTTGAGACATGTCTAGACAAGCAACAGACATTAGAATTCAGTCTGATGAAAGCACTGGAATTGACAGGATGGCAGTGCGGCTCTTCAAATAAAGAAAGTATTTGGAATATAAAATTTCTCACAAAGTAAGAAAAGAAGCCTAAAAAAGCATAAAGGGATGATTGCTGTATATGGTGATGATGCACCATCCTACTACCAAGTAAAGGTTTGGGCAAAGCAGTTTAACACGAACTACTGATGGAGTCATTTTGACTCCTTTTGTTTTTTATTTCTCTTCTGTGACTACATTTTTCAGAATTCCGGCTTGAAACTCGGTGACTTTTCCTCAATATGATGTGAAAAAAGATTTTGTGAGAATAAATAATTTTGGTGAAAAATGTGCGCGTTTTTTTCAAAATTTACCAAGAACTACTGAAGGGAGTCATTTTGACTCCCTACTATATTTTGAGGTCCTTTTGTCACTAAATGTTGCTATAAAGTTTTGTGCATAATTTTTTCACTCTGTCTTATTTACCCTGATTTCATATAGATGTAGTTCAATTTACATGTCAACTTTTCACATTTTCCTTGTGTTTTACCTGCTTGTATTACTGTGTAATGCTGAACAAAATAGCTTGTTTACTCTAGGCTCTTATCTTATGCTAATTTTTGATTCATATATATTGACACATATAAAGAACTGTACGCTTGCAGAAGCATGCAGGAACAATAATTTACAGTTTACTCTATCTGATGAGGAGCTAGATGCATTCATTGCGATATTCTATGCTCGTGGAATATCTGGCACGAACCGTCACTCGATTAGCAGTATTTGGTGTAATGACTGGGAATACCGTTTTGCAAAGCGACAATGTCTAGGGACCGCTTTGTTGAAATTATGAGGTTTCTCAGATTTGATGAGAAATCTACTCGATCGGAGAGACTGCAAACGGACAAGTTTGCTCTATTTTCTACTGTGTGGGACAGGTTTATTGAAAATTGTATTGCGTGTTACAAACCTGGCCCATACATAACGGTGGATGAGCAACTTTTCCCAAGCAAAACTAGGTGTCCATTCACGCAGTACATGCCTTCCAAACCAGATAAATATGGCCACAAATATTGGCTAGCTGTTGATAAGGAGAGCAAATATCTGGCAAATGGCTTCCCTTATCTAGGCAAAGATGACACACGCCGTGCTGAGGACCGTTTAGCTGACCATGTGGTAATGAAGTTATTGGACCCGTTTTTGAAAAAAGGTCGCAATGTTACAACCGATAATTATTTTACTTCAGTAAAATTAGCTAAACAGCTAAAAAGCAAAGGAACAACCATCGTGGGAACACTGAACAAGATAAGGCGAGAAGTGCCTAAAGAAATAAAATCCATGAAAGAGGAATTGTACAACACTAAAGTGTTTAGAAATGAAGACAATTTTACACTTACAGTATATCAAGGAAAGCCCAACAAAAATGTTGTCATTTTGAGTTCCGTCCATCCAGATGTTGTTGTTGCGTCTGATTCCGCTAAAAAAACTCCAGAAACGGTAAAGTTTTACAATGAAACAAAATATGGAGTAGATGTAGTGGATCAGATGGCACGAAAATATACCACACGAACATGCACAAGGAGATGGCCTGTTCATGCATTTGAAAATGCCTTAGACTTTGCGGGTATAAATGCATGGATAATATTCAATGAGATAACCCACCAAAAAATGTCACGCAAGGCATTTTTGCAAACGCTTGTGAGAGAGTTGAGTGGTCCTTATGTCACAGATAGGGAAAAGGGTTCCACGTCCCAAGTTTCTACATGCTCAGAAGTGATGGTTCAAACAAAATTTTGCCAGATCAAAGAAAAGTGCAAGAAAAATAGATCTGTCGGCAATTGTAAGACTTGTGGTAAGTCTTTGTGTGGGCAATGTACTGCCATAAATCAAAGGCAATGCCTAAAATGCGAAACACCAAATGTTTAGAAGGTGAATTCTGCGCCATATTTTCATTTTTATGCTCCTCCACCTACATTTTCTCTGCTTTTTGTTCTTCAGTTGTTGTTTATATGTGTGCACTTGAATAAAAAAAAATGTTTGAAAAACGTCTATTATAATTATTGTTATTTTCTGTAGAAAAATAAGAAAAGCAGAAAAAAAACAATCAAAAGCATTACTGTTGGATCTCACAATAATAATACATTACAAAAAATATAATTATTAATAAATAACCACAAATGAAACTCTAAAAATAAACGAAAACAAGCAAGGAGTCAAAATGACTCCTTTCAGTAGTTCTAGGCGGGGTCACGAGTCCAGTAGTCCTAGTGTTAAATGGGGTAGGAAATCAATTTAGGATGAACCCCATTCAGGTCGACTTGTCGAAGCATCTTCAGAAGTAGTGTGCAGTAAAGTGGAGGTCATAATTTTCGAAGATTGTCAGTTCATAGTCACTGTTAAACCTCATGAATTAGGCATTTCATTCCTCATGGTTTCTAATATCATTCATGATGTGTTGTGAATAGGCTGGAAATGAGTTCTGAGCAGAAGCTCCCTCTGGTGGTTACAAACGGTACTGGACTGTCCAGTGAAGATTGTGAGGATTGGGAATCAGGTGTTACTGACTGGTCTTATATAAGGGAGTCGCCTTCCCATCAGGGTTGCCGGTGATCAATTGTTCTGGTCTCAATCCTTGATTCCGTTTCCTTGGTAGCCTGCTGTGTCGTGTCTGAATCTCCTGCTAACAGATAAGACTTTTTCTTCTTTTTGTTTTTGTGCTTGATTTTTGCATTTTGTCCTGCACTTCTGTGGGGGCCTTCTGGGTCCCCTCTGGGGGCTTTTGCCTCTCAGTTCAGTTCAGCCACTGATGTTTGTACATTTGCTTTTTCCAGTTTTTTCAGTGGCTGCTGTTTTGTTTTTGGTTACACCAGAGAACTAATTTAGGTGGTAGAGGTCGTGTGATCTCAGGTGTTTTTGAAATTAGTAGAGTTGGTGCTTTTCAGGGTTTTTTGGGATTGCAGTAAGTGCCCTTCCTATCCTTTTCTATTTAGTAAGTTTGGGCCCCAACGTTTGCTCATACTATTTTCTGTCTGTGTCTGTATTTCCTCTTGTCTAACCGCCATTACATGTTTGGGGGCTTTCTATGTTCTTTGGGGATCTGCTCCGGGGCAGATAGCTTTCCTCTTTCTATCTTTAGGTGTAGTTAGTTTCTCAGGCTGTGACGAGGCGTCTAGGACCAACGTAGGAACGCTCCACGGCTGCCTCTAGTTGTGGTGGTTAGTCAGGGTACTGCAATCTCATAGTTTCCAACTGCTCTGGTGTATTTCCTTTTTTTGAAGGAAAAAGGGATCCAGCTTCAATAAAATCTTCATCTTTATTGATTCATAAAAACATGAATAATGGCATGCTCCTGGACAAGCTCAGGACAAGGCATTGTCCTGAGCTTGTCCAGGAGCATGCCATTATTCATGTTTTTATGAATCAATAAAGATGAAGATTTTATTGAAGCTGGATCCCTTTTTCCTTCATTTTCTTATGTATCTTCACGTTTGATCAAGCGGAGGATCCGTGCTTCTACAATCCGGTGAGCTGGTTAGCGTTCTTATATTTGTATTTCCTTTTTTTGCCTGCTCTCCTCAGCTACCAAATCATAACTATGATGTCTTGATGATGTCATAGGTCAGTTCCCGTGGGTGACACGAATGGTGACGCCTGAGCAAAAAACATGTCACCAACAATTTAACCAAGAGAATTTAGACATGCTTAGAGAAAATCCAGGAGACTGCTATTCTCAAATCATTACGGGTGATGAAACATGGGTCCACCACCGTGATCCTGAGCCAAATAAGAGTCCATGCAATGGAAGCACAAGTGGTCACCAACTCCAAAGAAATTTTGTGTCCAGCAGTCAGCTGGGAAGATCATGGCAACAGTTTTTGGATACAGACGATGTTTTACTATTAGAATTCATGTCACACAAGACAACAATTACTGGAGACACCTATGCTTCAACAATGAAGCCATGACTTGATGCAATCAAAGAGAAACAACGTGGGAAGTTGTCCACAGGTTGTTGCTGCTTCATGACAATGTGCCGACTTACAAGTCTCTGAAATCACAAGCTGCTATCAGGGAATGCGTTTTCATGGAACTTAACCATTCACCCTACAGTCCAGACCCGGCTCCCGGGGATTACATTCTATTTCAGAACCTGAAGACATTTCTGTGTGGGTAACAATTTCCTGATGATAATGCAGCCAAAGAAGCAGTAACTTGGTCCTTGCAGCAGCAAGAAGTCTCCAGTAGTGATGAGTGAGTATACTCGTTGCTCGGGTGTCCTCCAAGTATTTGGGAGTGCTCGGAGATTTAGTTTCTGTTGACCCAGCTGCATGATTTGTGACTGCTAGACAGCCTGAATACATGTGGGGATTGCCTGTTTGTTAGGAAATCCCCACATGCAATCAGGCTGTCTAGCAGCCGCAAATCATGCAGCTGCGGCGACACATACTAAATCTCCGAGCATGCCCAAAATACATGGAGATCACCTGAGCGTGCTCGGAAAACCAGAGCAATGAATATACTCGCTCATGACTAGTCTCCTGTTATTCTGAGGGCATCCAATCACTGGAGGTCAAGTGGAGTAAGTGTGTTGATGTCAAGGGGGATTAAAATGAAAAGTAGCAAGTTCAATTTCTCAGAAAATTTTGTTTTCATATTAAGGTAGATAAATTATTGAACACCTCTCATACATCAAGCTGCTTTCAGGTTACATAGCAAAACCTGCTGATGGATTCCCTTTAACACACTCCTACAAACGTATAATCCACACTTACTTCAGGCTGTGCTATTCACTCATCACGTCTACTGGGAATCTTCAAACCCAGCTCCAATCCACAAAATTTAAATCATTCACGGACACTGCTGATTCAATTGTGAAATACTTTTTCTTTTCATTTCAAATCCATATCACAAATTCTCTCCATAACATGGAACAATACAGCTGGACGTTTCAAGGGCATGACTCTTTGCCAAGTGTCCAAGTGTGTTATTCCATGTTTAATCCACTCTGCCACAAGTCATATGTTATTCCTTGACTTTTCATAGGGCATATTCCGGGGAATATTTGAGACCTGTGCATTTTTTGGAGAGTAGTTGCGATATGGCTTCAAAATGATCTGAAAAATATTTTAGAACTGAATCATCAGTGTCCATGAGTTTTTATTTTGTGTATTTTAATACACTCTAAATGCAACATCAAGAAGGAAAAATCATGCGTTATGGAAATCACAGGTTGGATAGGCATGTTAGTGATATGCAAATTATGAAAAAATGGAAACTAAATTTTCAAAACATCTTGATTTATTCAGTATGATGTATGAGCGCCACACACAGAAATACACGCAATTATACGCTTGGCTGCTATTAATAAGGTTATTAATGGTTGCCCGAGGAACGTTCTGTCACACTGAATGCACTTGGACACGCAAATCATCAAGATCAATAGGATCAACCCTCCTAAGCCATCTATTTTGGGCACATAGGTCATAGAAAGTTAAATAAAATACCTTTTTATCTGCGATCTGATGTCTTACTTCCCAGAAACCCATGTTTTTCTTAATGTGTATTGAGCTGTCAAGATCTATGGGCCAGACATAGATCTCCCTGAGAATCTGCCTCCAGAGCTTCATTTATATGAATGGGGGCGTTACCAGTGTGAGATGTAGCTCAGGAGAGAGGACTGTCAGTCATTACATGTCATGTCATTACATTACATGTCATTACATGACATGTAAAGTAATGCCCCTTTACATTAATAATAACCTTTAAATGCAGATTCGCAGGGAGATCTATGTACGGCCCATAGATCTTAACACATTATTTACAAATTAAGAAAAATGTGGATTTCCCTGAAATGACACAGTGGATTGCAGATATTAAGGTATCATTTTATTCAGCTTAATATGACCTACATGCCCATATAGACGGTTTAGGAGGGTTGATCCTACTGACAGATTTTCTTTAATATTGTCATTGATTGCATGCCAACATGTGTATTTCTGCACATGGTGCTTATACCCAATGCTGAATAAATCGAGACATTCTAAAAATCTTACTTTCAGTTTTTCATAATTTACATATAATTAATATGTTGTAAGGGGTTGAAACACTTAGCTGCTTCGTCAGGTAGACACAGGAACCGTTCTGGTGGAGAATCACCTGCTGGTTTATTGGGCATGACATAAACCTTGTCAGGGTTCAGCAAAAAAAACAGTCTTGCTGGCATAACGGTAAAACAAACAAAAACACAGTCCTTAGGAGTCCATTCCCTGCAGGGTTCACCTGCAGTTATCCTGCACAGTCCTTAGCTCCTCCAGGAGCTATGTGGGAGTTCCTGCTCTCCCAAGACACAACTCTCATGGCCAGGTATTTAACACCAATGAGATGGTCACATGACCTTGACCTCACACAGGTCCTGTCAGGACTCTGCATGTGGAGATACGGTGGACCTCTGCCCACTCGCTCTATGGAGGTCCACTAAAACCAGCCCATAATATAGGTTCATATTAACCCTCTCAGCACTTAGCGTACTAGAAGAAGAAAAACACTCTGGTTTGTGACACGTATCTCCCGTCACATACTATGCCAGTGACTCTGTCACAATGTCTGTATATCCTGATATTTTCATAATGCCATAATTTTTTCTTTCTTGGTGTCGCAATTTCAATGTCAAGGAGGGTATACATACTTTCATATCCAGCATACATACAGCAACAAGAAAGCATGAATAGTATGTGAACTATGTATACATGGAGAAGGAGGTTTGGGAAGGCACTATATGGCAAGTACATCGGCTAGGAGTAAGCCATCATCCTTTTTTGTTCTTTATATGTTTGCTCTCTAATGCAATACAAAACAAGAGGACAACACTGCAGCAATTGTGGGGCAATCAGAATACTTCCATATTGCCTTTTGTATAGGCTGAAATTTTGAACCCATGAACATTGATTGTACAATTTTCCAAGAAGCCTCCGCAAGTTCAACTCTCTTCCATGGCTAGTTAACCGAATACTATATATTCTTCCATGGCACCACTTGTATGCTATATATATTATATACTTTCATGGTACCACTTGTATGATATTATATATATATATATATATATATATATATATATATACACACAGTGGGGGAAATAAGTATTTGATCTCTTGCTGATTTTGTAAGTTTGCCCACTGACAAAGACATGAACAGTCCATTATTTTAAGAGTAGGTTAATTTTAACATTGAGAGATAGAATATCAAAAATAAAATCCAGAAAATCACATTGTATAAATTATATAAAATTTATTTGCATTTTGTAGTGAGAAATAAGTATTTGATCCCCTACCAACCATTAAGAGTTCTGGCTTCTACAGACCAGTTAGGCTATGTGCACACATTGCGGATTTTGTTGCGGATCCGCAGCGGATTTTCCGCACGGAATTGCAGCAGATCCGAAAGTGTTTGAGCAAACAATGTTAATCAATGGAAAAAAAATTGATGTGCACATGCTGCGGAAAATTCATGTCAATTCTTTTTGCAGATCCGCTGCTTTCCTACACCCACCCTTGTTGTTCCAGGATGACAGGATGAGTGGTGGTGACTCCAATTCAGACTGTGACTCTAACGCAAGGGAAAGAGAGTCTGGTAAGGAGGACCCGAGAAAAAATGGCAAGTTTTCCTCCCGTCGATGGGGACACGGCGGTCGCAGAAAGGCAGGGTCAGGTGCAAACAACTTAATGTCCTAGATAATGAGGTCATGTTGCCGCTGACAAACCCCAGCACAGAGGTAGCCGGTGATGTACTAAAAATAAAACTGACACATTGTGACGGTAGAGATCCATCAGCAGAGAGCACAGGTGGAGGGAAAGCCCACGATGGTCACAGAGAACAGACCTGTAATAGACCCACGTCTGCTGTGACAGAGAGGGGTGAAATGGCTGAGTATGGTGAAGGCTCCAGAGAACCTGATGCTGATGAGCTGGAGAGTGTGGAGTCCTCTGAAGTTACAGAGAGTTGAGAGGTACCTAAGGGTGACCGAAGAAAGCCTCAAAAAAGGTTGAAAGTGTCGAGTATGGAAGCTGCCAACTCAGAGCAGCTGGATCAGGTACGTCACCTGGAGTCCGAGCTTTTGGCAGTCAAGGCTCAGCTCAGAGACAAGGAAGTGCAGAAGCAGAAGCTGCTCCATTCCATCCTTTCCACCGAGGAGAAGCTGCGCTCTGCTTGGCAGGAGGACACAGAACACGTGTCTCAGCGAGAACCGTGATTCTTCAGTGAGCCCAGCAGAGACCCAAGAGGCGGTCAAAGGTGATAGACAACAGACCCCAGAGAAAGTGGAACATGTTGATGAAGGAACAGGTAGAACTCTGAAGCGGCAGAGTGTGGGTGGGCAAAATGGCCCATCTGAAAATATAATTAAAGAAGCGATGGTGCGACATGTGCTGGCCAAAAGAGAACAGGATCACGAAATAGAGCTGCTTAAAGAGACAGTGAAAGAGCATGTCAAACGAGAAAGGGTCCTGAGACAAGCGGCTGAGTGCAGAGTGGATGAGCTGGAGAAGGAAGTCTCTGAGCTCAGAGGTCATCTGTCAACATGTCAAACCGTGAACAAAGCCATATGGGAGGATATGGAGGAGCTCAGAGAAGCATTAAGAGGACATCTGCAAGAGAAGGAGTTGGTGGGCGCAGTGCCAGAGTGGTAACGAGGCGGAGCTGCAAATGCCCATCTTGGCGAGGCGTCTTGACGAGTGTAAAGCTGAGGGAGAGTTTGCACTAAGAGCTGAACCAGACAATCACCCGGTAGTGGCAGATGACTTGATGGAAATGTCCAAGGCAAAGCAGGAGCTGTCCATCCATGAAGAGAATGAGACATCGCTCTTCAAGTGAGTTGTACAGGTACCTGAGGACGTGCGCAGCGCTTGTGCCAGTGAGGCTGTGCATGAGGGCCTTTGGAAAGGCAGTAGAAGAGTGTAGTGTGTACTGGGCGCCAGAGACTCAGCAGTTGGTCATACTGTCAACTAAGGAAGTCACGGTGAAGCGGGTTGCGATCCTGAGTGACATGCACCTACAATGCCTCCGCACAAAACAGATGATCCTTTTGAGGAATAAGGAAGCTGCTCGACGTCTGGAGCATGCGAGGAAAGCTCAAAGTCAGCTGGGCTTTGTGGAAGACATTGTTAAACTGCCCAGAAATCTGGTGAGGAAAGTCATTGGGAGACTTGGAAAAGTGATGCAGGAAATCGTGAATAGGTCCGGAGTGGCGAGAGTTAGGATTCCAGCTGATGGTGAAGCCCAGGTAGCTGGTCTGTCATGTGTGCATCGCCACGAAGATCGTCGTGGTTGCACATTCTGACTTCTCACAGCTGAGTTGCTGTTTCTTTGTGTTTGGCAGTTAGGGAGTTAATTCTGTCTGTGCTCAGTTCTGGGACTGGGTGCAGTTTTCTCCCGGCTGCAATTAATTATTTGTTGATTGATTTCCTTTAAATCTCTGGTTGTCTGTGTTGGGAGTTGCCAGTGAAATTTTTCATGCAGACCACAGATAGGATTGTATCTGTATAGACTTAAGTTAAAGAGCTCCTTAGTTGTTTTAAGCTCACCTTGCTTAGAGTTTAATATCCCAGATCATTTATGTTCCTTCTGTGTTTGAGTGTGTATGCAAGTCTGTGTTTTCTCCAGTCTGTCTTATATGTCTAATCTGTGTATTTAGCAGAGATCAGCCCATATCCCTTTGGTGGTAGTCAGGATCCTTCTTAGGACTGATTACAGGGTTCAGGGACTGATAGGAGACAGGGTTAGGCTGGAGACTTGGACCTCTGAACCATTATCAGTACCTCCAAGGTGAGGGATTAGTTAGGACCCCAGTTTAGGGTCAGGTTAGACCCCGGTCCTCCTCTTTCCTGTGACAGTGTATCAAGTCCTCAAGATTAACCCTGAGTTCAACGGATATCGTGTCAGGTAAATCTATTCTATATTTACATGCTGATGTTGCTAATCTATATGTTGTATAGAGTGTTGTTCTTTTAAGAATAGTTTACTGACATCGTACACATATCATAAGACCGCGTGACATTTTCACTGGCCCATAAAATTATTCCCAGTTGCCATGGATCCAGTAGCCCAGCTGGCTCTGCAGTTGCAGGGATTATCCATGGAGCTGACGGACATTAAGTCCAAAGTTTTGTCTCCCTCGGAGCAAACCAGATTTGAACCTAAAGTAGCTCTTCCGGACAGGTTCACTGGTGGGCGAGACACATTTTTTACCTTCAGGGAAGCATGTAAATTGTATTTTCGGCTTCGGCCTCGATCATCAGGGAGTGAAGAGCAGAGAGTGGGAATTGTTATCTCGCTCCTACAAGGGGACCCTCAATCCTGGGCCTTCTCCCTTCCTCCGGGATCCCCGGCTCTACAGTCAGTAGATCGATTTTTTACTGCCCTGGGTTTGGTATATGATGACCCAGATCGGGTCTCTCTTGCTGAGACAAAATTACGTAAGATACAGCAGGGAGATCGTCCGGCGGAGGAATTTGCTTCTGAGTTCCGTAGATGGGCCACAGATACTCAGTGGAATGACCCAGCTCTTAGGAGCCAGTTTTGTCATGGGCTTTCTGACAAACTAAAGGACGTTTTGGCTCAGTATGATTCTCCTCCATCACTGGAGGCTGCTATGGCCCTAGCTATCCGTACTGATAGACGGCTCCGGGAGAGGTGCGAGGTAACTCCGCCCCCTGTTGTTACTCCACCTACTACTAAAGTCCCTTATGTTGAGGTTCCCCTTGTCTGTTCGGAGGAGCCTATGCAGTTGGGAGGGACATCATTTCGTAGGAGGGGATTGGCGGTACGCCGCAGGACTAGAAGGTGTTTCTTCTGCGGGAAAGAGGGACATTTTGTTGGGGGATGTCCATCCCGTGCCTTGTTGAGCAAAAAGTCGCCGGAAAACTGTTAATCCAGGTTGTGTGGTGGACGACAACCTGGGAGTATGTATTTCGTCCGCTAGTTCTTCTCAGTTCCTTGTACCAGTGGAGGTGGTGGTTGGTACGAGAGTGGAGAGATTTTCTGTTCTTCTTGATAGTGGGTCCGGGGCTAATCTGGTTGACGCTCAGTTTGCTCAGGCTCAAGGTATGCATCTGAGTGTATTGGTCAAACCGATCCCTATATTCTCCATTGACGCCAGGCCTCTCGGCCAAGGTAGCTTTGTTCATGAGGTTCATAACATTGACCTTCGGGTAGGGGCAATACATAGGGAACTATTATCTTGTTATGTGTTGGAGGGTCTACCTACTCCTATTGTGTTGGGACTTCCTTGGTTGGTTAAACATAACCCTGTGATTAATTGGCAGTCCAGAGATATAAGCCAATGGGGGGAGTTTTGCAAAAGTAACTGCATGAACACAGTCATCAGTGCGGTCGTGCCTAGTACTTTGCCTCCTTTTTTGGAGGACTTTGGGGATGTGTTCTCTGAGGAGGGGTGTCAGGAGTTGCCTCCTCATCGCGTGTATGACTGCTCTATTAATTTACTTCCTGATGCTAAGTTACCTAAAGCTAGGTTATATAACCTTTCTGGTCCTGAGAGGCAGGCTATGAAAGATTATATTTCGGAAAGTCTGGCCAAAGGGCATATTAGACCTTCATCTTCCCCAGTGGCCGCGGGGTTCTTCTTTGTGAAGAAAAAAGATGGAGGCCTACGCCCTTGCTTGGATTTCCGCGAACTTAATCGGATTACTGTTCGAGATCCGTATCCACTCCCTCTGATTCCTGATCTCTTCAATCAAATTGTTGGCGCCAAATGGTTCTCTAAATTGGATCTCAGGGGGGCGTATAATCTGATTAGGATAAAAGAGGGGGATGAGTGGAAAACGGCGTTTAACACGCCGGAGGGACATTATGAGAACCTTGTCATGCCTTTTGGTCTGACTACTGCACCGGCAGTATTCCAACATTTTGTTAATGACATTTTTCGTCATCTGGTGGGGCTGTTTGTGGTCGTATATTTGGATGACATTTTAATTTACTCACCAGATCTTGTGTCTCACCAGGAGCATGTGAGACAGGTGTTGCAGATCTTGCGAGACAATAAACTATACGCCAAACTGGAAAAGTGTGTATTCGCCGTACAGGAACTTCAGTTTTTGGGTTTCTTGGTGTCAGCCTCCGGTTTCCGTATGGACCCTGAAAAGGTGAGAGCAGTGCTTGAATAGGATCAGCCAGAGGATCTTAAGGCTCTGCAGCGTTTTCTGGGGTTTGCTAACTACTACCGGAAATTTATTTGTAATTTCTCATCTGTTGTCAAACCTCTCACTGACATGACAAGAAAAGGGACGGATTTTTCTAAATGGTCGGACAAAGCTTGCCAAGCTTTTTCCTCTTTGAAAAAATGTTTTGCTTCGGCACCCGTTCTCATCCAACCAGATGCATCACAGCCGTTCGTTGTGGAGGTGGACGCGTCTGACGTAGGGGTGGGTGCAATATTGTCCCAGGGTCCGTCCCTGGTAAATGGCATCCGTGCGCTTTCTTTTCTAAAAAATTGTCGTCCGCCGAAAGGAATTATGATATCGGCAATAGGGAACTTTTGGCCATTAAGTTGGCTTTTGAAGAATGGCGTCACTTTTTGGAGGGGGCAGTCCACCCGGTCACCGTCATTACTGATCACAAGAACCTGCTGTATTTGGAATCTGCTAAGCGTCTGAATTCCAGACAAGCTCGATGGTCGTTGTTTTTTACCAGGTTTAATTTTGTTGTCACTTATCGCCCTGGATCTAAGAATGTTAAGGCGGATGCCTTGTCTCGCAGTTTCCCAGGGGCCGGGAAAATGGATGACCCGATTCCTATCCTTCAGGAGGGGGTGGTAGTGTCGGCTGTATGTTCTGAGCTTGAGGAGGAGGTGTTAGAGGCTCAGGGGGACGCCCCTGCAGGACCTCCAGGGAGACTGTTTGTCCCAAATCAGTTGAGACAAAAGGTTATTGAGGCACATCATAATTCTGCTTTAGCAGGACATCCAGGGAGTAAGGCTACTTTAGATCTCCTTTCTCGCCGGTTTTGGTGGCCTAACGTTAATAAAGATGTTTTAACTTTTGTCGCGTCCTGTGGGGTTTGTGCTCGCTCTAAGACCCCTCATACCCGTCCGTCTGGGACCCTCTTACCCTTGAAACTTCCGGAGCGTCCATGGACTCATTTGTCTATGGACTTCATCACGGACCTTCCTCAGTCGTCAGGGAAGACTGTCATACTGGTGGTTGTTGACAGGTTCAGTAAGATGGCACATTTCATTGCTCTTCCTGCCCTCCCTAATGCTAAAACTCTGGCGCAGGTGTTCATTGGGGAGATTGTGAGACTTCATGGGTTGCCTTCTGATGTGGTGTCAGATAGGGGGTCTCAGTTTGTGTCCAAGTTTTGGAGGGCATTTTGTTTACGTCGGGGGATGCAATTGTCATTTTCCTCGGCTTTTCATCCGCAGACCAATGGTCAGACAGAGCGTCTGAATCAAAGCCTAGAGACTTATCTTTGGTGTTTTGTCTCAGAGAACCAGGAGGACTGGTCTTCTTTCTTGCCTCTGGCAGAGTTCGCTCTTAACAACAGGCGGAGCGAGTCCACTGGTAAGTCCCCGTTTTTTGGGGCATATGGTTTTCATCCCCAGTTTTGTACATTCAATGGGGGGGGCCCTTCTGGGGTTCCTGAGGAGGAGCGTTTCTCGTCGTCACTTGCTTCAGTGTGGAGAGGTGTATTGAATAATCTGAGTGCTATGGGGAACCGTTATAAACGTATGGCTGATAGGAGGAGAGTTTCTGGTCCAGATCTTAATGTGAACGATCTGGTATGGTTGTCTACCAGGAATATAAAACTTAAAGTTCCCTCCTGGAAGCTGGGCCCCAGATTCATCGGGCCGTACAGGATCAGTTCCATAATTAATCCTGTGGCATTTCGTCTGGACCTCCCTCCTACGTTTAAAATTCATAATGTGTTCCACAAGTCATTACTTAAGAGGTACGTGGCACCAGTCATACCATCACCTCTACCTCCTCCTCCAGTGGTGGTCAATGGTAACTTGGAGTTTCAAGTGTCAAAGATCATTGACTCACGTCTGAATCGCCGGTCCCTTCAGTACTTGGTGCATTGGAAGGGGTATGGTCCGGAGGAGAGGACGTGGGTTCCTGCGTCTGACATTAACGCAGATCGTTTGGTGCGGACCTTCCACAGAACTCACCGGGCAAACCTGGCCTGAGGGTCCGGAGGCCCCTCGTAGAAGGGGGGGTACTGTCATGTGTGCATCGCCACGAAGATCGTCGCGGTTGCACATTCTGACTTCTCACAGCTGAGTTGCTGTTTCTTTGTGTTTGGCAGTTAGGGAGTTAATTCTGTCTGTGCTCAGTTCTGGGACTGGGTGCAGTTTTCTCCCGGCTGCAATTAATTATTTGTTAATTGGTTTCCTTTAAATCTCTGGTTGTCTGTGTTGGAGTTGCCAGTGAAATTTTTCATGCAGACCACAGATAGGATTGTATCTGTATAGACTTAAGTTAAAGAGCTCCTTAGTTGTTTTAAGCTCACCTTGCTTAGAGTTTAATATCCCAGATCATTTATGTTCCTTCTGTGTTTGAGTGTGTATGCAAGTCTGTGTTTTCTCCAGTCTGTCTTATATGTCTAATCTGTGTATTTAGCAGAGATCAGCCCATATCCCTTTGGTGGTAGTCAGGATCCTTCTTAGGACTGATTACAGGGTTCAGGGACTGATAGGAGACAGGGTTAGGCTGGAGACTTGGACCTCTGAACCATTATCAGTACCTCCAAGGTGAGGGATTAGTTAGGACCCCAGTTTAGGGTCAGGTTAGACCCCCGGTCCTCCTCTTTCCTGTGACAGTGTATCAAGTCCTCAAGATTAACCCTGAGTTCAACGGATATCGTGTCAGGTAAATCTATTCTATATTTACATGCTGATGTTGCTAATCTATATGTTGTATAGAGTGTTGTTCTTTTAAGAATAGTTTACTGACATCGTACACATATCATAAGACCGCGTGACATGGTCAAAATGGGATTGTCCCATTCATCATTGACGGCTCAGTGGAAAGCCTTAGGAATGTCCAAATGCTCCAGGAATATCGGGTGACATACCTAAGGGAGATAGAGCAGCTAAGACTGTACAGACTGCAGATAAATAAACAGCGGCAGGACATAAGATGACGGCCACCTTCATCCCAAGGTAAAGGGAACAGAAAGGGCCCCCCAAATAGTGGAATGGCTGACAGCCAAAGACATTCAGCAAGACAAGGATGCCGAGAATCAGCAAGTGGCAGCTCTACTCTCGGTACAAGGCTGAGGAACCTGGACAGCAGCCCCTGTGACGTACTAGATAGGTCAGGCTCAGACCAGACAGTTGACTCAACTGTAAGTGGGTCTCATGACCACACCAACCGGGGGAGGCAGCCATGGAGAGAAGGGTCGGGTGAAGGGGCGTATTTAAGAATTGTGGAGACTAAAAAGGGTCTGGTGACACAGACAGACTGTGACTCAAGGGCTGGAGCCCAAAGCCTATATACTGACCGCTGGGGGTGGGGGAGGCCTAACAAGGGTATGACACTGAATGACACCCAAAACCAACTGAGACGGTCCTCTCGACTGGTAGGGCAAGGTAATGTGCGTGACCTGTCTCAAGACCCCTGGTATGTGACAAGTGTTTAACCCCACAAGTTTGAACGGGGGGGGATATGCGAGACAGTGACTGGCAATGTTATAAATGGCCGGTATGTGTCGCAGAGGAGGAGGAGGTCCTCTGCGCTGTAAGCCAGTAATGTTGTTCTGGGACCTGTAGTCCAAGCTTTGTTTTTGTTTATAAAGGGGGGCTTACAGTGTTAGCCAGAGAGCTGGGCGGGACTGGCTAACCACACACACACCTCCCACCTTTGGGGGTGGCTACAGTGATATAATGTGACTGAGGTCTGGTCACATGGTCTGTGTTCTAAGGTCCTGCAAGCCAGGACAGGTCTATGTGTTGGAAGGTCCCACGAGTTTATGGTCTTCCTGAGGAGCACATGGGGAGACCATGGACATGCAGAGTCTGTGACGGCACTGCATTGGGGAAGCTACCGACCTATTGGGGTCTGGAACTGTCGGGAGTGCCCTGGCCGCAAGGACGGTGATCCCAGTTGGTAGCTTCCACAGGAGAGAGGACTGACAGGAGTCAGCGTGTGTAGTGGAGGTCCAGGAAGGTAACTCCAGACAAAGGGGGTTATAATAACGGCAGAGAAGTATCTGCCATTGGAACAGACTGTCGGTTGGTTATTATGTTTCGGTGATGTATATAATGAACTGTTCGTGGTGCAGTTTATGATTGCATAATAAACCGCATGGACTTGTTTATGTGAGAAAACTGTTACTGTGTGCCTTTATCTCAATGCCAAGCAAGTGTCCCCCAACACACACAGTGAGCGCTGTCTTACAATATATACACACATAAATATACGTATATATATTGGGCCATTGTCAGTCTGTATTTTATCAATGGAGTGCTCAGAGTCGCTGGTGACAATGAGCAGCTGCTTGGCCTAAGGAAACAGCTGGGGGGATGTACAGTGAATAAGTGCAGATTTACGCTTGGAAGGAGCCTGGGACTTTTTGCCTCCGTCAGACATCCCCACACAATGGCAGTCAGCATCCAGCTCTGTTCCACTCTACATGAGTGGAGAAATGTCAGCTGTGATTCACTCTGCTCAGAAGCCGATCACTACACGTACGGTATGTCTGTGCGGCTTCTGATAACAAACGTATCTTACCACAAGAGTCTTGAATGATGCAGTAACTCGCAGAACATCTTTGTGATCTGGATGTGCTTCCTAGAAGAAGAAGAAAGAATCATTGCTTAGTTTTTCCTATCGATGAGGACGAGATAAAGCGTAATGCAACATATAAACCCCTACCCGCATATTGGCACAAACTAGGTAAATAGCGGAAATTTTCTACTTAACGGACTTTTTGTATTTTGGCCAGATGTTTAAAAATCCCATACAATGTAGCAGAAAAGCAGAGCTTTCTGCATTTTTTAACAGCGCCATATGCCCTGAATGCTGCGGCTTTTCCTGTATGTACAGCGCGGTAACAGTGTCAGGTTTCCCAAAACGTTTTTAATGGGACATTTTCTAGAACATTTTATTTTTACCAAATACGAGTAAAACTTGAGTTATGAAATATTTAGAAAATCATTTAGGACCACACTCATATGTTTTCTAAGCAATAGACAACTGGTGAAAACGTCACAACGTGCTTTATGATCATGGGCAACGTCATTTACATTTTCGATGGAGATGAAACATGAAAACGATACAGAAAAAAAAAAATGGTTTGTAACTAAACATCTGATCCAAGCATTGCGCGAAGCGTACAGCACCTCCTAAAAATAAAATAAAAATAAAAGTGCAGACTGTTCAGACATGCCACTTATCTCTCTATATCTACATGCAATCATCTGCACATATAAACCAGAACTGAGGTGATCAAAAATGTCTGCAATCCTAATGCCAGTAATTATCTAATTTATGTAACTGGCAAATAGTCTGATGAGGTGGTGGGTAATGAGATATGCAACTATTCATTGCTCACTTTAATAAAAAAAAAACTCCCCACTAAAACAGTCACAAAGAACATACTGTGTACTCCCCACTGGTAAGGGGTGTACCCACTAAGAAATATAGGTTTCATACATGCATTACATAAGACTTGGCAGAGAAAGGCAGATGTTAAGGGGGGTCTTAAAATGTCCCAGTCGTCTTAAGTAAATTTTTAGACTAAGCTCTCAGTTTTCTCTAAGCTAGTGAGTGTAGACTAGCTGCTATGATGTCTCCCATACGCAGTATACATAGTGAAAAGGAGATCCTGGAGGAGGAGCAGAAGAAGAAAGAGGCTTATAAGTAGTAAAATAGAGATTATTAATTTATGCAAAGTTTATTGGAAGTACAGGTCTCATATGGTTTACACACTGAAGCCAATAATAAGCCAGTATACAGTCAGCTATAAAGCCCTCCACCCCTTGTGTGGCATAAAAGATAATTTACAGCAGTACTGAGCTGTGCTGCTGTGAATCTAGCAATGACGTCAAACAAATTTGTTAGATACTCTAGATAAGTCTTGCAGTCTGTCTGCGTCTCCAGATTTCAATACCTGACACCTCATTGAGTTGACAGACCATCCTATTTTTACCAAGAAGGATCTCAGCTCTTTTTTAGAGTGGATGGTGAGTTGGTGAGTTCAGAAGGCAGTGGAAGAGGAAGAAGAGGCTCATAATTGAAGAAAGAAGCAGAATTATTTGAATATATGACAAAGTTTATTATAATGGTCTGTGTTAATGATTTATTCAATTTGTTGAAATGACAGTAACCATTTAAGCTCATCCTGACCCTAAAATACAAAATATTACCAATATTTCTTCCACCAAGATTGGAGTCTCCAATGCACCATAATTCACCATAAAGATATAGCAAAAAGTTTTATCAGGGATTCTGGTCTGTTCATTTTAGTCAAGTGGGTGATGGATATAGATTAGCATATACAATTTCTGCTCTGTTCATTTTATACATCCACAGTGTGAAAATTATAATGTACCGTAAGTAGTGTTGAGCGATACGATAATGCAAATATCGGCTATCGGCCGATATTAGCTCTATCGGCCTTTCGATAATTTGTTTTGATATTTTCGTCTTATCGAATACCGTAATCGGATTTGTCACTGTCACTGTGAGTGTCCGTCGGTCGGGTCTGTCAGGAGTCAGCGGCACTTACCTGGCAGAAGATCTCCGGCGGTCACGTCCTGGACTGCTTGATGGCCGCCATTATCTTCTCCCTGGCGGTCACATGCAGTTTTTCGCGATAACTGCAGTGACTGCAGGGTAATCCCGGCCGTAAACCAGTCCGATGACGTCACCGCGGGGAAGCAGGTAATCAGCTGTGCTGCGCCGGGATTCTGATGTAGCAGAGCTGGATCGTCGTGGGACACTCGTTACTATGGACTGCGTCGGTCAGGTGGTATTCTTTTTTTTTTTTTCATTTTTTTACAGGAGATCGATGGCGTCGCAGGATGAGACTGTAATAAAAGTAATGAAAACTGTGTTTTTTTTTTTTTATTAAATTAAAAAACTTTTTTATTAACATTCACCCGTCCGGGTACATAAACAATTTAACTATTTACATACAGGGACCCTGTCCGGGTTATTTATAATTCTTTGGCAGGGGTGTTCCAGGTACCACCTGGTACTCTTCTGATGCTTGCCAAACATCCGAGGCACCAAGGACCACCAGGACCTGATGACGTCGTGTGGCCTGTACAGCCAAGTCGTGACCCGCTATCTGGGTCTGTGTGGCCACCTCTTTCATCTCCCTCCGGGTCTGGAGCCCTATGTCACGGACTGAATGAACCCCAGGGGGCCTAACAGGCGCCGGGTACGGGCCAGCTATACTTATCATGTCCATAGCTGGGGCTGCTGAGGAGACCACTGAGGGAGGCTTGGGAGATTTACGGCGTGGGGTGGGCACTTTTGCAGAGGCCTGGATGTGGGAGGCTGAAGGCTCCGAGGGTCTCACAGGTTCCTGACACACTGGGGAGTAGGGGTCGCACCTGGTAACATTTAGGGCGTACCATCCATTGTAACCCCAGTGTCGGGTGTAAGTCACCAAGTCTCCTGGCAACAGGTCCCTCCCCGGGTGTCCTTCTGGGAGGTGAGCCTCCACGTCCCGCCGGTTCACAAAGACTTCTAAATAAAGTCCAGCCTCCTTGATGAAGCCCCAACCACCTTTCAATTTAAAGCTCCGTACTGCACCCTTACGCCGCGGCTCACACAGGGTTCCTTTATTCTTTCTCATCCGGTCCTTATCTGCCCGGTCCTTCTCCAGGTTACGTTGCCGAAGTTTTAGGGATTCTCGCTGCTCCCTTTGTCGCTCTGCTTCCCGCTCCCAACGTCTCCACTCTTCCTCCTGATGCCGGTTGTAATTCTCCTCCACCAGCTGCTCCATGTCTCCACCACTCCACTGCAGCTTACAGTGTCCGGTTTGCGGCAGCTCTCCTGTCGCCCCCCAGTCCTGGCGGCGCTCCCTGCGGAGGAAGCAGACGGCTCTAAATCAGATGACAGTCGGGGCTCCGGTACAGGCAGGTAGTGCTCTGGTGCCTGCGCGGCCTCCTCCATGAGGACGGGTGTCGCTTCTTCTGTCTCAGCGACGGGAGCAGACAGCGGGATCTGGGGTGCTGCCGGTGCAGCGTTTTTTGCACGAACGGGTGCCTCCACTGCGACAACGTCAACCGGATCACATTGCAAGGACTCCTCTACTAGAACGGGTGCCTCACCTTCCGGTACAGACACTTCAGGTAAGAGGGATTGGCGCCGCTCCAAGTTTAGTTTTAGGGCACGCCAGCTCGCTTCCATCCTGGCGACCTCCTCCCGGTGCCGGGCCAGGCCTCTTAGGGTATCCGCCGCTTCTTGCAGCGTAGGAGGGTTTCCAGGCCGGGTGCCCAACGGTGTTTCCGTGGCGATCGGGTCGCTTCCGTGGGGGAGAGCTCTGAGTCTGACTGCTCCATCCCTTCACACTTCTGCTCGTGTCCATTAGCCATCTCTGCCAAGTCACATGTGTCATTAGCATCTGGAGAGGGCCCCTCTTTTGTAGGGAGGCGGGACCTTCGTGTTAGTTTCTGCACACTGAGGAGGATGAGGAGGCGGAACTGAAGAGCTGTGGGGCACGATCTTACATTGCAGTACCATTTACAGTGGTCGGCCATCGTTTTCGCGCCACTGAGTGACACCCACGAAGAGCACGCCCTTCTTCTTCACCAGTGCCTCGTCGTGACGCAGATATGGCTTAAAAATGGCAAATACATTCTCTGATGATTTTAGCAATTCTCAAGCACAAAACCAGTTCAATTCAGGCACACAGGACTCGCTTATAGCGAGCTACAGAATCCTGTTCGTGACGCCCAAGTTGAGTCGCACAGAGCCAGAGGTTTTGGGGGTACTCGGCACCGAGCCCGTCGACTTCTATGGGGTATGTCACGGCTTTACCCGGCAATTGAATCAGAGTCTATTTTACTATGTAGAAGTGTATAAACTATAAATATATGTATATATATGTCACAATGACATGTATATATATATATATATATGTATTCTATGTGTGTATATTTTGTGTTTACAACGTAAGAAAGGTTTTTTTTTGTTGCGATATTTTGTTCCCATAGACTTACATGGGACTTCCGCTATCGAAATCGGATATCGACGATATTTAGTGCTATCGACGATACAATTTCGATACGATATTTTTAGATATCGAGCAATATCGCTCAACACTAACCGTAAGCTTTCATGCACTGGGACTAAGATATCAAAACAGAACAGATTGCTGGGTGCTGTGGAAAATCAGTACAGTCTTTTTAGTTTTGTTTATATGGTTTCTGAATTTGTATATACAAAGCCGCACACTACATTTAATTGATGTATATTGGAAATATACTTCTTTTGACACTCTCTATTAAGTTTTTTTTTGCGCAGAGGGATAATTGCTTGTAGGAAATTAGCACTGCCTGAATGTTTCCTGCACCTGACACCAAGATATTGGGTCATCAGACCATGGAGCCTGGGAACATATTCAGGGGGTTGGGATGAAGCATGTAACAAGGAGAGGGTCTACAAAAAACAGCCTATTTAGGGATGTGAATGGGGAATGGCCCACAAAAGGGGCATGCTTATGTTTTAAAAAATTATGATGGTTTTGGAGCCAAATTTGGAAAAGCTGGCAAGTATGCATACTATTATTACAATACCATATATAAAGGGTCTTGAAGATATGCCCTCCTTTCACAGGCTATGTCCTTCATTTTATTGATCTAATGAGAATCTCTCCCTTTTCCATCAATGAGGTTTCATAAGGAAATACAGGCCTGCAAGTCACAGGTTTAGACTCGTGATGTAAAGACATAAATAGGATGATAGAGCCCATACAATGACGCTCTGGTCATGGTCCGACAAGCCTACAGCCTACAATGATCCTCAGTGTACTGAACCATCGCACGACCAGTTCTACCCTCTCCTAGTGTATCCTCACCCATCCCTGTAGACTGTGAGCCCTCGTGGGCAGGGTCCTCTCTCCTTCTGTACTTATGTGTGTCCTGTATTGCTCATGTTTAATGTTTATTGTACTTGTCTATACTTCCCCTTCTCACATGTAAAGCGCCATGGAATAAATGGTGCTATAAAAATAAATAATAATAATAGTAATAATAATAACAGTTCATACCAACAGATGCTGCGACACCACTAATAACCACTTTCCAAAGCATTTACCTCCATGTGCCTTTCCAGTTCTTGAAGAAGAGTGACATATTTGTCTAGCCTCATGAAAGGTTTGCTGAGACTTGTAGTCAGCATCAGAATTCCTGGTTAGTGGCTCCTTGTCCCTCCATAAACTTCTCCAGTTCATCACTGAAAAAGAAGAATACAGTCATTAGATGACAGTCACCAAAGGCTCAAGGAGAGACATTACCGATATTAAGGGCTATGTAAGAACATCTACTTATCCACTACTAAGTTTTATAACACTTTAATGTGAAAAATGAGCAGAACATTCACGATGCCCAGTAATGGCCTCTGCTCCAGTCCTTTGTTGCACTGGAACGACTACGGCCGGCATGCTGAAGCGTCTCACAACTAGGCCTCTCCAGATGTCATGGCGCTATGGAGCTTGGTATGAAGATGCCGGACACAGAAGTGAAGTCTGACAGCAACAGAGCATCGGACCAGAAGCTGGACTTGAGTAATGAATATTTTATGCTCATCTTTAATTAATACTAAACAATGTATTCTTAATATTCTCAGTATATTATCACTACAATATTCAAAACAACAAAAAAAGCAGCAACAATATACATTATATGGACTATTTTATATTGCACTAGTGCTCCATTAACTTTACCAATAAATGAGGTTTTTAGTGCACATATTGATCAATTCAAGTGAGCCCACCTGCCATGATAAGGTGACCTCATACAGTTGGGATCCTATACTGCACAGGCCTACCTATTTCCTGGGTCTAAGCTCAAAAAACGAAATCAGAGGCGGTGGGATCTAATTTCATGCTGCTATAATCAACCCTTTAGTGAAGGCCACTGTGCATGGTCATGGGCTATCACTGCATGGAGCAGGATCAGGAGCGGAGCCTACTCCATACAGCAAGGGAGTTGGTTGTGTTACAAAGGTAGCATCAGCCAGTAACAGATGCAATCTGAGCTGGCTCTGATTGCATCAGTTCTACTTCCCAAAAGCCGCTGTTATGCACAAGGCCAGGATTTGAAGGTGCCACACTATGGCACCCATGTAGCCGATGGCGGACACGAGCCTAATGAAGATGTGTCCGCCATGCTAGAACTGTAGTCTAGCTTGCCCAGAGGTCCACAGTTAAACAATGCACAGTGCCTCCTATATTACACCTAGACCACACAATTACATTTCTTTGTGGCAGATTTATTAACCCTTTCAAGAACTAGCAATTTTCAATGTTTGTGGACTCAACAATACAAAACATGTGATAACCTGGCATTATCAGCAGGTCCGGACTCTCTGTTTGGTATTTTGAGGCATTTTTTCCCCTTTTCTTCATGGCATATTGATGGTAATGGCATAGAATATTTGGAGTCTAAAACCTAGATAGATTTGGGTTCCGAATGAATCATTAAGGGTATGCCACACTAAACAATATCGCTAACGGGATCGCTAAAAAACGTCACTATTTAGCGATCCCGTTAGCGATGTTGTTGTGTGCGGCAGCTTCCAGCGACGAGCTTCCTGCTGTGATCTCGCTCGTCGCTGGAATCGTTCCGGACCCTATTTCATCGCTGGCGCTCCCGCTGGGTAAGTATATATCGCTAGTGTGGCACCTTTTCTTAGCGATTTAGCGGTACTTTTGTACCGCTAAAGTCGTTAAGAAGATCGCTAGCGGCGATAGCGTCGTTAACTATATCGCTAAATGTGGCCGCATTTAGCGATATAGAAACAATCCCGCTAGCGATCGCATTAGTATGCGACGCTAACGAGATCGCTAGCGGGATAGCTTAGTGTGGCAGTACCTTAAGATCTGATTTTTAAATTGGTTTGACCCAGTCCATCAGATGTGATAATGGCAGTATTTACTAGAATACTCTTCAGGGAGATAATACCACATTTTTAACACCACTTGGAGATAATGACATGTCTATTAAATTGAAGAGCTAATCTTGCTGATTAAAATAAGGGGTTTGCTAATATGGAAGGATTTGATGACAGCCCCCCTCTTTCCTGATGACACCATTTACACATTACCTCTTATTGCGGGTTGGTGAATTGTAACTGGTTTCAGTTAAATACCTTGTAAAAATCCCCGAGCAACCTCGATTCTGCAGCTTTTTTCCATTTGGCGCCATGTTTCTCCATTGCAAAAATATTCTTAGTGGTTTCTTCTGGAGCACAGTATGTGAAATCTCTGCTTTGCAGACCAACTTAGTATTTCTTCAAAGTCTTCTCAAGAGCTGTGCACATTCACCTCTCCCTCCATAACTCTGCTGGGCACAGCTTGGCAAATGATCTAAGAAGGGTGAAAGCGCACATATCCAGGGAAGACTCTGAAGGAACGCCCAGTTGATCTGCAAAGCTGAGATTTCACATAGTGCACTCCAGAAGAAACACATGTGATTATCTAGGCAATGGAGCGATGCAGCACAAAAAGGAAAATAGCGGCACAGTTGGGGGAGCTCAAATATTTTTACAACATATTTATCTCAATTTTTGGAGTGACGGGTCCTCTTAAAATGGCTATTGCTGGGAACTGCAGTACTCAACAGTGGCCACTACACAGTTAATGAAGCTGCGCTATTCAGCTTTGCAACTACAGTACTTAAATCCAGCTGCCTCAAGTGCTGAGAACTGCTGATTGGTGGGGGTGCTGGGTATAGGACACTCACTGATTTAATATTCATAACCTATCCCATAGATACAGTAGGTCATGCATCGTATTGGAGTGGAACATCCCTTTAACCCTTCCTTTAGCCTTGGCCACCAGCAAAGTCTGAAATTGGTCTGAAATTCCCTCCTAAATTTCTATCACTAAAATTTTGACATATATTCTATAATCTGGTGCATCTAATTTTTCTATAAATCTAATATTACTAGGAAGCGACTTACCTGTGCTGAGTGAGGACATTCACAGCTACCGGATGATTTGCACAGTACGTCAAATATAAAGACTTAAACTGATTAAAAAGTGTTAGAAAGCATCCTCCAACTTTTTGGTGATTTTCTGGCAATCTGTAAAAAATAAAATTTATATCAGAAGCTCGGCTGGTGAAGTCCGGAATACGTCATACACGTCAATGATTCCATGGACGAAAGTAACAAAGAAAGTATTGATCGCATAACTTTACACTGTGTACAATGAACTGTCAATCTGTATGGAGCTATATCTATTCAGAGCATTACACTTACTGTATAGAGAGATACAAAAATTAATTTAAAAACATGTGTAAACCATAAAGGAATATTACAGAGATAGATAGGTAGATAGATAGGTAGATAAGATAAGATTAGATAGATAGATAGAGCCCATCAAAGAAAGGTTGCCTTGTTGTGGCTGATGGGCACACGCAAACTCAACTTGTAAGAGGAGAACCTTAATTTTATATGTATTTTCTATATAGAAGTAATGGAGATACACTTTATAAATGCAATGTTTGCATGTATCTTGGTGCACACATTGTGCTGCTTCTGCGCTCTTTGGTTTGTAGTTTGTTGCTAAATTTCACCTGAAAATGTAACAGCAACATCTAGTGGAAAAATCTAGGAACTGTTTTGAAAAGATTTTAGACTGGCTTCACAACTCAATATTTTATTTTTCTGGATAGCTGATCCAATAATTACGGGTGGGCAACATTTTTTTATAGACATTTTGGAATACAATGATATTATAGTAGGATTTTAAGTTGTGTCCACAGCCAAGATTTTATCAACACATTAGCAGATCAAATCATGAACTGTAAAATAATGAATTATATTAATAATCATCTCTACACGCTTCTCCGACTGCAGAAAAATTATGCATGCATCAATTTTTTTTTTTAATGGACAGGAAAAAATGTTCCCATTTTTTCAGACTACTCAGGAAATTGTGGACAATTTGCAGCCTACTGGAGAAGCTTAGGGTTTCTACTTCATGGCTAATTACTGCAGGGTCTTGCAAATAAATAGCAGTTTTACCCACAAAATTGTGTAATTGTCATTAGCATTAGCATTAAATTTTAAAAACAGGCTGATTGTGTGTAATATACATGAGGAATAACACAATTTCTGGCCACTATATGATTTGTATCCTGCATGTTTACCAGTTTCCCCTCTGTAGGCGCTATTTTCAGTTCCTCAGTCCTCTCTGAGCAAGTAGTTGGAGACTAGCTGCTATGTCTCCCATACACAGGGCACATTCTTAGGCTGTGGTTCCACGGTCCGGAACCACAGCGCTTTGGACGGAGCGGAAATTCCGCACCGCCCAAAGCCCCGCCCCTTTCTGACGCGCGCTCTTTCCGGATGTGTTGAGGACACCTCCGGAACACATCCGGAAAGAACGCAGGGCTGCATAGCCCTGTGTTATTTCCGTTGCGGCAACGCAGCGTCGCCGCAAGACGCTAGGACATGCTGCGGTCTGAAAAGACGCGCCGCATGTCCGGAAACGCAGGTCTTCCGCCTGCGTATTTTTACGCATAGTGGAGACGGGATTTCTTGAAATCCCCTCCACTATGCTGTAACATCTGGACGCTGCGTGTTTGACGCTGCGCCAACGCACAGCGCCAAACACGCAGCAAATCCGGAGTGTTTCCTTATCGTGGAATCATACCCTTATAGTACAATATTGGTTAAAATTGAGACTTTAAAGGTGCCATATGATGAATATGGATAAGTTTTCAAGGTATGATTGTTTGGGGTCTCACTGCGGTGACCCTACCAATCACTAGCACATAGCAACTTTACATAGAACACTATAAAATATATACTTTCTGGTAATTTCTAACATTTAGGTGAAAACCTTTAAGAATTAAAAAAAACTGACCAGCACCTCCAAAACAGAATTAAACAAGTGTGAACAGGAGCAAGCTGTAATGAGTGGTCAATATAACCAAGAAAATACAGCTGCACTCTGAAATGCTGTAATATGGAAACATTGAACATATGAAATTGGAATTGAATTACTGCTATAGAAAATATATTTAAAAATGAAGGTACTTAGTGCACAAATTTGCCAATTCATGCAAGCCCATCAGCCACAACAAGGCGTATCCCTTTAACGCAGGGGTGGGGAATCTTTTTTCTGCCCCAGGGCTATTTGGATATTTATACCATCCTTCGGGGCCGTACAAACTCCGCCCACAAAGTACATCCTGACTCTGGCACTGGTGTCAGGACATAATCTTTCATTGCATGCCCTTCAGTGTTCAGTAGTGAACACTGCGTGTGTGTGCTCACAGATCAAGAAGAAATTAATGAGCTGCAGGCAATCAAAATACAGCTCCCTGCCAAAGCACTGCGGTCCCTGAGAATCTGCCCGGGGGCTGGATAAAAGGTCATCGAGGGCCGTAAATGGCCCTGGGGCCTGAGGTTCCCCACCGCTGCTTAAACGGAACCCTTAGCTTATGTATCTCTTCCAGGCTGAAAGCCTACAAATTTAAAGAAAATGCAGGATCCAGCGCCTACCATCAAGCTACATAAAAAAACACATAAAAATAAAAAAAACTGACCGGCACATCCAAATATAGATCCAATGTGAACAGGTGCTAAAACCTAGAGTCACCAACTCATACTTTAAGAAAAAAGGTAGCACACTGTAGCGCTATAGCTTGCGGACACAAAATATGAAAATATAAAAAATATGAAAAATGAATTGCATCACTGCCTTAGAAATATGAAAAATTAAGAAGTCTTAGCGCATAAAAAGGCCAATTTATGTGTACCTGGGAGCCACGTTAAGGCTCTTCTCGTATCCCAGGACCGAACTATGCCAATCCTCACTTAGAAAAGTCTGTCTGCATGGGAACATATGAATCCTCTTTTCAGACTAAAATCTACATCTCTGTGGAGGGGTAATGAACCTGGTGTAATTAAAAAGCCTGTGACCAACAGGTGGAGTTCTCAGGCAGAAGGTAAATTAATACACATAAAAAAAAAAACTGACCGGCACATCCAAATATAGATCCAATGTGAACAGGTGCTAAAACCTAGAGTCACCAACTCATACCATCAAGCTAAGCCTGTTTTTAATTAGTGCGGTATCCTGCCTGCCCTTTAAACTTGGAGGCTTTCAGCCCAGAAAAGGGATGTAAGGTTACGGTCTCATGAAAGGGGTACACCTTGTTGTGGCTGATTGGCTCTTATGAATAGGCAAATTTGTGCTCTAAGTAGCTTCATTTTTAAATATATTTTCCATAGCAGTAATGCAGTTCCAATTTCATATATTCAATGTTTGCATATTACAGCATTTTAGAGTGCAGTTGTATTTTCTTGGCTATATTAAATAGGTGAAAACCTTTAACATTGTAAAGTTCAGACTATTGTTTTATTTTGCTGTTGGAGAAACAGTGATCATTACATTAGTTACTTTGTATCACAGATCTTACTTTGCGCACTCTTCTAATGTCTGACATAGCACTTGCTGAAATGTGCAGATTTCCTCAAAATTTCCTAGCAATGATGTGACATCCCCGACACTTAACCTGCAACAACAAAAAAGTTGATCATAGATGAAAAAAATATCCAAAGCCTGCGTATATGTATTTTTTTTAATGAAGAGTGTGGTGTAAGTGGGAACAAAAGGATGCGACACCAAAATGTACAGATTCTACTTTCCCCAAAGTGTACGGTGGCCTTCAAAGTTGTCAACAGATAGGAAAGGGCTGATTTCAATTAAAATCTACAAATCATTCTAAAGAAATGTTGGGAAACAACACAGAAGTGCACTGTTATACACATCAATTTTATTATCAACTCTGTTCTTTTTTTTTACAAGGATGTTGAAATGTTCATCTGTTACCTACAGGAAAACCTGCCAGTAAGTCTTCATTTTCCCTGCAATGTCGCTTATGGGCGTATGGAGAATGTTCTTATGGACCCCAATGGGATGAACTCTCTGGCGTTAGAGCCGTTCCAAGCAATGGCTGGGGGTCTCGAACAGGAACATTGCTCAAACGCTTAATGATTAGTGATGAGCAAACGTGCTCGGATAAGGTGTCATCTGAGCATGCTCGGGTGCTAAGAGTGTGTTCGGTGTGCTCGAAAAATATCTTCGAGTTCCCGCAGCTGCATGTCTCGCGGCAGGGATCTAACAGGAAATCCCTGCATGTGTTCCAGCTGTCGAACAGCCGCGAGACATGTAGGTGCGGGGACTCGAACATAGTATTCCAGCATGCCGAAGTCACTCTGTTAACACCAGAGCATGCTCATATAACACCTTATCCCAGCACGCTCGCTCATCACTAGTAATGATCCATAACAGGGTCTTTGAAAATAAGTTTTCATACAACCCCTTTACACCATGCCTACTTCTGATTTTTGGGATGACTGCAAATGTATGTAAGCTACACCATCAGTAAGGAAGCACTGAGCTCTATGAATCATTCTGAGTAAATGTGTGATAACCTTATCCAAGAACATAAATATCCACCATTTTTTAAATAAAAGGTTCAAAACTCTGTGCTAACTTGCTGAAAGAAAAAAAAAAGGGAAACATCGTAATATCCCTCTCCACCTCCCTACATGCCCCCAGAAACTCACACGCACCCGCTGCCGCTCTAGCAGTCTTCTCCAGACTGGAGGCAGTGATGCCACAACCACCAGTGACCTACTCACTGGGGCCAATGACTGGCTTCAGGGTCAGGTAATAGCTACTTATTTTGCTAACATAGAGATCCAAATTTACAGTGTAAAAAATAGCTTTTGAATGTGAGGACAATGAAATTGCTCAACCTGTTGTGAGTGGGCTTGGGATGAGTTCTGAGCAGAGGCTCCCTCTGGTGGTTACAAGCGGTGCTGGTCTGTCCAGTGAAGATTGTGAAGATTGTGAGGATTGGGAATCAGGTGTTACTGACTGGTCTTATATAAGGGAGTCACCTTCCCATCAGGGTTGCCGGTGATCAATTGTTCTGGTCTGAATCCTTTATTCCTGTTTCCTTTGTAGCCTGCTGTGTCGTGTCTGCATCTCCTGCTAACAGATAAGACATTTTCTTCTTTTGTTTTTGTGCTTGATTTTTGCATTTTGTCCTGCACTTCTGTGGGGGCCTTCAGGGTCCCCTCCGGGGGCTTTTGCCCTCTCAGTTTAGTTCAGCCACTGATGTTTGTACCTTTGCTTTTTCCAGTTTTTTCAGTGGCTGCTGTTTTGATTTTGTTACACCAGAGAACTAATTTAGGTGGTAGAGGTCGTGTGATCTCAGGTGTTTTTGAAATTAGTAGAGTTGGTGCTTTTCAGGGTTTTCTGGGATTGCAGTAAGTACCCTTCCTATCCTTTTCTATTTAGTTAGTTTGGGCCCCAACGTTTGCTCATACTATTTTCTGTCTGTGTCTGTATTTCTTCTTGTCTAACCGCCATTACATGTTTGGGGGCTTTCTATTATCTTTGGGGTTCTGCTCCGGGGCAGATAGCTTTCCTATTTCTATCTTTAGGTGTAGTTAGTTTCTCAGGCTGTGACGAGGCGTCTAGGACCAACGTAGGAACGCTCCACGGCTGCCTCTAGTTGTTGTGGTTAGTCAGGGTACTGCAATCTCACAGATTCCAACTGCTCTGGTGTATTGCCTTTTTTGCCTGCACTCCTCAACTACCGAAACATAACAGTATCACCGGCCCCAAAAATTTAAAATTGTATGGTACTCACAGAAGGGAAAAAATTTGTGAAAGAAAAAACGGTTGTCAGAGTTGTCAGAGATATTTTTCTGTTTGTTGCATTTTTTTTTTCCCTCTGTATCTCTGGGTGCTGGGGAGGATTTTTTCTCTCAATGGAGTTTGCACAGTTGTCTGGCCGTGTGGATCAGCTTGCCACTGAGGTTCAGAGTATTGCTGCATATCTTGCTAGGTTGCCTGTTGTGGAACCTAGGATTCCCATGCCAGATTTGTTTTTAGGGGATCGAGCTAACTTTCAGAATTTCAAAAATAATTGTAAATTGTTTTTTGCCTTAAAATCTAAGTCCTCAGGGAACGCAGCGCAGCAGGTTCAAATTGTCATCTCTCTCCTGCGCGGCGATCCTCAGGATTGGGCTTTTTCCCTGACACCTGGGGATCCTGTTTTGAGTGATGTTGATGCATTTTTTCAGGCTTTGGGGTTATTGTACGATGAGCCTAATGTCACTGATCAAGCTGAAAAAGCCTTGTTGGCATTAAATCAGGGGCTTGATGACACTGAGTTATACTGTCAGAGATTCCGTAGGTGGGCAGTCCTGACCAAGTGGAATGACGACGCTTTGGCGGCCCTTTTTCGGAAGGGTCTGTCAGATAATGTAAAGGATGTTATGGTGGGATTCCCTGTCCCCTCTGGTCTCAATGATTCTATGTCATTAGCGATTCAAATTGACAGACGTTTGCGTGAGCGGAGAAGTATGCGTGGAATAGTGTTGCCTTGTGAACCTGCTTCTGAATCCATGCAGTGTGATAGAGTGGTGTCTGGGGCACAGCGTCATGAGTTTCGAAAGCGCAATGGGTTTGTTTCTACTGTGGTGATGCCTCTCATGCTATTTCAGTCTGCCCTAAGCGGGGAAGACGTTTTGCACGCTCAGTTGTCTTGGGTAGTGTTCAGACTAAGTTTTTATTAACTGTCACTCTGATATGCTCTCTGTCCTCATTTTCTGCTCAGGCTTTCGTTGATTCTGGAGCAGCTATTAACCTGATGGATTATGATTTTGCTAAACGTTGTGGGTTTCCCTTGATACCCCTACAGAAGTCTATTCCCCTACTGGGGATTGATTCTACCCCTTTGGCTGAGAATAAACCTCAGTTCTCTACTCAGGTGATAATGAGGGTTGAACCTGATCATCAAGAGTGCTGCAAATTTTTGGTTCTGTATAATCTGCATGATATTATCGTACTGGGTTTCCCTTGGTTACAGTCTCATAATCCTGTTTTGGATTGGAAATCTGTGTCTGTAACCAGTTGGGGCTGCCAATGTGTTAATACCAACACTCCTGTTTTTTCTGCCTCCCCCCAGGCTCAGGATGTTCCTGACTTTTTGATTGATTTTTCTGATGTATTTAGCGAAAGTAAATCTGCATCCTTGCCTCCCCATAGGAGCTATGACTGCGCTATTGAATTAGTGCCTGGTAGTAAATTCCCTAAAGGTCGCCTTTTTAACTTGTCTGTACCTGAACATGACGCTATGCGGTCTTATATCAAGGAGTCATTGGAGAAGGGTCATATCAGACCATCCTCTTCACCCTTAGGTGCCGGTTTTTTCTTTGTGGCCAAAAAGGATGGTTCATTAAGGCCGTGTATTGATTATCGTCTTTTGAACAATATTACTGTGAAATATCAATACCCGTTACCCTTGATTTCTGACCTGTTTTCCAGGGTGAAAAACGCTACTTGGTTTACCAAGCTTGACCTCAGGGGGGCATATAACCTTATTCGCATTAAGCACGGGGATGAATGGAAGACGGCATTCAATACCCCGGAGGGGCATTTTGAGTACCTTGTGATGCCCTTTGGGCTCACTAATGCTCCTTCTGTCTTCCAGTCCTTCATGAATGACATTTTCAGGGATTTTGTGGATAAATTTCTGATTGTTTATTTGGATGATATCTTGATTTTTTCTAATGACTGGGACTCTCATGTGAAACATGTTCGAACTGTATTCCAGATTTTGAGAGAGAATGCTCTGTATGTGAAGGGATCAAAGTGTCTTTTTGGCGTACAGAGGATCTCATTTCTGGGATTCATTTTGTCCCCATCTGTTATTGAAATGGACCCGGTCAAGGTTCAGGCCATCTGTGATTGGGTCCAACCTACTTCATTAAAGGCTCTTCAAAGATTTTTGGGTTTTGCCAATTTTTATCGTAAATTTATTGGTAATTTCTCGGTTATTGTTAAACCATTAACTGATTTGACCAAAAAGGGTTCTGATGTGGTGAATTGGCCTCCTGAGGCAGTCTCTGCATTTCAGGAACTTAAGGAGAGATTCACTTCTGCTCCTGTTCTACGGCAGCCTGATGTTTCTCTGCCATTTCAGGTGGAGGTTGATGCCTCTGAAATTGGGGCAGGTGCCGTTTTGTCCCAAAAAGATCCAGAGACCTCTAAAAGTAACCCTTGTGCCTTTTTCTCTCGAAAATTTTCTCCTACTGAACGTAATTATGACGTGGGTAATCGGGAGTTATTGGCCATGAAGTGGGCTTTTGAAGAGTGGAGACATTGGCTGGAGGGAGCCAAACATCAGGTGGTGGTCCTTACTGACCATAAGAATCTGGTTTATCTGGAATCTGCCAAGCGACTCAATCCTAGACAGGCCAGGTGGGCCTTGTTTTTCACACGTTTTAATTTTGTGGTTTCCTTTCTTCCTGGCACTAAGAATGTTAAGGCGGATGCCCTCTCGAGGAGCTTCCTTGCGGACTCTCCTGAGTTATCTGATCCTTCTGTTATTTTGAAAGAGGGTGTAGTTCTTTCCGCCATCTCACCTAATTTGAGACTTGCTCTGGAGGGGTGTCAGGAGGATAGGCCCGAGCGCTGCCCTGTTGGAAAATTGTTTGTCCCGGACCAGTGGAAAAAGAGTGTGATGTCTGAGATTCATTGTTCCGCGTTGGCTGGGCATCCCGGAATTTTTGGTACCAGAGACTTGGTTAGTCGGTCCTTTTGGTGGCCTACCTTGTCTCGTGATGTCAGGGAATTTGTGCAGTCCTGCGGGACTTGCTCTCGCTCCAAGCCTTGCTCTCGCTCTAGTGGTTTGTTGATGCCATTGCCTGTGCCCAAGAGACCATGGACCCATATCTCTATGGATTTCATTTCCGACCTTCCTGTTTCTCAGAGAATGACCGCCATCTGGGTGATTTGTGATAGGTTTTCTAAGATGATACATCTTGTGCCATTACCTAAGTTGCCTTCCTCCTCTGAATTGGTGCCGTTGTTCCTTCAGCACGTGGTTCGTTTACACGGCATTCCTGAGAACATAGTGTCTGACAGAGGAGTCCAGTTTGTTTCCAGATTTTGGAGGACTTTTTGTTCTAAACTGGGTGTTCAATTGTCTTTCTCCTCGGCATTTCATCCTCAGACCAATGGTCAAACTGAGAGAACAAACCAGACATTGGAGACTTATCTAAGATGCTTTGTGTCTGCTGATCAGGATGACTGGGTCTCTTTTTTGTCTTTGGCTGAGTTTGCTCTTAATAATAGGGCTAGCTCTGCCACTTTGATGTCTCCGTTTTTCTGTAATTCTGGGTTTCACCCTTGATTTTCTTCAGGACAGACAGAGGCTTCTGTCTGTCCAGGTGTTGACTCTGTTGTGGAGCGTATGCAACAGATTTGGGACCAGGTAGTGGAGAGGTTGTCCCTCTCTCAGGAGAGGGCCCAGCGGTTTGCTAACCGGCATAGGACTGATGGTCCTCGGTTTAAAGTGGGTGACTTGGTCTGGTTGTCCTCAAAAAATATTCCTATGAGAGTAGCATCTCCTAAATTTAAGCCTAGGTTCATTGGACCTTATAAGATCATGGAGATTCTTAATCCTGTTTCTTTTCGTTTGCTTCTTCCAGGGACATTTAAGATCCATAACGTGTTCCACAAGTCCTTGTTGAAGAGGTTTGTTGAGCCAGTGGTTCCTGCTGCTGTGCCTCCTGACCCTGTTTTGGTTGAGGGCAATCTGGAGTATGTGGTTGAGAAATATTAGATTCTCGTTTTTCTAGACGGAAACTCCAGTATTTGGTTAAGTGGAGAGGTTATGGTCAGGAAGACAATTCTTGGGTGTTTGCTTCGGACATCCATGCTAGGAGACTCATCCGTGCGTACCATAGAACTCATCCTGACCGACCTGGTTGCTCAAATGAGGGTTCGGTGACCCCTCCTCAAGGGGGGTACTGTTGTGAGTGGGCTTGGGATGAGTTCTGAGCAGAGGCTCCCTCTGGTGGTTACAAGTGGTGCTGATCTGTCCAGTGAAGATTGTGAAGATTGTGAGGATTGGGAATCAGGTGTTACTGACTGGTCTTATATAAGGGAGTCACCTTCCCATCAGGGTTGCCGGTGATCAATTGTTCTGGTCTGAATCCTTTATTCCTGTTTCCTTTGTAGCCTGCTGTGTCGTGTCTGCATCTCCTGCTAACAGATAAGACATTTTCTTCTTTTTGTTTTTGTGCTTGATTTTTGCATTTTGTCCTGCACTTCTGTGGGGGCCTTCAGGGTCCCCTCCGGGGGCTTTTGCCCTCTCAGTTTAGTTCAGCCACTGATGTTTGTGCCTTTGCTTTTTCCAGTTTTTTCAGTGGCTGCTGTTTTGATTTTGTTACACCAGAGAACTAATTTAGGTGGTAGAGGTCGTGTTATCTCAGGTGTTTTTGAAATTAGTAGAGTTGGTGCTTTTCAGGGTTTTCTGGGATTGCAGTAAGTACCCTTCCTATCCTTTTCTATTTAGTTAGTTTGGGCCCCAACGTTTGCTCATACTATTTTCTGTCTGTGTCTGTATTTCTTCTTGTCTAACCGCCATTACATGTTTGGGGGCTTTCTATTATCTTTGGGGTTCTGCTCCGGGGCAGATAGCTTTCCTATTTCTATCTTTAGGTGTAGTTAGTTTCTCAGGCTGTGACGAGGCGTCTAGGACCAACGTAGGAACGCTCCACGGCTGCCTCTAGTTGTTGTGGTTAGTCAGGGTACTGCAATCTCATAGATTCCAACTGCTCTGGTGTATTGCCTTTTTTGCCTGCACTCCTCAACTACCGAAACATAACACTCAACCTTACTTCTAGGGAGACTAAACCAAATGATCTACTAGGCACACACATTACATAGTTTATACTTTATATGTTATATACTATATTAAAGGGGTTGTTTCATTTTATTAAGTGGGTAAAATTGCAAAGTGCTTGTAAAAACAAGTAACTTTGCAATTTACCTCTTATTTAAAATCCTCTCTATTAACAATAACAGATGGATTTATAACTCTATGGTTTACAGCTTGTTGCCAAGATTACCAGCCACTTCTGCACTCTATCAGAGGAGGCCACATTCCTAAACAAGGCGCTACAAGGCTAAGTGCACACGGCAGGAATTTTCGCGTTTTTTTTTGCGTTTTTTTTCCCGCGGCAAAAACGCGAAAAAAACGCAAGCATTAAGCATCCTATTCATTTAAATGGATTCCGCAATTTTTGTGCACATGCAGCGTTTTTTTCCGGAAAAAAACGCTTCGCGGAAAAAATAGCAACATGTTCATTAATTTTGCGTAATCTCAGCGGAATCGCCGCCATAGGAATGCATTGAACCGCTTACTTTCCGCATGTGGCTATGCGGAATGTAAGCGGTTCATGTGCGATGGTACCCAGGGCCTGGAGGAGAGCAGACTCTCCTCCAGGCCCTGGGTACCATATCCCTGGTACAACAATAATTAAAATAAAAAATAATGATATTCTCACCTTCCTGGGGCCCCCGCAGCCTTCCCGCCTCTCAGCGACGCTCCCGTTCCCAGGAGTCCTTTGCGAGAATCACCCAGATGGCGTAACGGTCTCGCGTGATGCTACGTCATCTGGGGTCTGTCGCAAAGGACTCCTGGGAACGGGAGTTGCCGGGAGCGTCGCTGAGAGGCGGGAATGCTGCGGGGGACGCCGGAAGGTGAGAATATAATTATTTATTATTTTTTTTATTATTTTTCCATTAGATCTTTTTACTATTGATGCGGCATAGGCGGCATCAATAGTAAAAAGTTGGTCACACGAGTCAAACACTATGTTTGACTCGTGTGACCAACCTGTCAATCAGTTTTCCAAGCAATGCTACAGATCGCTAGGAAAACGCTAGCATTCTGCAAGCTAATTACGCTTGCAAAACGCTAGTTTCTGGCGGGAATATGCATACAAAAAAATGCGTATTTCCCGCGGCAGAGAAGTGCGGGATTGCCGCAGAGATTTCCGCGGCAATTCCGCAACGTGTGAACTTAGCCTTAAGCTTACAAGCACAGCTCTGAAGCGGTCAAATAGCTGGATCCAGCCATCGCTCCTTCAGAGCCACAGAAGCAAAGATGCATCTGCCTGCATCCTCGGAGAACGAGCAGTGAGAGCAGACTGTTAATCATCATGAGTGCATCATCTCCAGGGAAGCAGTAACGCGGAGGAGACGTGCGCTCCTGATGACAGGACCCTGAGACAACTCCTCTAAGGCTTGGTTTTTCCAGTTCAAAATGACTTCAAATTTACCAAAAGAAAAAATCCCAAACCTAATGATTTCGTTCTCCTAATACAGCAGTTTTGATGATAGTAATATTGATCTGATTAATTTCCCAACGTAGAGGATTTCTGTTGATCTGATAGTTTTGTCTTTGGCTGTTACCAGTCTTCTGTGGATGGACATGATGTTATGTTCATGGCCACAAGGTGAGATTTACTTGGCGATTTGTGAATTACATGCCCACAATTTCATGAGGCCCAAGCTGCAGTTATGTTTGGTGTGTTTAATCATCAATATACACGTAGAATATTATAATTATGTGCAGCATTATGTAAATGCCGTGCATAGGATATAAATTATTTTTGTATTTTTGGGATCTCATGCAAGATCGGACTGCAAACATTGCATGAGCTACACAATATGGAGAAAAGTATTGGCACACCAGCACATTCCACCTACAGGAGCTTTCTATTCTTCATCCATAGGGGTTAATATGGAGTCAGTCCACACTTTGCAGCTATAACAGCTTCCACTCTTCTGGGAAGGTTTTCTACAAGATTTTGGAGGTGTATGTGGGAATTTTTACCCCGTCATTGAGAGGAGCAATTGTGAGGTCTAACACTGATGTTGTATTAGAGGCCGAGCTCTCAATCTCCGTTATAGGTGTTGGATGGGGTTGAGGTTCGGGCTCAGTGTGGCCGATCATGTTCTTCCATACCAAACTTCCACAACCGTGTCTTTATGGACCTTGCTTTGTTCACATGGGCACAGTCTTGGGGAACAGAAAAGGGCCTTCTCCAAACGGTTTCCACAAAGTTGGAAGCATATAATTTTCCAAAATGCTAGCGTGGGTTCTCCATGTATAAAATGGATTAATAACTTTGAGTAAACTTTTCGTAGTGCCCCCCTTTTACCAACCAAAAGAAATAAAACTATACACCACAACAGAGTCTATGTTCCACATCTGGAGAACAGCAGTCATGTTTCCCCCCGTCCAAAGCCATTGTGCCACCACTAGCCTTACTACTCTAGAAAAGGCGCCCTTGCTGGACCTCCATAATAGCCAGTGATATCACCAAGGCATTGGCCATTAATATCTCTAATTAATTACATCGCCGAGTAGAGAATGTCAAGGAGCCAAAACAGCCACAGAGAAGAATTGTTACACTTAATCCACTAAGTATCGCACAAAAAATCATCCGGGGCCTCAGTAATGTGAAGTCTGCAGGAGGACAGTGGAAAACTAAAGTTCTACTAAGTTCTACTTTTTGCTCCTTTAGGTCTCCAGACAATATCCACATAGTAGTGATATTTTTATATGTTCATTACACTTGGGAATAAAACAATATTACTGATGAAATACACAAGATTCTCCATGTAACGACCGATAGTGATGATGATCAGGGTGATACCAGTCAGTTAGGCAATGCGTCTATATCCATACAAGTGTGCTTGACTTACTTATCATACGTCTGAAGGGGCCTGAGGTAAGTTGCCAGCAGTAACTGAAGTTCTTTTGCATAGCTTCGCTCAGTTTCCAGAATATTCTGCAGGACCTTTTAGTGGAAAATGAGAATAATTTTCATTTCGCAGTTATAGGAAACCTGTGATGAACCAGATGACTGACTAATATAGAGACATTTCTTTTTATTTTTTTTTATTTCCAAGTATTTATTGAATATACAAGGGGCTGCTGATAAGTCTTTGGCTCTGTGATCTTTTTTGTTTCTATGGTAACGAATGCTACATCACATGAAAGCCTTATCTGTCTAATATATTTTTTCAAAATGTTGTGTTTTTAGGTTATGGCCACAGTGTTCTACGCACGAGGGAAAACAAAATGGCGGAGTCTAATGCGATATTCACAGCAAATGAGAGCAGAGGAGTGATAAAATTCTTGTTTCTACAAGGAAAGTCCGCGTAGGATATTCACGGTGATATGTCGCAGACATTGGGGGATCAATGCCCCTCATATTCTACAGTTAAGAACTGGGTTGCCAAATTTAAAACGGGCCACTTCAGCACCAACGATGAGGAACGTCCTGGACGTCCGAGAGTGGGTGTTGTTCCAGAGATCGTCGATGCTGTGCTTAACCTTATACTGGAGAATCAGTGAATTTCAGCTAAAGCAATAGTAGACATTATGGGGATTTCCCATGAGAGTGTTTGTGTAATTATCCATGAACATTTGGACATGAAGAAGCTACCTGCAAAGTGGGTCCCCAAATGTTTGACAACAGATCAGAAAAGCACGCGAGTGAAAACTTCACGGTCTATTTGCCAGCATTTCCAGACTGATAAGAACTTCTTGGATCGACTGGTCACTATGGACGAGACCTGGATTTTTTTTTATGACCCTGAAACCAAGGAGCAGTCAAAAGAGTGGAGGCAGAGTGGTTCTCCTCGTCCAAAGAAGTTCAGGGTGCAAAAATCAGCCACTAAGGTGATGGCGTCTGTGTTCTGGGATAAGGAGGGCAGTGGACTATTTTCAAAAGGGTTCCACCATCAATGCAAGGTATTACATTGAATCATTGGACCAATTAAAGCAGCTCTGAAGGCCAAAAGACGCAGCAAGCTGTCCAAAGGAATCTTGCTCCTGCAAGATAAGACAACGTCTCAGCTCACACTGCACAAGCGACCAAGGCAAAACTGGCGGAGCTGGGCTTCTAGTTGGTTGACCACCCACCTTATTCACCAGATCTAGCTTCCTCTGACTATTATCTGTTTCCAAACCTGAAGAAACACCTCAAGGGTACCAAAACTCACACCATTTCTGATGCCATGGCTGTTACTGATGCCTGGTTTGAGGCACAACCGAAATCCTTCTTTTTGCAAGGCTTACAAAGTTGGAATACAGATGTAAGAAGTGTGTTGACATCAGTGGAATACATGTAAAGTTTCATCTTCATATCTCGTTTTATTCTGGGTAAAGCCAAAGACTTATCAGCAGCCCCTCGTATTTAGTTTTCATTAGAGCTGGATTTTATTAATATTCCTGTTGTCCCTTTCCACTCAAAGATAACTGCATGGGTGGAAAAGGTAGATGTATTCTCACAGTAGTGAGTACCAAGGAGCAACCACAAGAACTCCATTAGCAGTGTTCATTCACATCCTAAGGGAAAGAATTTATGCAATTGGGTTTCATTAAAAACTTTTGACTGTTTGGCTTCTACAATCTTCATGTATCAAAGTACATAGCAAACTGCAGAACGAGTTACCATCACATGGCCTTATATCAGGGTCTGTGGCCATCATCTCTCTTCTCCTGAAAATTTTCTAAGATGATTTATGACCAACTCAAAGTTGAACTTTGAGTTGGTCATAAATCCTCCTAACATGAGCATTCAGGAGGAAGTCAGCACACTCAACTAGCAAAGTGAGGTGGAACTACAGAAGGTAACCCTAGGCAGTGAGTTATAAGCATCACATTATGGGCCAGTAAGTGAGTCATTAAGAGGCAAAGTTGCCCCCCGCTTGCAGTATGGTAAAGATCTCAGGTTTGACCAGCTCTCAGACCAATCTTTAAAGGGAACATTATACCTGATTCATGCTGCTCGATCCACAGGCATACCCTCCTGCTCCCCCTAAGTGACAGGCCTCCAAGAAAATGGGTGGGAGGAACCCGACGGGTACCCGACTGTTCGACTAGTCTTCCGTGCAGGTCAATCCCCAGTGGCTTTTTAAAATATGTTTTTCACTGAAATGCCGCAGCATGATTTCAGAGTCATATATATGTTGAAATCATGCAGCCAGTGCCTGTAACATGTAACATGTGGTTCGGGCAGCACATATCAGCTGTGAGGTTCCATTTAAGAAGGCACCGGCCTTAGCCATCACTAACCTATGGGGTGGGGAGCAGTGCGCTCCTAAGGTTTGGTTGAGTGCAACCCTTTAATTCTGTAACAGACCAGAATTACTGCCACAATGAAGATCAAATATAAGAAGGCTTTCTTCATGTAAGCCAAAGGACTCATAGACTAGAAGCATGCAAAGTGTTACCCCCGACAGTCCATCAGCAGTATACCGGCTGGAAGTGGGGGGATAAGTTATATACTGGTACTTTGATCACATTAGGGGACTCATACATACTTTACTGTTATATTAGTGTATATTCTGCACATTAATTTATTTAAATAAATTATATTTCCTGCCAGAATACAGGAATCTAGGTACATAGAAAACATATTCTTACCGCTGGGTAGTAATTTTTGGTTAGCTGAGCGCTGTCACAGACCTTCAGTCCCTTTGGAGAAAGTGGTTTTTCTAGAAGAAAGGAAACATTTATATTATGAATATATTAAAAGAAGGATGTTGGCAACGATTTATGGCTGAATCCCAAATCACAGTGCATTTTTATCTTTGTCGACCCTCGGGTGCACATACTTTTATTTATTACTGTACACAGCATGTACTGTTATTCAGGGAATTGTGAGAAGGAATGATCTAATAATCTTCGACAGCTTCCTTGCCAGAGCACTGTTGGTGGCCTTGCATGCCAACGATGAAGAATCTGATTTCTTATCACTGTAACTTGCTCCCACTCATACTGATAGACCTGGATCTATTATCGGAATATATTTTTTAGGCATTCCCAATGCTACCTTTATAAAAAGAGGAGATTTAATGGAGAGCAGTACACCAAAATTGGCGAAGGGGGGGGGGATTATGCAGAAATTTTACTCTTTAGATCCTCCAATGAAGGCCTCTCAACCAGTCTCCTACTTTGCCCTGATGAAAGGCAAGAACCCTGAAACAGTAGTGTGCAAATGGAGGTCACTTTCTTTTGGAGAAGAAGATAGTAGTTATGCTTTATATCTTAGGTCATAGGGCAAAGCTCTTTAAGTGAAAGTTCACATTAGGTGTTTTCAGCGTTTTTTTCAGCGGCAAAACCTGATCTCTTGGCAGGAAAGAAGCTGCAGAAAAAAAGCATGTTTTCCTTGGTTTTAATTGCGTTTTTTGCTGCGGTTTTGGCATGCTAGATTTGTCTCTTGTGCATGCTGATAAAGCTTAGTGTTGAAAAAAAGTACTATCAAAAGCCCATCAAAACCTGATACTTGCGTTTTTGGCGTGTTTTTTCAGCGTTGTTTCACCACCCATTCATGTCAATGGGTGAAGAACACTGAAAAAACGCTGAAAGAAGTGACATGCTCCATTGTGCAAAAAACCATGCAAAGCACAAAATCCTGATGACAAAAAAATAAAAGGTGTGTGCAAGAGATTTCTGAAATCTCATAGACTTTGCTGCTACTGTAAAACGCAGCTGAAAATTAGCATTAAAAAACGCATTAAAAAATGCTGCAAAAACGCCCAGTGTGAAATTAGCCTAAAAGGGTATTTATTAAAGGGTAAATATTTACTTCTAAGATTGATAGCTTTAATCGGTGTCACCAGAGATCCTGTCCTCTTCCACTCTAAAAAAGACTATTTGCATATAATTTTTCCCAGGGAGCATTGCATAGGCTACAGGTCTTTCTAAGACCGCTTGCCGATCTCCTTAAGAAGAAACTTTACATCTCTGACCCTGCATAGAAGGTCTCTCAGATAGCCAGCCAGTTTCCTGCTTTCCACAGATGGGGGGGGGTCACAAACCTTGAAAAAGCGGTCTGCAATTGAAACCTTTTTCCTTTTGGAGAAGACTGTCGCTCAACATTACATCCAAAGTCATGCTTGTTAAAGAGTCAATATTGACTTTTATGCTTTCTACCTCTAATTGGTGGCACCAGATACCTTGGTCTCTTTCATTCTAAAGAGCTCATCTGTTTTTTGGATTTTAATAAACAGAGTTTACTACAGATGATGAGTACAGCACTTTCATTCCTTTACCGGACGTAGCTGTGACACTGACTTTTTCCACTCGGCTCCCCAACGTTTGTCCTGCCAGGCTGCTCTGTCTCTGTGTGTTTAATCTCTACTAGTGGGAAACATGAATTCGTTATGCTTCATCGTTTCCAGGGACGTGGGTGCACAATCCAATGCCAACCCAATGTCGCCCTATGACTCAGTTGTGTCATTGAATTAAAATAAGTCATCACCTGTCCACAGGATAGGTGAGAACTTACTGATCAGTGGGGGTCTGTGCGCTGGATTTGGGAATCTTTATCCCTGATGTGGCACGTTTATCCCAGTTAGAATCGAGTGGCAGCTCCATTCTCTATCTATGGGGGAGGAGGGCAGGGTCGGAAAAAGCCGTGGGCAGCCCCATATTGAAAGACTGGAGCAGAGGTCCAGCTTGCACACTGCCCCTCTATTCTAACGGGGAATTAAAGAGCCCCGTTCCACTGATCAGTCCAGATCCCAGTGGTTGGACCTTCTCCAATCAACAAGCCATCATGTGGACATGTCCAGTAAAAACAAGTTAACTCTTTAAAACACACCACCCAATCTGAGCTGTTAATGAGCGGCAAGACCTCAGACCTATAAAACTCAACCAGTAACATCATGCCGGCTATTATTATTTGGTTTGGGATGTATCTCCTCATATAGCATTTCTCACATTTTCACAAATTTTGTTGTAAATTGTGACAACACCCACAACTTACATGGCAATAGTATGCATCGTATACATATCCGTCATTCCGTGGCTAACTGTATTAGAAATATATCTCTGTAAGCAGAGTAGCATTCATGGACACAAGCATCTGAGAGTCATGTCCGATCAGCAGAAAAGTAAAGTTAGGATGTGTGGCAGTACTCCCAAAAATGAATATTTATCGGGGTTGGAGCGACGACTGTCTTAAATGCAAGGCTGGGATGGATAACCTGTGATCTTGAACCATTTCTTCCCATGTGGTCTGACCTTCATACTTACCAGTAGGCTTGCATTCTTTGACATAGTTACTGGGGAACCAGCCCGTTTTGCCATTCAGTGTTCCTTCCCACCAGCCTCCATCCACTACTTTGGTGACATGGATAGTGTCACCTTTAGAAAAGGACAATTCATCTTCATTCTGCTGCTTGAAATTAAACTTTGCTTTCACAATTAACTGAACGCTGCCATTTCCTGTCATGTCCTGATGTGACAAGATAAGAAAAAAAACAAGAAATAAATAGTCAAAATTTACAAAAAAAGACAGAAGCAATGAATACAGTTCGATACACGACAGATCACCCTAATAATCAGTGCCCTACAATTATGACTGATCCGCTCCTCTTCAGCTCCTGCCTTTCTATTTTTCCTACCTGGACAGTATATCGGTCAGGTCGCCTTTGCAAACAGCTGAGTTTGTCAATGTATTAGACTAACAGGATTTAGGGCAATATTTTCACGTTGTGGCCAGGAAAGAAAAAGCCCGAGAGTCCCGCGTATCCGACCAGTCATGTAAAAAGCATGCGAGTCCTGCCCACCCATAAATAGGGATTAGCAGCTTTAGGCTATGAAAATTCTGATGCAAATCCTGATGCACATTTTTAGTTGCGTTTTTGCCATTTAGTTCTGTTGCGTGTTTTCCCCAGTTCATTTGTATGGGTGAAATATACTGCAAAAATGCTGCAAATTTTTAAGGAAAAAATAAGCAACATATGCTTAAGATTTCAGAAATCTCAATCACTTTGCAGGAACTTTAAAATGCTGCATATTTTCCCCACCAAATCCATGCGAAAAAAAAAGCAACAGAAACATAACATGTCCACCCAGCCTAATTGTAAGGACATAAAAGGAGAACTTGTAATCACTGAAAGCAGGACTCGTGTGCTTTCTCTAAGAGTCCTGGCAGCATTTAAACAGCGTTAGACAAGAAGACACCAAATCAAATAATTAAATGATGTATCCCTAAGACTAGCATCTTTCCTGGTATCTCCCTAGCACCTCGCTGACATGGAGCCCAAGGGCAGTCAGAGGCCTAACATTGGCCCCCGGGTCTGCTATACTACTATACCTACTAGACAAAAAGTACACATAATACATATCACTGCACCTATAATGATCGAAACTACGTAATAATCAAGTTACTGTATATACTCGTATATAAGCTGAGATTTTCAGCCCATTTTTTAAGACTGAAAGTCCCCCTCTCGGCTTATACGCGAGTCATATACCGGGGGTCGGCGGGGGAGGGGAGAGGGGATGTCAGATCATACTCACCCCCTCCTGGCACGGTCTCTGCAGCCCCTGCTTCTCCCAAGGTCTCCGACGCCTGTGTTCAGGGTTACGTGGTACCGCTCATTAAAGTCATGAATATGCACATATTCATGACTTTAATGAGCAGTACCACATCACCGCTGAGACCATGGAAGAAGAGAGGCTGCAGAGACCGTGCGCCAGGAGGGGGTGAGTATGACGGGGGAGGACGGGGAGCAGAGCAATATTCACCTGTCCCCGTTCCACCGCCGCTCTATCCTCTCCGTCCTCTGACTGTGACGTTCAGGTCAGAGGGCGCGATGACGTAGTTTAGAGCGCACCCTCTGCTGAACGTCATTGTAGAGGACCAAGAAGACAGAGCAGCGCGCAGCGATGGAACGGGGACTGGTAAATATCGCCAGTGCCAGGGGCCTGAGCCAGAGGCGACACCGGCACCTGGCCCCCATACCGCGCCAGTGTCCCCGCCTGCTCAGAACACCGGCGCCTGGCCCCCAGCGACGAGAGGTATGTCATTTTTTTTTTAATTGCAGCAGCGGCAACAGCAATATATGAGGGGTATTTATCTATGGAGCATCTTGTTGGGCCACCATTAACCCTTGTGCAGTGTTTTATGGGGGATATTTATCTATGGAGCATCTTGTTGGGCCACCATTAACCCTTGTGCAGCATTTTATGGGCGTTATTTATCTATGGAGCATCTTTTTGGACCACCATTAACCCTTGTGCAGCACCACTCTCGGCTTATACATGAGTCAACAAGTTTTCCCAGTTTTTTGTGGCAAAATTAGGGCTCTCGGCTTATACTCGGGTCAGCTTATACACGAGTATATACAGTATTTAACCTACATGGAGAACACAATGAAAAATAAAAGTCAGAATTGTTACTTTTTATCCATCTTGCAACCAAATAAAAAAAAAAAAAGAATGAAAAGCTATCAAACATTACCCCAAAGAGGTACTCACGAATAAATCAACTCATTTTGCAAAAAAAGAAAACCTTTACACAGCTCCACTGATGGGAAAATAAAATGAAGCTATAACTCCCAGATTAAGTTTCACAAACTTTTCTTTTAAAGAAAACGTGTTTTGGGCAGGTATTAAAAAAAAAAAATATATATATATATATATATATATACACAACATTTTAAATATTAAAAAACAATGACACAATTGCTATGGCATAATTGCTGTGTTTTTTTTAAATTTCCCAATACAAACAGTTAAATAAAAGTTAGATGTATCCCAAAAAGGTGGCAATGGAAATTGTATCTACTCCTGCAAAAGGCCAGTCCTTGTTTGGCCAGGTTAAAGGAAAAAATAATAAAGGTATGATTTTCGAAGAAAACAAACAAATAAGTAAAAAGAAAATGGGGGTGTCCTTAAAGTGTTAAAATGCAATACCATAGGTTTGGATTGCCTCCGTAGTACTCGGGTTGAACTATCCACTCCCTGCACGTTGATCTGGGAGGATGCTGTGAAGCTATGCGACCGTGAAGATGTTCGAGAACATGGCCTCTTCAATGTCTCTTCTGTCAAGCACAAAAATGTGAATACTATTAGGTAAAATCAGGAATAATAGACAAAAATCAAGCATAATAGTGAAGAGCGAACGTGCTCGGATAAGGTGATATCCAAGCATGCTCCTGTGCTAACCGAGTGTTTTCAGCGTGCTCAAAAAATGTTTGAGTTCCCCAGCTGCATTTCTTGCGGATGTTAGACAGCTGCAGCACATGCAGGGATTGTCTAACAAACAGGTAATCCCTGCATGTGTTGCGGATGTTGAACTGCTGCAAGACATACAGCCGTGGGGACTCGAACATATTATTCAAGCACACCAAAAACACTTGGTTAGCGCCTGAGCATGCTCAGATAACACCTTAAACAATAGAAAAAAATAAAAGCACATAAAGAGAAAATAATATATTGTATGTATAGCAGATTTTCATATTTATAGGCCTCATTCAGACATCAGGGATTTCTCTGGTTTGCAAGGCAGACGTTTCAATATTCATAAGTGTTTTGGATCAGATTTTCTTCAGCGTTTGATGAGTTTGTCAGTTTTTACCATCAGCGTTTCATTTGTGATTCAGATCAAAAAACGGACATGCCTCCAAGATGTTTACATGGACACTCAGTCAGCAAAACAAAAAAAAAGCAGGGACATGTGAACAGCCACATAGTGGACATGTGAAAAGTCTGCTAAAAAAATAAGTCAATAGGACACATGCATGAAAAATGAATGTCTGAATAAGGCAGAACCTCTATGTCACGGGCAGGGCATAACTTTCAGATTATTACCATAAAAATATATGTAATACAGATATCACCATCTCCAAGAAGAGGCGGCAGATGGAAGGATAAAGCACAAGGCTGCGGGAGCATGCTGCACACAGATTTTGCATGTAGTCTATAACCATGAAGACAAAGTAATATTTTCAATTAGGTCCTTTTTAAGTTGCTAATTTTGCTAAAGATTCATGAGCTTTGAGCTATTTTCAGAAATGTTCCCTTTAGCATCAGGACCATTTACGTAAAATAGTCAAATACATGATACAATCTTTTGCTTCGCTGTCGTGTGTATCGTTATTATGGGCCCCGTTGAGTGTGAACAGTCTGCTCCGGGTTCTGCTATGTGGAATCATTCAGGATTGTCTACAGCATTAATAGTTCTGAGAACACAGAAAACACAGCGTAACCTTACACTGGAGAGTCTGAATACGTGCCACATTCATCACAGTGGCTCTTGCTGGGTAATGAATTTGGCACATCTTTAGGCACTTTTTTTCCTAACGTTACAACGTTTCTTGGTTAGCTTACTCTTATGTACAGTACAGACCAGAAGTTTGGACACACCTTTTCATTTAAAGATTTTTCTGTATTTTCATGACTATGAAAATTGTACATTCACACTGAAGGCATCAAAACTATGAATTAACACATGTGGAATTATATACTTAACAAAAAAAGTGTGTAACAACTGAAAGTATGTCTTATATTCTAGGTTCTTGAAAGTAGCCACCTTTTGCTTTGATGACTGCTTTGCACACTCTTGACATTCTCTTGATGAGCTTCAAGAGGTAGTCAGCGGAAATGGTCTTCCAACAATCTTGAAGGAGTTCCCAGAGATGCTTAGCACTTGTTGGCCCTTTTGCCTTCACTCTGCGGTCCAGCTCACCCCAAACCATCTCGATTGGGTTCAGGTCTGGTGACTGTGGAGGCCAGGTCATCTGGCGTAGCACCCCATCACTCTCCTTCTTGGTCAAATAGCCCTTACACAGTCTGGAGGTGTGTTTGGGGTCATTGTCCTGTTGAAAAATAAATGAAGGTTCAACCAAACGCAACCCGAATGGAATAGCATGCTGCTGCAAGATGCTGTGGTAGCCATGCTGGTTCAGTATGCCTTCAATTTTGAATAAATCCCCAACAGTGTCACCAGCAAAGCTCCCCCACATCATCACACCACCTCCTCCATGCCTCACGGTGGGAACCAGGCATGTAGAGTCCATCCGTTCACCTTTTCTGCGTCGCACAAAGACACGGTGGTTGTAACCAAAGATCTCAAATTTGGACTCATCAGACCAAAGCACAGATTTCCACTGGTCTAATGTCCATTCCTTGTGTTCTTTAGCCCAAACAAGTCTCTTCTGCTTGTTGCCTGTCCTTAGCAGTGGTTTCCTAGCAGCTATTTTACCATGAAGGCCTGCTGCATAAAGTCTCCTCTTAACAGTTGTTGTAGAGACGTGTCTGCTGCTAGAACTCTGAGTGGCATTGACCTGGTCTCTAATCTGAGCTGCTGTAAACCTGCGATTTCTGAGGCTGGTGACTCGGATAAACTTATCCTCAGAAGCAGAGGTGACTCTTGGTCTTCCTTTCCTGGGGTTGGTCCTCTTGTGAGCCAGTTTCTTTGTAGCGCTTGATGGTTTTTGCAACTGCACTTGGGGACACTCTCAAAGTTTTCTCAATTTTTCGGACTGACTGACCTTCATTTCTTAAAGTAATGATGGCCACTCGTTTTTCTTTACTTAGCTGCTTTTTTCTTGCCATAATACAAATTCTAACAGTCTATTCAGTAGGACTATCAGCTGTGTATCCACCAGACTTCTGCACAACACAACTGATGGTCCCAACCTAATTTATAAGGCCAGAAATCCCACTTATTAAACCTGACAGGGCACACCTGTGAAGTGAAAACCATTTCCGGTGACTACCTCTTGAAGCTCATCAAGAGAATGCCAAGAGTGTGCAAAGCAGTCATCAAAGCAAAAGGTGGCTACTTTGAAGAACCTAGAATATAAGACATAATTTCAGTTGTTACACACTTTTTTGTTAAGTATATAATTCCACATGTGTTAATTCATAGTTCTGATGCCTTCAGTGTGAATTTACAATTTTCATAGTCATGAAAATACAGAAAAATCTTTAAATGAGAAGGTGTGTCCAAACTTTTGGTCTGTACTGTATCTATTATGCTGTAATATTTTCAGCCATGTCTCCGTCCTACGGAAGCCACAACTCCTCCTAAAAAGCCACAGCCCCATTTTAAGTGGCTTGAAAAAAAGTGTTTTAAATACATAAGCCAATTGTCTCTTCAGAGAGGAAGAGGACTAGAACTCTAGTGCCACCTATAGGAAGTAGCAATGCTAAAAGTCAATGTTGACCCTTTAACCAGCCTTGCAATATGACTTAGAATAAAAGCCAAACCAGAATCTCAATTTGCAGATACTGTGTTACGGGGTACTGAACCTCATAAGTGCAAAGTATGACACATCTGGCTTGGCTTGGTTAGGGGCGTCTGACCGGGATCCAAGGGGTAATGTTTCTGCTTGCAGAGAGTGACATGTCAAGCAAGTCGAGATGAGGAGACTTTTAAGTCGCAATGCTCCTCTGGGAAATATGCAAATTGTCTCTTCAGAGAGGAAGAGGACTAAAACTCTAGTGCCACCTATAGGAAGTAGCAATCCTAAAAGTCAATGTCGACCTGTGACAAGGCTTGTTACAGGGGTCGAAATAGACCTTTAAAAACAAAAAAACACCATAGCTAAGAATGAGGGAGATGCAAGCAGCAGCATCACCACCATCGGCATCATCGGGTTGGGTAGTAGTGCTACTACTAAATGCAGGTCCAAATTGTCCACCTTTGCCTTTAGAAAGTGTATCAGTGTGAAGAAGTATATGGCACATCACTTGTCTCATTATCAGTGGATGATATTACCTCTGACAGTGACACAGTCAGTTTGTGTCAGTGTTCTGCATGATCCGCCTCCACAACAGTTAATCTTATACATTGTGGACTTTCAATTCTATTAATGACTCCTCTATCTGTTCAGCCACTTAGACAACTAAGAAATAGCATTCGAGGGGCTAAAGAAGATATTTCAGAACAACCTCTGGTTGATTTATTGTATGAGATGAACAGTCAGCCTTTGTACATGGATGGCAATGGGTTGGAGGAGCTGGAGGACACGATTCAAACCCCAGCTGTGTTGGCGACTCTGTCAGTCATGGTAGTAAGGGCACTTGCAGTGGCAGTCGAGGTGGTAGTGGCACTCTGATTCAGGACAGATCTAGCAGTGGTAATCAGGCAGGGAGAGGCAAGGAGCTCCCTCATGAAGACAACTGTCAGTCAAGGATGAAGATGATGACAAATATGGGGTGAACAAAATCTGGGAACCAGATCATGATTACGAGGAGGTGATTCTATCAATGAAGGACGTTGAGGGTATTATCAATAAAGAGTGGAGCCGACTTTCAGTCAACAGATCTTCCAAAATTAGACAGATCTGCTTCTATTGCAGGAGCAGGGGATACTGAAACTGTTGTTGGTTGAGGAGGCTCAACAGTGCCTGAAAGCTGTGGTTGTGCTGGTGGCAAGGTCTACTTGGTATGAAAAACATTTTCTATATTGCCAGCCAACTAATTTTTTTGCACTCTGCAAGAAAAAAAAAAGCCATGGATGTCCAGGCTCAAATACACTTGGAACTTTGGCTCTCCATCAGGACATGAAGCGACATCACCTGCTTATTTGGGAAGGAAAGGCTTAAATCATCCTCCTTCCACTTCTTGATTTTGTCTTTGTGGTAGTCAGGCTGCAACCTTAAGTAGTGTCTGGTCAACACCTTCATCATCCTCATCTACAGCTTTCTCTACTCTTCCTCCTGTTCCTCCATTGTGTCTTCAGTTAGCTAAATATGTGCCCAAGAAACATGTGTCCAGTTATTCTTTTTTCAGAAACTCAACTCTCACGTGTCCAACTTCATCACAATCGCTGCAATACCGCATGGATTGTACTGCCTTTTGAGAAATTATGACATGTGCTCAGCCTAAAAGGGGAAAAACCTAGCTGCCATAGTTTTAATTTTGAAAAGAGACACAAGTCCATCGAATTCAACAACCTATAACCTAGCGTGTTCATCCAGAGAAAGGTAAAAATTCATGTGGCAAAGGCATACTTTCCGGCTCAACATACAGCAATCAAACTAGTTGCCTGGATCAACGTTCCATCAAAGCATGTAGTACGGATAACCTGTAATATTGTAATTTTCAAGAAAGGCATCCAGACCTTCCTTGAACTTTAGAGAATCAACCATTACTACGCCATATGTCAGAGAGTTCCATAGTCTCACTGCTCTTACACTAAAGAATCGCTGTCTTTGACTATGATAAAACCTTCTTTCCACCAGATGTAGAGGATGCCCCCTTGTCACCGTCACTGGCCTAGGTGTAAAAAGATCATTGTACAGACTTCTGTACTATCCCATCATAAACTTATATACAATAAGATCACCCATAAGTCTTCATGTTTCTGAACTGAATAATTTGAACCCTGTCTTGGTATTGCAGTCCACCAATTCCCTTAATAACTTTGGTCGCTCTTCTCTGCACCCGCTCTTGTTCAGCTGTATTCTTGTTATATACTGGAAACTAAAACTGTACCCAGTATTCTAAGTGTGGGCGTGCTAGTGACTTGTGTAGAGGCAAAACTATATTCTTGTTATGAGCACAAAGCTCTCCTGTAATGCCTCCCATTCTTTTATTTGCCTTGGCAGCAGCTCTGGTTATTTCTTGGAGAAAGCACTCCCTGCTTTGTACTCTCCTGAGGCAGTGACTGTAGGCCGCTCCTTGGTGTTGATGTTGTGCTGAAAGTTGCACTCCACAATCGACAACAGTAATTACAGCCAGAAACTTTACATTACTTACTAGTAAATGTGATCAAGCACCACAAGCGGCCAGGTGTTAATTGGGGACACCTCCACACCAGGCGACACTTAGGCACCTCCTCCACAGCCTCCTCAATGACCATTTCCCCATCCGCAAAACCGACAGGGCGAAGTGAACCACTGAATGGCTCCTTCTCACCTGTAACTGAGCAGCGTAGTAAGCGACAATGCCGGAAGCATCATGGCTGTCATGCGTTTGGAGAAAGTAACATATTGCCACTGCATATCACATATCCTCAACTTCAATGTGTATAAAAGGTGACATTTGTTTTAAAAGAAAAATTCATGTGTTTTACTGACTCCAATTTATTTTTTACCAGCATCATCTTTTTTGCAAAAATGAGTATCTTGTGGGAATTGATGGGCATACTCGTAGGCCCCCAGTAGAACACTGCACGGGACTGGGCACAAAATGAAAAACATTTAAAAGAAAATTAATGTGCCACCATACAAGACTACAATTTTCTTTAACATCATCTTGATTTTTTGAAGAAATTTGTATTTTATGTGCATCGATGGTGTGAATTAACCCCCAAAAAACCTACCCAGACAGCACCACAAGTCCCAGAATATCAGACAGAATTGCTGCATTATTGCTCCGTATCAAGCCCAGACACGGATGTGACATCTCTGACATGAAATGCTGCAATATTGCAGTTTAATGGGGATGGTATTTGCAGCAAACTTTGCATAAATTAATAATTCAATGAGATAAAAAAATAAAAATAAACATTGAAATATGTCGCTCAGAAATTTCAGCTTCATTCTCAGCTAATAAGACCTCACCATCCATTCTGGAAAAAAAAAAAAAAACAGACCAACTTCATCTTGAGATGGACTGCCAGAATACTGAAGTTTACGGGTACACCTCCTATTATACTTTATAGAAAGAGAAGGGAGAGGAGGATTGAGGCGCAGAGTGAGGAACCAGGCAGACACACATAGACATTATATTGAGCCTTCAAGCAAGTCTTTTCCCTCAGCCTAGACCTGGATTCACATCTTCACTGCTCAGTAATTCTGTACCACTTCCTCTCTGCTGCTTCTCTGTGTGCTAACTAAGGAACGAAGAGCAAGAATCCCCAATCAATTTCTGAGCTGTGTTTAGGAGACAGGTAGTTTCCACCCACCAGCTCAGAGTCAATTGCTAATTAAAAGACAGAGATCCTGCAGAAGGGAAAACTGTTGAAAAATACAGGATACAATTCATAGAATGACCAGAAACAGTGTTATTTTTCATGTACACAGCAGGGCAGCTTATTCTGTAAAGTTTCTCTTTAAATAGACAGGCGATCTGTTACTTCTTACCTTCCGTAGCTCTGTTGACAGCAATCAGTGTGTTCAATACCTTAGAAAAGTTCTCACCAGTGTAAAGGTCATGCGCCTCAAATAGCTGTAGGGAAAGCACAATCCCAATGCATCAGTTTATCATTTCAAGACAAATCTGTTTATTTTTAAAGTAACAACTTTCTCAATATTCCAATCTCTGAATTGCCGAAACTCAGCTTTCTAGGGTAAGCACAAGCGATCCATCAATATTAAGCTGTGCGGCTTGCCACTTACATGTTACAGAACTTAAGATATTTCAGATATTTGCCTAAAGACATTCCAAGTAATTGTAATCTGTCAAGTGTTCTCCAAGGACATCAAGCTCACGTAGAGCAGCAGGGACGCTGGTGTCAAGGGCGAAACATTTTACCCTCACTCAGGGGGTCTGTGCCATCTCTGGACCCATCAGATCACACTTGGAAAGGTGCAGGGCACGTTTGGCTATAGACAGAACATTCAGCTGCCAAGTGGGAAGCCAAAAATAGATATTGGAAAAAAAAAAACAGGTTACAGCAGCAAAACAGAGCTAGGTAATTTTTCTGGAATGCTTTCCCACAATCGTAAAAACTTAGAAGCTTGCATGGAAGAGTGCCATGATACAGCCTATCCTTATTCATAAATAATGACTTAATTTATGAAATACTAACATACAGAGAAGGATACATTTATCGATAGAGTAATGTCTCCTGCACGCAGAGAATCCTATAGGCTCATAACAAACCTTCAATTCTATACATACTTTTTCCGCCATGCTCTATAGCATTGGTCCCCAACCTTTCTAACTTTCAGTGCCACATTCAGCTCTGAGAGATGGTCACAAGTCACATCCAACACCCCACCACCATTACTGGTATAATGACAAAGCTTCCCCATAGAAAGTGCACCAAAATCTTCTGTCCCTGACTCTTCTAAACAGTAGACTTGCATACAAACATCCCTACTCTACACATTCCACTACACCATCACATCCATCTTCCACCACCCCTGTATCTGGCAGTTTCATACTCTAGCTTAAGATATTTATTTCTTCATATTTTTCTATTTTATGAAGAACTTTTCTCAAGAGCCACCATCTGGAGACCTTCTCTACAAAAGCAATTTGCTACACCTGGCGCTAATGCACCAAACAGGTAGACCACCGCGAGTCACACATCATGGGCCAGCGAGCCACATGTGGCTCATGAGTTACAGGTTGGGGAACACTTCTCTATACAATACCATATTATAGAGGTATTTTTCTATTTTATGGAGGAATACATGGTGGCAGCACATAGGGTGCCTGCTAGTCTGTAGTAATAGATTAATAGGACTCTATGTCCCATTGTATAAACATAGACCCTTGTACACATTAACATCAGCCAAAATAGTCAATATTGGTGGGATTGATCGTCCAGCTAGTCCCTATGGGGCCTTCTTGCTCTCACTCGACAATTGATGTGGGTAGATTCAAAAGCCTGACCCTTTTGTTCTCCAGAAGAAAAACACTTACAAGATCTGTCCGGCTGCGCCTTTTTTCCCCTTTCCCTATTGAAAACACAAATGCTTGGCCAAACCGGTCATTTATTTGTGTGGGGGAAATGGCTGACTGCCGACCGCTGCCACAGCTGTATGGCCACCAAGACAGCATGTCTCTATAGCTGGCCCTACGCCCTCACAACCCAGATAACTTCAGGATCATTTCAGTAAGAATAAATGTAAGAGTCTGGATTTCAAGCTTAACCCAACTGGATAAAAAAGATTATTTCTGAATCTCCCTTAACTTTTATTAATTCAACATATTAGCTACAAGATGGGCAATTTATCTAACGATTTTTATAAAACCAGAAAATAAATATATACTGAGAAAGAGCCAGGATAATGCATCCGGCAGGCAGTTCTCCAGACTGGAGATGTAGTATAAGCCAATGTTTTATTCAGATATAACATCCAGAAATAAACCATTTCGGAGGATGAACCTTGAGTAAACATTTGGTTTATAATCTTTGTTTAAAGGGAAAATGTCACCAGGTTTTCAGGCCACCACCATTAATAAGTCAATAATCACTCTACAGATCCCCAAAAATACCTGTCATAATGCCTCCATATGGCACAGTTTGGTCCGATGAGAATCGCTGGCCTTGCTTCGGCGCCTCCGATCCCCACAATCGCAGTTCTCCTGTTTGTTTGGAGAACGTGGATGACACGTCCTATGTCATGCACACAGCGCCCCCGATCACACTACTGTGCTGGCGCACCTCTCCTGCCCTAGTAAAAGCAGAGTAAAGTACGGTATTGTGCTTCAGGGTCAGTGGCATTCTCCCGGCGCATGCACATTACAGTACCCTGATCTGACCTCGGCCGGGCAGAGAGAAGTGCGCCAGCACAGGAGTGTGATTGGGGACACTGTGTGCATGACATAGGACGCGTCTTCCACATTAAGCAAGCAGGAAAACGGCGACTGCGGGGAGAGAGGAGGCGCCGAAGCAAGACCGGCAACGTCCGATGGACCAGACCACACCATATGGGAGGGGATCATGAAAGGTATTTTTATTAGATATGCAGAGGTGGTTGGAAGCTTATCTACAGCTCGTTAGTGTGATGTAAAGGCGGCCTTAAAGGTGGTGGCTTTAGCTTATATTGGGAAAACTTGACGAGAGGTTCCCTTTAAATCACATATTTTATCTTCTTTTATTGATTTATTTAGCTGTTTTTTAAGTGTAAGTAGAAATCTTGCCTTTCCCATTGAGCCCGAATTGTGAACTGGGTTTGCATTCATCCGCAAAATGCATTTATGTTCTCCTCCTCTGGTGATACTATTCAGAGAAGCTCTTCTCTGCTACATGTTTATAGCTCAGAGTTTATTATTCGGTTACATGATACATTTCTCATAGATTATTTGTAAATATGGATTATAGCACAATACCTGACAGTTTACCACATTTCATTTGCAATATAAAGACAATCCAGCTTTTTTTTTCTTTTTTTTACTCCGTACCAGAAACCAAAAATCAGTAAGTAACGATTTACACAATGTGGGTTTCTTTTGATGTTTCTGGTCTCTTTACTCATTTTACAGTTTATTGGACTTCACGTCAGTGAAGGGTAAAGCGGAACAACCTGGCGACAAATTACATTATATATATATATGTATAATATTATGGAATATTTTGCTCTAACATGGTACAACTAGAAATAATCAGCCAGACAACATATACCATCATTCCATATCGTATACATTCCTCCGACAAGCCACGACAGCTTGTCATACGGAACTGATAAATAAAAAAAGACAAAGAAAAGATGCCTTTATGGCAAGATTTGCATTTCCAATGTTATATTTGTATGTATATAACTACTGGTCACAATATATGGAGCTAAGAGGCACCTAAATCATGTCTGGGGCCATTATATAAGGTAGAAAGCTGAAAGAGACGCCCATATGTATCAGATCTCTGTCTGCTGTAGGAAATAGTCTTACTGATATGTGAAGACGTACGGTAAGGCAGACAGCAGTATGAGAGCTGCTCGAGATGCAAGGTGACAGTGTGAGATTTCAACAAAGCGGTGGGCCCATCAATCAAGGCCAAGCAGAAGCGGTTAGGTGGGTTTATTAACAAAGGCTGAAGAACTTGTCGGACTGTTTGCATAATCAAGTTGATTTTCCCTATGATACAAAGTCTGCGGCCACACAGGTCTGGTTCAACATGAAACTGTCAGTGAGTTTTTGCTGCCCTACCTGACAACATCAAATGCCAGTCCTATGTTACTTACGGCACTTTTTGTTATGGCTTTTTTATTTGCTGCAGCTCTGCTAGTCCTCTCAGTGATGAGCTCCTGCCCTGTAATCCTTATTATCCATCAGTTAGCACAGGCCCCAGCGTTGATCGTCAGCTTTCTGCCCATGCTTTCATTACATAAGCAGACATCTGTCAACCAATGGTGGCGGGTGACAAGGATAAACAGGACTTAATGTTGAGAAGACTAGCGGATAAAACAGTGATATTATTAAAACTACACCATGTATACCCAGCATGTGACACAACTCTGGAATCAGGGTCTCTATCCCAATTTTATGCTTTTCTTAGGTTAAAGAGCATAAACCTGGTGGCGGATTTCCCTCGACATCTCCTAACCTGCAGAGCAGATAGTATCATAAAGATGTAACTACTAATAGACCTCCTATAAAAAACCTTCTTGAAATAAATGATCACAGTCCTATGGTGACCTGCTAAAATGAAAATCCCCTGAAGGTCACTAACCTATTAATATTTTAGGGGTGTAAGATTAGCCCTCCATTGAACTATTTTCACTTAGCATGGACTCTGGATGTCACGGACGGAGTCTTTCTTCTTTCAATAACAGTCTGTCACCCATTAAGTTATATCTATTGTCTTCATACTTTTGATACGCATCATTCCCATGTTATTCTCTTCTACTACTTTTACTTTACTCCCTATTTTGCCTTTTTCTTGTCTGCAGTGTCCTTAAATCAGGGTCTCTAAAATGATAATATTAGGGTATAAGTGACCTAACCTAGTCTGAGCATGCATACCTTGCTTCTGATGTTACCTGCTGCAGACCGGCTTCATGCATAATAGAACGGAAAGCGATCGGTGCACTCACCTCGACACGGAGAGAGACGCATGCTTTCAGGAACTCACGGATATTTTCAAGGCAGTCCGCTTCACTCTTTGGCTCTGCAACAAACTAAAGAAAAGAAAAATGAATAATTACAAATAAGTGTTACATAATTACAAGGCACAAACAGATTACGAAAAAATAATGGGAGCGATGACCTATCCACAGTCGGACAGAACAACATGAGGGTGGTATTAGGCTTATGCGACTATTAGCAAGCATGGGCGATAACTGAAGCTATAAACTGTTTATTGTACGAGTCTTAAACAGGTTATCAGGGAACACAGGAGTAGAACTTTGAGGGGTTATATATTTTTTTCTTTTACCAAACGATTAAAAATTATATAATAAAACAAGCAAAAAACTCAAATCCACAATCTACCACTACCCGGTATTCTGTCAGTCTGTACTTGCTGCAGAAACAGTGACATCCCATCACAGGAATATGTGCCCGCTGCAGCCAATCACTGACTGCAGTGATGACACGCCAGTTACTGAATAGCTCAGGTCGGTCATACGTCACTGTAAGGTGAAGTCATTGCTGCAGCAGGTAGTACACACTGACTTGAGACTGGCCAGAGTCTTATTGAGAATTTCAACAATTTGGTGAGATAAGTATTGCTTGATCTTCTATCAACCAGCAAGAATTCTGGCTCTCACAGGCTTGTTAGTTTTTCTTTAAGATGCCTCCTACTCTGCATTCATTACCAGTATTAATTGCCCCTGTCTGAACTTGCTAGCTTTTTAAAAGACACCTGTCCACACACTCAATCATGCTCCAACCCCTCCACCATGGCCATGACCAAAGAGTTGTCTAAGGGCACCAGGGAGAAATTGTAGACCTGCACAAGGCTGGGGTGGGTTACAGGACAATAGGCAAGCAGCTGGGTTAAAAGGCAACAACTATTAGCACAATTATTAGAAAATGGTAGAAACACATGATCACTGTCAATCTTCCTCCATCTGGGGCTCCATACAAGATCTCACCTCGTGGGGTAAGGATAATTCTGAGAAAGGTCAGGAATCAGCCCAGAACTGCATGGCAGGACCTGATCAATGACCTGAAAAGAGCTGGGACCACAGTCTCAAACATTACCATTAGTAACAATATACGCTGTCATAGAATAAAATCCGGCAAGACACGCAAGGTCCCCCTGCTCACGCCAGCACATGTCCAGGCCCGTTTGAAGTTCACCAATGACTTTCTGGATGATCCAGAGGAGGCATGGGACAAGGTCATGTGGTCAGATGAGACCAAAATAAAACTTTTTGGCATCAGCTCCACTCGTCGTGTTTGAAGGAAGAAGGATGACTACAACCCAAAGAACACCATCCCAACCGTGAAGCATGATGGGGGAATCATCATACTTTGAGGGTGCTTTTCTGCAAAGGGGACGAGATGACTGCTCCATATTGAAGGGAGGATGGATGGAGTAAAGTATCATGAGATTTTGGCCAACAACATCCTTCCCTCAATAAGAGCATTAAAGATGGGTCGTGGCTGGTTCTTCAAGCATGACAATGACCCGAAACACACATCTCTACAGTACATATACGGTACATGTTGTGTGGGGTTAAGGAGATGTCGGAGAGCAGCCGCAGCCGTGACCCTGTTGATGTTTGATTCGTCTGTAGGTGGGGACAGTGAAGACGGCGCTGATTGGCTGCAGGGCTTGTGTAATGTAAGAACATCACATGAGCAATGGGAGAGCAAATGCCGACACCGCTGAAACGGCGCTGGCACGGGAGGTGTGTGGTTTTTTTTTTTAACGAGGGCAAACATTATGACTGAAAAGGTATTGTCCTAGTAGTGGACAACCCCTTTAAAGGGAATCTGTTACCCTAAATTGGCAGGATATTTAAATGATGGCAGTCAGGTCAGATGGGCGGTGTTTTGGGTACTTGCCTTAACAGGTTGTTCGCCGCTGTCTCCATTATTTCTGGGAATTGTAGTCGTTGCCCTCCATAAAACGCACCTGCGCATTGCAATCTTGAATTGCACACGCGCAGTATGCTTTGCCCGCAGATTGCAATGCGCAGGCGAGTTATATGGAGGGCAACGACTACAGGGTCAGCTGAGACTTAAAAATGAGTAGCTACTCTCTGTGAAATGTTTTTTTATGAGCAAATTTTGCCAATAAAGTAGTTACATGATTGAAAGTGACACAAATGTTTTTAAATGTGCAATCTGCCTGTGAAATGCTGTTGTTCCACACGTCATTATCTAGCAATAGCCCTTAACCCTTTCATCGTGAACCACTTCCCTACTGCACAAATGGCCTCTCGGAGCAAGGTATGAAGCAGTGAGCACAGATACACACAGACAGTACAGAGATCTGATGTGCTGCTCAAATATCGTTGTGGAATTTTCCTCATCATCACCAATCAATATCTCCCATCAATCATTGCAGAAAATATCAGAGAGGAAAAGCTACTGTGATCTCTCCCCCATCCGCTGTGCACAATCATTGCCTGTGGATCTCTCCCCCGTCCGCTGTGGCACAATCATTGCCTGTGGATCTCTCCCCCATCCCTGTGCACAATCATTGCCTGTGGATCTCTCCCCCATCCACTGTGCACAATCATTGCCTGTGGATCTCTCCCCCATCCACATGTGTACAATCATTGCCTGTGGATCTCTCCCCCATCCGCTGTGTACAATCATTACCTGTGGATCTCTCCCCCATCCACTGTGTACAATCATTGCCTGTGGATCTCTCCCCCATCCGCTGTGTACAATCATTACCTGTGGATCTCTCCCCCATCCACTGTGTACAATCATTGCCTGTGGATCTCTCCCCATCCGCTGTGTACAATCATTACCTGTGGATCTCTCCCCCATCCACTGTGCACAATCATTGCCGTGGATCTCTCCCCCATCCACTGTGTACAATCATTACCTGTGGATCTCTCCCCCATCCACTGTGCACAATCATTGCCGGTGGATCTCTCCCCCATCCACTGTGTACAATCATTACCTGTGGATCTCTCCACCATCCGCTGTGCACAATCATTGCCTGTGGATCTCTCCCCCATCCACTGTGTACAATCATTGCCTGTGGATCTCTCCCTCATCCGCTGTGCACAATCATTACCTGTGGATCTCTCCCCCATCCACTGTGCACAATCATTACCTGTGGATCTCCCCCACATCCACTGTGTACAATCATTACCTGTGGATCTCTCCCCCATCCACTGTGTATAATCATTACCTGTGGATCTCTCCCCATCCACTGAGTACAATCATTGCCTGTGGATCTCTCCCCCATCCGCTGTGCACAATCATTACCTGTGGATCTCTCCCCCATCCACTGTGCACAATCATTACCTGTGGATCTCCCCCACATCCACTGTGTACAATCATTACCTGTGGATCTCTCCCCCATCCACTGTGTATAATCATTACCTGTGGATCTCTCCCTCATCCACTGTGCACAATCATTACCTGTGGATATCCCCCACATCCACTGTGTACAATCATTACCTGTGGATCTCTCCCCCATCCACTGTGCACAATCATTACCTGTGGATCTCCCCCACATCCACTGTGTACAATCATTACCTGTGGATCTCTCCCCCATCCACTGTGTACAATCATTACCTGTGGATCTCTCCCCCATCCACTGTGTATAATCATTACCTGTGGCTCTCTCCCCCCATCCACTGAGAACAATTATTGCCTGTGGATCTCTCCCCATCCACTGTGTACAATCATTGCCTGTGGATCTCTCCCTCCATCCAATGTGTACAATCATTACCTGTGGATCTCTCCCCCATCCACTGTGTACAATAATTACCTGTGGATCTCTCCCCCATCCACTGCGTACAATCATTACCTGTGGATCTCTCCCCCATCCACTGTGTATAATCATTACCTGTGGATCTCTCCCCCATCCACTGAGTACAATCATTGCCTGTGGATCTCTCCCTCATCCACTGTGTACAAGCATTGCCTGTGGATCTCTCCCCCCATCCACTGTGTACAATCATTACCTGTGGATCTCTCCCCCATCCACTGTGTACAATCATTACCTGTGGATCTCTCCCCATCCACTGTGTATAATCATTACTGTGGATCTCTCCCCATCCACTGTGTATAATCATTACCTGTGGATCTCTCCCCCATCCACTGTGTACAATCATTACCTGTGGATCTCCCCCACATCCACTGTGTACAATCATTACCTGTGGATCTCTCCCCCATCCACTGTGTATAATCATTACCTGTGGATCTCTCCCCCATCCAGAGTACAATCATTGCCTGTGGATCTCTCCCCCATCCACTGTGTACAATCATTGCCTGTGGATCTCTCCCCCATCCACTGTGTACAATCATTACCTGTGGATCTCTCCCCCATCCACTGTGTATAATCATTACCTGTGGATCTCTCCCCCATCCACTGTGTATAATCATTACCTGTGGATCTCTCCCCCATCCACTGTGTACAATCATTACCTGTGGATCTCCCCCACATCCACTGTGTACAATCATTACCTGTGGATCTCTCCCCCATCCACTGTGTATAATCATTACCTGTGGATCTCTCCCCCCATCCAGAGTACAATCATTGCCTGTGGATCTCTCCCCCATCCACTGAGTACAATCATTGCCTGTGGTTTCTCCCCCATCCGCTGTGCACAATCATTACCTGTGGATCTCTCCCCCATCCACTGTGCACAATCATTACCTGTGGATCTCCCCCACATCCACTGTGTACAATCATTACCTGTGGATCTCTCCCCCATCCACTGTGTATAATCATTACCTGTGGATCTCCCCACATCCACTGTGTACAATCATTACCTGGATCTCTCCCCCATCCACTGTGTATAATCATTACCTGTGGATCTCTCCCCCATCCACTGTGCACAATCATTACCTGTGGATATCCCCCATCCACTGTGTACAATCATTACCTGTGGATCTCTCCCCCATCCACTGTGCACAATCATTACCTGTGGATCTCCCCCACATCCACTGTGTACAATCATTACCTGTGGATCTCTCCCCCATCCACTGTGTACAATCATTACCTGTGGATCTCTCCCCATCCACTGTGTATAATCATTACCTGTGGCTCTCTCCCCCATCCACTGAGAACAATTTGCCTGTGGATCTTCCCATCCACTGTGTACAATCATTGCCTGTGGATCTCTCCCCCCATCCAATGTGTACAATCATTACCTGTGGATCTCTCCCCCATCCACTGTGTACAATAATTACCTGTGGATCTCTCCCCATCCACTGCGTACAATCATTACCTGTGGATCTCTCCCCATCCACTGTGTATAATCATTACCTGTGGATCTCTCCCCCATCCACTGAGTACAATCATTGCCTGTGGATCTCTCCCTCATCCACTGTGTACAAGCATTGCCTGTGGATCTCTCCCCCCATCCACTGTGTACAATCATTACCTGTGGATCTCTCCCCCATCCACTGTGTACAATCATTACCTGTGGATCTCTCCCCATCCACTGTGTATAATCATTACCTGTGGATCTCTCCCCCATCCACTGTGTATAATCATTACCTGTGGATCTCTCCCCCATCCACTGTGTACAATCATTACCTGTGGATCTCCCCACATCCACTGTGTACAATCATTACCTGTGGATCTCTCCCCCATCCACTGTGTATAATCATTACCTGTGGATCTCTCCCCCCATCCAGAGTACAATCATTGCCTGTGGATCTCTCCCCCATCCACTGTGTACAATCATTGCCTGTGGATCTCTCCCCCATCCACTGTGTACAATCATTGCCTGTGGATCTCTCCCCCCATCCACTGTGTACAATCATTACCTGTGGATCTCTCCCCCATCCACTGTGTATAATCATTACCTGTGGATCTCTCCCCCATCCACTGTGTATAATCATTACCTGTGGATCTCTCCCCCATCCACTGTGTATAATCATAGCCTGTGGATCTCTCCCCCATCCACTGTGTATAATCATAGCCTGTGGATCTCTCCCCATCCACTGTGTACAATCATTACCTGTGGATCTCTCCCCCATCCACTGTGTACAATCATTACCTGTGGATCTCTCCCCCATCCACTGTGTATAATCATAGCCTGTGGATCTCTCCCCATCCACTGTGTATAATCATAGCCTGTGGATCTCTCCCCATCCACTGTGTACAATCATTACCTGTGGATCTCTCCCCCATCCACTGTGTACAATCATTACCTGTGGATCTCTCCCCCATCCACTGTGTATAATCATAGCCTGTGGATCTCTCCCCCATCCACTGGTTCATCTCAGCTCAGTGGATTCCACTGTAAAAACCTTGAAGGGCACATCACTTATTTTGCTGTTGGGTCCTGTGATCACTTACCTTCTCTTGTACAAGGATGGACAAAACACTGTCATCAACTTGCAGTGATAAAGGCCTTTGAACTTAACAGAACACATACTCCAGGAAAACTACACATTAAACTGGTTGTCCTTTAAATACAGTATAATCCTTAAAACAAAAAAGAACAGATACTCACCTATGGGACTCCCCGCGGCTCCTCCACACCTCTGCCTGTATCCTCCGATTTCCCTTCTGGTGGAAGTCATGCTGTGACCACTGCAGCCAGTCAGTGGTCACTAAACAGGTGCAGCAGTGATATTTTGCCTAATAAGAAGAGAAAGCTATGAGACTGCTTATTCCAGCTTGGATGGAACATTCGAGCTGCAGGCAATCACTAGCCATTGAATGGCTGCAGTGTTCACATGATGTCCTCCATCAAAAGAGGAAACAAGGATAGCAGAAGGGTCACGGGCAGCCATGAAGAGGGGTGGTGGAGGTCCAGTCATGCTTTAATCATTTGTCAGGTACTGTCAAGCATGAAATCCTGAGATGCTTCTTCCTTCTGAGGACCCAATCATAAGTGCCAATCCATATCCCTCAGTCTCTGACCACATGCACTCTTTCCCAGTTCACATAGACACCACTGCCTTCGTCTAATAGTGCAGTGCAATAAGGAGCAAGGATTATATACAAGCAGTTTTATTATAGTCACATACAGTGGATAAAAATGCAAATATCACACCATAAAATCTTCATATGCCCAAGGAGTTTCACCTAGGTTGGTTTCATCTGGGGCACCTCAAGTCTCTCTCCTAATTGTTGCTGCACCAAGGTCCCATCATTTTTGATGTATGATACGTTATACAATATAGTATACTATGAGTGAACCTGTTCATTTCTAAGACCCGGTGGGCCCATTTTTAATATAATAATTGCTATGGAAAACCCTTCTTGTGCTGTATCTGGACCTCATTTGACTAAATTAAGGACACGAGAGTGTCCTTTGGCCTCTGTCAATGTGGAATGTGTTCGCATGCCATTTATTTAAAGATTTATTCCGTGACCACTCACCACGTTATTGGGAGATTAGCAGCATCACTGATTTCATGTCTTCAGATAACTGCACCTTTGAACATTTGTCCTATTAAAATATGGACATGTTCCTGATAGCTGCTGATCACACATGCATTCCTGCAGAAATCTGTAAATGTGTTGTAATAAGTGCAGCTCACCTCCTGAAGCGGCTGTGAGTAGCCCCGGAATAATCCTTTGCGTTTCAGATCTTTGAGCATCTCTGGTCTTAAAAAGTTTATCAAACCTCTGTGACATTTCCCATAGATTTCTGGTGTGGGAAATCAGATACAACATAAGGCGCTATTCACACTTTGGCACCGGCATTTCCATCACATTTAATATCCAAGATAACACAGTGTGCAGCGCTACACTTGGTTTAAGGACAGACGCCACAGTGGAACCCCAACACACCCCAAATAAATCTTCTTCAGTGGTGTCTGTCATTTCCAGATGTGCGGACAAGTCTCACCAAAGCCTCATTCAAATCAATAGACATATTTTCCTCATGCAATAAACTGTAGATTATTGCCTAGAAATAAACTTATGAATGAAAATTGAATAAAAGTACTGTAACACCATAACTATGTCCATGTATAGTAGATGTGCTCGTACGGTCTGCTTCTCCAATGAGTATCCCAGGCATTTTATCTTGGGAATCACTGATTTAATCTGACATTAAACATACAGGCGACACCGCTATATTAAATAGAATATTTTGCCAAGTTAGTGATCTAAGCTACTACGACACGATACTAAAGTCACATCATCAGCCTTCTCCAATATTTCACTCTACAGCTTATAAGAGAATAGATTTAGAAAATTAGAGACTCAGAGTTACTAGAGGGGGTCCGCAATCAGGGTCCTCATCTATTGGCTGGAGAAGCAGAGAGCGTCTACAGGGAATGTTTCTCCCTCCATTACATGTATGTACAGTATGTGCGTGTTACATACGGTCTACTGATTTCAATGGAAACTATACAGTGCTTCATGACCAATGTGACAGCACTGCAGGGAAACGCAACCATTACAGACATGTTCCTCCTATTGCTAGAGGTTGAAACCACCAATAGTCTAGAATAAATGGAGTTATTCAAACAAAAGGGTATTGTTTATTACCATCCTTTAAATCGTATATTGCAGCTATCATCGGTGATACAGGAGGGGGGCAAATGACTGCATAACTAAGTAGATTTGTTATTCAGAAGTCTGGGAAAGATGGGTGACCAGCCCTGTGGAAGCACACATAGTAGTCAAACAATCTATTTTTACTGGGGAGTATTTGATTTTGGGCAAAAATAGGCTACAAATTTACATTAAAACCAAGAGTGCAATTTTCTTGCACATCACATATGTAGAGAGCTCTGAGTTTGTCAGATCTCTGACTGATCTGACTCGATATGACACATTCTGTCTATATGAAAGAAATATCAAGTAAGAACCAAAGAGGGGTTCATAGGAAAGATCCACTGACCTTGTATGTAGCAGTTTGTGGGGCAGAGCAGCCTTCAGAGTAGCAAACTACAGTATATAGTATATACATTCACTGACAGGAAGAGAAAGCAAACTGGGTTGGAAAATTCCCCAGACCAATGGGAAAGTCTCAGAGATCTCACCAATGCAGTGTCTTCCCAGCTACCAATCACGGACAGTCTTACATTTTCAGCTTCAGGAAGGAGAAACAAGAATGATACATTGTATCACTGAGATGCACATGATATAAAATGTATCACTCTGGTAAAGACACTCTGCTGTGTAAATAACATGTGTAATGCAGATATCCAGCTGGAGAGGAACTACAAACTGCTACTATGTCAGCACTACTATGGCAACAAAAAAAGGAATGCTGGAATTTGTAGTTCCACTGAAACCAAATGTTCATACCCTTTCTTGCAAAGCCAAACAGTATAAGGACTCATTCAGACGTCCACTTTCCGCATATGAGGGCTATTCGTGGTTCTCGCTGATAGCGCTCTTACCCGTGATAGTCTATGGGGCATTCTCACGTCCGTGATTTTTTGCGGACCGAGTGATGAGCGGAAAATAGTGGAGACACGACGTATTTTTAGAAGCGAAATGGGTGGGATTTCACAAAAATTCTGCGTGTAAAGACACTGTTGAATTGTAATTTTTTTTGTGCATCTTTTTTTTCCTCTATAGGTTTCTACGGGAAGCCTGACAAAACGCATGTAAAAAAAAATGCAGTTGTGTTTTTGAAGGTGAACTTTCATCAAGTTTTTCACATTGAATTTGATACACAATATAATAGTGTCTGCAGAGCGGAATAAAACGTTTCATTTTTTTTTTTCAATTTTGTCTCTCCAGTTCGGAGATATTAGCAATGAAAGTAAATGGCATCTAATGAGTTAACTTGTGTAAAGCCAAGTGGGTGTGATCAGAGAGCAACTCATACAGGGAGAAATAGTGCAGACCCACAGAGAAAACACCCACTTGACTTAACTAAAGTTGACTCTTTAGGTGCCAAATACTTTGCCAATTTCTTTGCAACGGAAAGGTAAAACAAACAAAAAAAAACATTTCATTACACTCTGCAGCCATTATTACATTGTGTGTCCAGCTCAATATGAAAAATTTGGTGAAAGGTGCACAATCACGCCTTTTCTATACTAACCAAAATGCATTTAAACACAGCTGCCTCAAATATGCAACAAAGCAGCAAAAAATAAAAGTGAGAAATGCAAAAAAAATGCACCAAAAATGTAATAATGAAAGAAGATTGTTGTTGTTTCAGACACCAGCAGTAAAGAAAAATGTTGTAAAGAAAAATGTAGCATTTATGTTATGTGTGAACACGGCCTGAAGGAATCATATCTGGGGTTTTGATCATGACACACCACCATGCAGAGGAGGAAGGGTCTGGGCACAATCTTTGCACAAGTACTCCAAAAATATCTGCTCCATGGTGAACCCGGTAACATTTTGAGCACAGCAGAAGTTTAACCCTACTTTATCTTTCTGTGCCTTACTGCCCAATTAGGCTGCATTCCCATGATGGGTGTTTGGTGAGTTTTTGATGTTGCAGATTTTTAAAAAAAAAAATGCAAATAACTTATTTTAGTAAATGGGTGACGAAAAATCTGCAACATCAAAAACTCACCAAATGCTCATGGTGGGAACCCAGGCTTACGGGACTGCAGATTATACTGAACAACCCTCTGTTACCGCAGCTGCAGGAAATGATCCCACACTGTATTTAGATGAGGATTGTGTAGGACTCTCCGCGACAGCAGAGGTGGAGCTGAGATCTGGATTTCAGAATGTGTCTTATCAAACACCATGTGGCCATGTGTAAAATGTGACTTCCTCCTTTCTGCAGATGTCCCTTGTTCTGCGCCATGTCCTCTCCTTGGCCACTGAGTAACACATGGTGTATTGCAGATCTATATGGTACAGATCTGTTATCTAGCGCTTCTAGACTGCTCTGGGTCAATATTGTATCTTGGATTTTATCTAGGTATCATTTTTTATAACATGTGCCAAAGCATGCTAAATTAGAGATATTCTCCACTAGTATCATCTAGGTGAAGAACCCCATGCTACATGTAGAGACTAGTGATGAGCAGATGTGCTCGGATAACGTCTTGAGCACACTCAGGTGTTATCCGAGCATCTGGGCGCGCTCATATATTATGTTCGAGTCCTTGCAGCTGCGTGATTTGTAGCTGCTAGACAGCCTGAACACATGTGTGAGGCTGTCTAACAGCCGCAAATCATGCAGCCGTAGGGACTCAAACATAATATACGAGCACGCCCAGGAACTTGGATAAGACGTTATCGAGCACATTCGCTGATCACTAGTGGGGACCACACAGCACAGCCAATGGCTCAATAATACGCTGCTTCAAATCCATACACATAGAATCTTTACAAGCTGGCAGCGAAAGGTATTTTTTCCTAAACCTCTATCAATTAGCTGGTAGAATTACAATGGGAGTGTTAGTAGCTTAATAAATGAGGGGTGCCTGTATACACTAGGGGTCCCATTTATAATTTGTGGGGTTTCTTTTTAACTTTTTTTTATATTGTCTGTGTTGACATTCAATATTTTTGAGCTAATGTCGTTTTTACGAGCCACATTCTTCAAAAATGCTCTTCGTTTTTTACTTTAACCTTTTTTGGGCAAAACAAAATTGCATGTTCGCAAACATGTAACATTTGTGCAAAAATTCTCGATATACATAGCATTATTCTGGAGGGGGCGGTGACCTGGAGTAAAGATTTTACAAGTTTTTAAAAAGACGCAATTGATGAATCAGCTGAAAACATCTGGAAACTCCAAAACCTGCCCACAATGGGGAATATTAAAAAAAAATATATATATATATATATATAGGCGAAGACATAAAACAGACACAAATTAAAAGAATAAGGCGAAAATGAAAAACTGCAAAAACTAAGTGACAAAAAGGTACAAATGCAATAATGAATCGGGCCCTAGATGTTAGGTTCTCCACCTGCGGTATGTATACTCCAGGGGGTACGTGCCAAGTCTCTAGAGGGTTTCTGCAAGGTCTAAGTATGTTCTTCTTTGATAGGTTGGAGGAAGATGGGGGCTTGGCTTAGTGACAGTGACAAACATGAGACCACTAGGATTAACGTCTGAGAATGGGGTCCCATGGCTCGCTGTTGTCATTAGAGCGTTGGCCTGCACAGCTTCCTGCTCTCTGTGTCTGCAGCAACTGGAACTGCTGATCGGTGGGGGTGCTGGCTGTCAGACCCCCACCGATCAGACTGATGGTTTAAAGATAGGCCATCAATGTTAAAGTCCTGGAAAACCCCTTTAATAGACATTAATGATACAAACTTAACCTGCACCTTCTTGGGAATATACGTGGCATAAGCTGAAATCTGGGGTGTAGTCAGCACCTATAGATATAGGAGCCTACATGGATACAGTGCATCCACTAACTTCCATAGAAGTGCGGTACTACAGGTGCTTCTTACAAAATTAGAATATCATCAAAGAGTTACTTTATTTCAGTTCTTCAATACAAAATGTGAAACTTATATTTTTCAAGTGTTTATTTCTGTTAATGTTGACGATTATGGCTTACAGCCAACGAAAACCCAAAAGTCATTATCTCAGTAAATTGGAATACTTTATAACACCAGCATGAAAAATTATTTTAAAATCTGAAATGTTGTTCTACTGAAATGTAAGTTCAGTAAATGCACTCAATACTTGGTCAAGGCTCCTTTTGCATCAATTACTGCATCAATGCGGTGTGGCAAGGAGGCGATCAGCCTGTGGCACTGTTGAGGTGTTATGAAAGCCCAGGTTGCTTTGATAGCAGCCTTCAGCTCGTCTGCATTGTTGGGTCTGGTGTCTCTCATCTTCCTCTTGACAATTCCTCATAGAATCTCTATGGGATTAAGGTCAGGCGAGTTTGCTGACCAATCAAGTACAGTGATACTGTTCTTTGTAAACCAGGTATTGGTACTTTTGTCAGTGTGGACCGGTGCCAAGTCCTGCTGGAGAATGAAATTTCCATCTCCAAAAAGCTTGTCAGCAGAGGGAAGCATGAAGTGCTCTAAAATTTCCTGGCAGACGGCTGCGCTGACTTTGGTCTTGATAAAACACAGTGGACCTACACCAGCAGATGACATGGCTCCCGAAACCATCACTGTTTGTGGAAACTTCACACTAGACCTCAAGCAGCTTGGATTGTGGCCTCTCCACTCTTCCTCTAGACTCTGGGATCTTGATTTCTTAATGAAATGCAAAATTTACTTTCATCTGAAAACAACACCTTGGACCACTGAGTAACAGTCCAGTTCTTTTGCTCCTTGGCCCAGGTAAGACGCTTATGGTGTTGTCTATTGGTCATGAGTGGCTGACACAAGGAATGTGACACATGAAGCTCATGTCCTGGATACATCTGTGTGTGGTGGCTCTTGAAGCAATGACTCCAGCAGCAGTCCACTCCTTGTGAATCTCCCCCAAATTACTGAATGGCCTTTTCTTAACAATTCTTTCAAGGCTGTGGTTATCCCGGTTGCTTGTGCACCTTTTTCTACCACACTTTCTGCTTCCACTCAACTTTCCATTAATATGCATGGATACAGCACTCTGTGAACAGCCAGCTTCTTTAGCAATGAGCTTTTGTGGCTTACCCTCCTTGTGGAGTGTGTCAATGACCGCCTTCTGGATATCTGTCAAGTCAGCAGTCTTCCCCATGATTGAGGCTCCTACTGAAACAGACTAAGGAACCTTTTTAAACCCTTAGGAAGCCTTTGCAGGTATTTTTTGTTAATTATTCTAATTTACTGAGATAATGACTTTTGGGTTTTCATTGCCATAATCATCAACATTAACAGAAATAAACACATGAAATAGATCACTCTGTGTGTAATGACTTTATATAATACAGGAGTTTCACTTTTTGTCTTGAAGAACTGAAATAAATTAACTTTTTGATGATATTCTAATTTTGTGAGAAGCACCTGTATGTGGGAAAATACTCTGCAGATCAAGTCTCAACATAAATCCCTCATAGGATAGGCCATTATATGAGCCATTTATCTGAACATAGAAAACCCTGTTAATTTCATTATTCCTAAAACCAGTGAAAGTTTTTGCAGATTTTAGGATTTTCTAGATTGAAGAATTTCTGGTGTGTATTTAGGAATGTGTATGTTGGGTTAATACCTGCATAAGCACGGTTCTCATGGTTCTCTACAGGCTGTGGGACTGTTCCTGCTATGGGCGACGCACTTTTGGACCATTAGCAAGCACCCATTCACTAGATACAAGTTGATCGGCGCTCGCTTACCTTCCTGTTTTCCTGGGCTGATGGAAAGTGATGAGAACAGAATGATTGATAACAGAATTGTGCTGGGCCCAATACTCAGAATTACTTTCAGTAGCACACCCCCTGGTAACATTGCAAATTGTGCCGTCGACTATGTTGATTTTTATGCTGGCATAAACCATCCAACCCACCAATTAATGAACGTTTCTACACTGTTCGCTCATAGATTATTGGCTTCTGTAAATGAACCTTATCCCGTAGACTGCGTTCACATGCTGCGGCTGCGTTAGGATTGACTGCACAGCTTTGTGTAATATTAGAATAGTTTACGGAGCAGATAGGATACCGCAGTGTCTCAGTGGTGCTGGGGGTTTCGAGCTCTTCGCAAAGCTGCAGTGTGTGAATACAGCCCTAGGTCTATTCTCAATGAAGTGTATTGTTCTCTGCTATCAGCCACATCAGGCTGCAGGGGATGGAGTGTTCTTCACGCCCGTATCTCACAGATCTCCAGCTCTGATCATCTCTTGTTACTCTTACATGTCTGTAACGATAATTGCCGCTATTTCCACTGTTTTAGGTTCCTTTTCAATATTCAGACAGTTCCCTACAACTTTCTCCAACCGCCCAGCTTAACCCTACAACTACCAGCATACTCTGACATGCTGAGAGTAGTAGTTCCTGAACACTCATGTTTTCCAGCACTGGGACATTATCTAGAGATCAGGGCGTTTCCTCCTTGCTTGCAGTCCCATGTAACTGCCGTATACAGCGTATCTATCGCCATAGCACAACTATGTCATGCTGAGGTTTAACCCCATGCTTACCTTGTCCACAGAGCCCGGGAGCAGCCGGCTCATCAGCTTACACAGCACCACCCCATCCTTGAGGGAGCACTTTAAGAAGTCCTTTGGGTCACAGATGTTCTTCTTGGGGGAGTTGAGGACCCCCAGGGAGATGAGCCAGGTGACAGTCTGCTCCTCTGGGTTCATGGCTGTGCTGCTGGGACTAGATCTCTGTAATGTAGCCACATCCTGATTACATCTCAGGCTTCTTCCTTTTTCTGTGCACCAGCACAGACAGGAAGCTGCTGGTTATGTCAGACACTACAGTGTGCACTGCTGGAGACCAGGGTGACTCCAGGGAGAACCTGGCTCTGAAAAGTGTGCGAGCCCATAAGGGCCTGTGCACACGTTGCGGATTTGTCTGCGGATTTTTCCGCGCCGAATCCGCACCTCTTGGCAGAAAACACATGTCCTTTTTTGACGCGGTTTTTCATGCTTTTTTCTCATGCGCTTTTGACAGCTAAATAAAGATATGTTATTTAACAAAAAAAAAGATTTGTGATGTCATTTCTTGTCCAACCTCCTCTTTTACATTTGTCCAACCCACACTCCATTACACACACAGATAGAGATAGATGATAGATACCAGTAGATAGATAGATAGATAGATAGATAGATAGATAGATAGATAGATAGATAATAATAGATAGTTAGAAATATATATTGAAAGAGAGATATATAGATAGACAGAAAGATATATAGGTAGATAGATGATAGATAAAATGGTACATAAATAAAGACACGCGCACGCACGCACACACAAAATCTTAACGCAATATAGTTAATGAAAAAAAATGGCGTGGGCTCCCGCGCAATTTACTGCGCCAGAGGGGGAAAGCCGACAGCCGGGGACAATATTTCTAGCCTGGGAAGAGGTTAATACCCATGGATCTTCCCAGGCTATGAATATCAGCCCGCAGCTAGCCTTCACTGGCTATTAAAATAGGGGGGTCCCCCTATAATTTATAGCCAGAAAGGCTAGGCAGACAGCTGCGGGCTGATATTCATAGCCTAGGAAGGGGCCATGGATATTGGCACACCCCCTGGCTAAAAATACAAGCACCCAGCCGCCCCAGAATTGGCGCATCTGTACGATGCGCCAATTCCGGCACTTAGCCCTTCTCTTCCCACTCCCCTGTAGCGGTGGGATATGGGGTAATAAGGGGTTAATATCACCTTGCTATTGTGAGGTGATATTAAGCCCGGTTAATAATAGAGTGGCGTCAATAAGACGCCTATCCATTATTAATCTTATATTAATAAAGAGTTAAAAAAAACAACACACGCATAAGAATAAATTATTTTAATGAAATAAAACACAACACGGTTTTCATATCTTTATTATACGCTCAGATCCATGCGACGCCCTCGATCTCCTGTAATAAAACGTAAAAAAATAAAACAAACGTATACTCCCTGTCCGACGCAGTCCAATTAATAACGAGGGTCCCACGACGGTCTCCCCTATAGAACTGTGACATCAGGTGATGCCACTGCTCTGTAGGGCCTCCCAGTGATGCACTGACAGGAGACAATGGCTCCTGCAGTGCATCACTGAGGTTACCTGAGTTCATTCTCTCACTTTATGGCAATGCTGTGTGGGAATTTTCTCACCCAGCATTGCCGTGAGAGAATGAACTGTAGTGACGTCATTCTCTCCCGGCGGCAGAGCGGTACACAGATCGATGGCGTCGGGGAATAGGTGAGTATGTACTCTATGTTATGTGTTGTATGTCATGTGTATGTTCTGTATGTCATTGTATGTCATGTGTATGTTATATGTTGTATGTAATGTATGTGTTTTTTTGTTTTTTTTTTTACATTCAGCACATTAGCCGGATTATGGGACTACTACTGTCCCATCATTGGCTAATGTGTCTGTCACTGTCACTGTAGCAGGCATAGCCGGATGGGACTTGTAGTCCCATCCGACGATGCCTGCATACGCGGAGACACACACACAGCCCCGCACACCACCGCAGATACACAGATCACGCACACAGCCCCGCACACCGCCGCACATATACAGATCACGCCCACACCCCGCCCACACACATAGCGCCGCACACTATACACGCCCACACCCCACCCACACACATAGCGCCGCACACTATACACGCCCACGCTCCACTCACACACATAGCCGCACACTATACACGCCTACGCACCGCCCACACACTTCCCTCCTCCCGAACTGCAGCGTTTTCACCCGCAGCAAAACCGCAGATATTTTTAGACCTGCGGTTTTGCTGCGGAAGTGCCCGACTCAATGCAAGTCAATGGGCGCAGAAACGTAGTTCCGCACAAAGAATTGACATGCTGCAGAAAATAAAGCGCGGCCAATCCGCGCGTTTTTTTCCGCAGCATGTGCACAGCAGACCTGCGGTTCCCATAGTTTAACATTGGTAGTGCACTGTGCTGGCGGTTGGGTGCGTTTCCGCACGTTGAAAAATGCAGCGGAAATGCATCTAAAACCGCAACGTGTGCACAGGCCCTAAGTCAGAACCCTGTCCGCTAGTTCTTCCTGTATTCCTGTCTGGGAAAGCTGGGTGACAACTCATATGTGATCCCAGGTGTAGTCACTCACCTTTCCTGGAACCCTAAAATTAACACCCAGCTACTCCTGCCCACGTACTGGTGGGGGTAAGTTAGCAAATGGGCAGACCTGCTGTGGTAACATTTATGGGAGCTTCAAAGGGTGGATATGCAGTCACCCAGCTTTCCCAGAAACAGCTGATTTTATTTTTTTAAACCCTTGGACTTTGGATATTTAAAGTTAATGAATATGAAGAGGAACATGAACTGAATAGGTTAATTAATAACTTTTAAATCTTACCTGACATTTCTTGTTGCTGGAATTCCCCATGAAAAATGTTTTCTTACTACTGCATTGTGCCATTCCTGGAAATGTGCGAGTTAAGGGTATGCCACACTAAACAACATCGCTAATGGGATCGCTAAAAAACGTCACTATTTAGCGATCCCGTTAGCGATGTTGTTGTGTGCGGCATCTACCAGCGACGAGCTCCCTGCTGAGATCCTGCTGTGATCTCGCTCGTCGCTGACATCGTTCCGGACCCTATTTTATCGTCGGCGCCCCCGCTGGTAAGTATATATCGCTGAGTGTGGCACCTTTTCTTAGCGATTTAGCGGTACTTTTGTACCGCTAAAGTCGTTAAGGAGATCGCTAACCGCGATAGCGTCCTTAACGACATCGCTAAGTTAAGCCGCTATCAGCGATATAGAAACAATCCCGCTAGCGATCGCATTAGTATGCGTCGTTATCGTGATCGCTAGCGGGATTGTTTAGTGTGGCAGTACCTTTAGGCCGGTGTCACACTTGCGAGTGTGATGTGAGAAACTCGCATCAACACCCAGCACTGCAGCCGGTACTCGGACCAGAGTGTGCGGCTGCATAGAAATACATGTAACCGCATGCTCTGGTCTGAGCACCAGGTGTTGATGCGAGAAACTCACACTCGCAAGTGTGACACCGGCCTTAGGCTGCATTCAGACGTCCATACAAATCGGTCCGGGATTGCACCGCACTGCACTGACTGGCTGTGGATCTCCCAAACCAATACATTGATGGAGGACGGGGACGCCAGCTTTTGCCACCAAGTGTAAGCCAGCAGACACAGTGACGTCACTTCATTGCGTCTACAGGAACAAGGTGTTTTTTTTGTTTCTTATGAGTATTGGATATTTCCATGTCTACAGAAGGCTATGTGGGGTCTCACTCTGTATATAGGAAGCTATTTGGGAGATCATACTGTATATATACAGTTGCTATGTGGGAGATCATACTGTATATAGGAGGCTATGTGGGGGCTCATACTGTATATAGGAGGCTATTTGGGAGATCATATTGTATATATACAGTTGCTATGTGGGAGATCATACTGTATATAGGAGGCTATATGGGAGATCATACTGTATATATACAGGGGCTATGTGGGAGATCATACTATATATAGGAAGCTATGTGGGAGATCATACTATATATAGGAAGCTATGTGGGAGATCATACTATATATAGGAAGCTATGTGGGAGATCATACTATATATAGGAGGCTATGTGGAAGATCATACTGTATATATACAGGGACTATGTGGGAGATCATACTGTATATAGGAGGCTATGTGGAAGAGCATACTGTATATACAGGGGCAATATGCGAGATCATACTGTATATACAGGGGTTATGAAGGAGACCATACTGTATATAGGAGGCTATGTGGAAGAACATACTGTATATACAGGGGCAATATGCGAGATCAGACTGTATATACAGGGGTTATGTGGGAGATCATACTGTATATAGGAGGCTATGTGGAAGAAAATACTGTATATACAGGGGCTATGTGGGAGATCATACTATATATAGGAGGCTATGTGGAAGATCATACTGTATATAGGAGGCTATGTGGGAGATCACACTGTATATAGGAGGCTATGTGGAAGATCATACTGTATATATACAGGGCTATGTGGGAGATCATACTGTATATAGGAGGCTATGTGGGGGATCATACTGTATATATACAGGGGCTATGTGGGAGATCATACTGTATATATACAGGGGCTATGTGGGAGATCTTACTGTATATAGGAGGCTATGTGGAAGAGCATACTGTATATACAGGGGCAATATGCGAGATAATACTGTATATACAGGAGTTATGTGGGAGATCATACTGTATATAGGAGGCTATGTGGAAGAACATACTGTATATACAGGGGCAATATGTGAGATCATACTGTATATACAGGGGTTATGTGGGAGATCATACTGTATATAGGAGGCTATGTGGAAGAACATACTGTATATACAGGGGCAATTTGCGTGATCATACTGTATATACAGGGGTTATGTGGGAGATCATACTGTATATATGAAGCTATGTGGGAGATCATACTGTATATAGGAGGCTATGTGGAAGAGCATACTGTGTATACAGGGGCAATATGCAAGATCATTCTGTATATACAGGGGTTATGTGGGAGATCATACTGTATATAGGAGGCTATGTGGAAGAACATACTGTACATACAGGGGCAATATGTGAGATCATACTGTATATACAGGGGTTATGTGGGAGATCATACTGTATATAGGAGGCTATGTGGAAGAACATACTGTATATACAGGGGCAATATGCAAGATCATACTGTATATACAGGGGTTATGTGGGAGATCATACTGTATATATGAAGCTATGTGGGAGATCATACTGTATATAGGAGGCTATGTGGAAGATCATACTGTATATACAGGGGCAATATGCAAGATCATACTGTATATACAGGGGTTATGTGGGAGATCATACTGTATATAGGAGGCTATGTGGGAGATCATACTATATATAGGAGGCTATGTGGAAGATCATACTGTATATAGGAGGCTATGTGGGAGATCATACTGTATATAGGAGGCTATGTGGAAGATCATACTGTATATACAGGGGCAATGTGCGAGATCATACTGTATATAGGAGGCTATGTGGGAGATGATACTGTATTTACATGACTATGTGGGGGATCATACTATATATAGGAAGGCTTTGTAGGGGCTCATACTGCATATAGAGACTATATGGGGCTCATAATGTACCGTATATAAAGAGGCTCTATGGGCTTATACTGTATATAGAGAGGCTATGTGGTGGTTCTTATGGTATATAGGGAGCTGTGTGTGCTCATACGGCATATAGCAGAATGTCAACATACTTAATTCTGCTCCATATTAAGGCTGGGTTCACATTAGCTTTCCAGTTCACAGCATGCTGCTGCGGACTTCTTTCCTTAAAGCTCCGCCTACTTCCGCATGGCTCCACTTACTTCCGCATGCATCCTGTGTACCTATCTTTAACATTGGGTATGCAGGGACATGCGTTGTATGCGGATGCGTCCGCATGCGGCGTTTTGACGTGCCCGCCGAACTCAATAAAATGCAACATGTTGCTTTCGGAGGGCACGTCAAAACGCTGCATGCGGACGCATCCGCATACAACGCATGTCCCTGCATACCTAATGTTAAAGATAGGTACACAGGACGCATGCGGAAGTAAGCGAAGAAGTCCGCAGCAACACGCTGCGGACTCGAACGCTATTGTGAACCTAGCCTGTGATACAATTAATATTAATATAAAATAATTATAAATAATATGTTAATATTAATATTGAGTATAATTGCCCTCCACAAAAGTTGCAGTCTCTCATGTGTCCCCTCTGGAAAATGAATTGCCCATGCCTGTGCGATGTAATCTGAGAGCAGCATGATGTAAGGGCATAGAGCCCGATTCCAGTAATGTGTCACTTATTGGGCTGCATGGTGCAGTTTTGAAAGAATTCCTGTTTTTTTATAATGTAAATGTAGCAGTGCTCAGAATGCTGACCTGTGTATAACTTCATTGACAATCCTGATTGGCTGCTTCCTATGTACACTGTGCATTGTCAGCAAGCTGCCAATCAGTGGTGGGGGCGTAGCTGTACAGGTAAGCCAGATAATTTCCTTACATGTGAGACCTAGGCGGGCAGTGATAATCACCTGTTGATTAAACACTTATTGTAATCAAACTACAGCCCATAGTCTTAAAGGGAATCTGTCACCCCATTTTTGGCCTATGAGATACGGCCACCGCCATCAGGGGCTTATCTACAGCATTCTGTAATGCTGTAGATAAGCCCCCGATGTCACCTGAAAGATTAGAAAAACGAGTTATATTATACTCACCCAGGGGCGGTCCGCCGTCAGGTCCGATGGGTGGCGCCGTCCGGTTCGGCGCCTCCCATCTTCTAACGAAGCCCTCCTCTTCTTTCCTTTCCATCGCGGCTCCTGCGCAGGCGCACTGATCTGCCCTGGTGAGGGCAGAGCAGAGTACTGCAGTGCGCAGGCGCCGGGAAAAGTCAGAGAGGTCCGGTGCCTGCGCACTACAGTACTCTGCTCTGCCCTCACCAGGGCAGATCAGTGCGCCTGCGCAGGAGCCGCGATGGAACGCAAACAAGAGGCCGGCTTCACTAGAAGATGAGAGGCGCTGAACCGGACCGCGACGCCCATCAGACCTGACGGCGGACCGCCCCTGGGTGAGTATAATATAACTCGTTTTTCTTCTCTTTCAGGTGACATCGTGGGCTTTTCTACAGCATTACAGAATGATGTAGATAAGCCTCTGATGGCGGTGGCCGTATCTCATAGGTCAAAAATGGGGTGACAGAATCCCTTTAAAGTGACACATTCCTGGAATCAGGATCTCTTGCTCATTACAAGGTTGTGCTCATATTAAATAGCAAAAACCTTCAGACAGATTCCCTATAATGCTGAGTAATTCCTTGCCTTTCTTGTATACCGTAAATCCGTTTTGCTGTTTTGGGTATGTGCACACGTTGCAGATTCTGTTGCAGTTCTGCAGCAGATTTTGCCTTGCAGATCTGCAGCAGAACTGCAAGTGATGTACAGTACCATTCTAGTCAATGGAAATCAAAAAACGCAGTGCACATGCTGCAGAATTTTCTGCGCAGATTTGGTGCAGATTTAAAACTGCAGCATGTCACTTCTTTTGTGCAGATCTGCAGCGTTTTGAGACCTGTTCCATTATAGGAATCTGCAGGTCTCAAAAGCCAGGGGAAATCCACACAAAAACTGCAGTAAATCTGCAGATAAAAACTGCACAGATTTTGACCTGCAGTTTCTGCCAAGAAATGCAGATTCTGTGCAGAAAATTCTGCAGACCAATCTGCAACGTGTGCACATACCCTTACTCCCTATTCCCCATCCACTGTCTGACTCCTGTCTCTGACTGATAGGCCTCTCCTGTTCAGTCCAAATATCCATTCACAGGTATCAGGGAAGATGATCTGGCATTTTTTATAGAGCAGTATTTGTGTGTGGATGCAGGGCCAGGCAGTTTTGTATTGCCAGGAGGGAAGAAATGTGCCGCAAAGCAGAGGAGATGTCATGGATGTCCGTATAGGAAACTGTAGATGGAAGAAGTCTTTGTGGTGATCTGAGCCAGATGGAGAAGAAAGGAAAGATGGAGAATAGAATCAAGAGAAACAATCTTTAATTTAAACAGGTTTTCCATGTTTAAAATGTTATTTTCCAAAGGCAATCTTTACCTAAAAGTAATAAGTCTTAGGGCTCATACCCACTTGTGAGAAAACAGAGAAGTTCAATCCGATAAAAAATATGCACAGTAACCTACAGACAGTGTCAGGTCGGCGCCGATATACTGATTACAATGATACCTGGGTTGATGAAATCCGTCTTGAGTTTGTTGTGTAATCTTTATTTTCAGTTTGAGTTAATGATATGCTCGTGCTCTGGGGTGGCCTGTGGTGCTCTGATTAGCTATTCATAATGCAGACTGCTGACCTGTCCCCTTAGTTTACATAACGAGTATATATATATATATATATATATATATATATATATATATATATATATATATATATATATACAGTACAGACCAAAAGTTTGGACACACCTTCTCATTCAAAGATTTTTCTGTATTTTCATGACTATGAAAATTGTAGAATCACACTGAAGGCATCAAAACTATGAATTAACACATGTGGAATTATACATTACACTTTACAAAAAAGTGTGAAACAACTGAAAATATGTCTTATATTCTAGGTTCTTCAAAGTAGCCTCCTTTTGCTTTGATTACTGCTTTGCACGCAGAAAAGTGAACGGATGGACTCTACATGCCTGGTTCCCACCGTGAAGCATGGAGGAGGTGGTGTGATGATGAGAAATATATCACACAAAATAGTTAATAAATAACATTTCCCGCATGTCAACTTTACATCAGCAACATTTTTTTGAAGTTATAAGGGTTAAAAGTTGACCAGCGATTTCTCATCTTTACAACAAATTTTACAAGAAACATTTTTTTAGGGACCACCTCACATTTGAAGTCACTTTGAGGGGTCTATATGGCAGAAAATACTCAAAAGTGACACCATTCTAAAAACTGCACCCCTCAAGGTGATCAAACCACAGTCAAGAAGTTTATTAACCCTTCAGATGCTTCACAGGAATTTTTGGAATGTGGAAGAAAAATATGAACATTTAACTTTTTAGTCACAAAAATTATCTTTTACAAACATTTTTTTTTTATTTTTTCAAGGGTACAAGGAGAAAATTGACAGATAAAAGTTGTTGTGGAATTTCTCCTGAGCACGCCAATACCCCATATGTGGGGGAAAACAATTTTCTGGTACACACGGCAGGGCTTGGAAGGGAAGGAGCGCCGTTTGATTTTTTCAAGCCAAAATTGGCTGGAATTGAGATCTGACGCCTTGTCGCGTTTGGAGAGCCCCTGATGTGCCTAAACAGTGGAAACCCCCCACAAGTGACACCATTTTGGAAACTAGACCCCCTAAGGAACTTATCTAGATGTGTGGTGAGCACTTTCAACCCCCAAGTGCTTAACACAAGTTTATAACGTAGAGCCGTGAAAAAAAGTCATATTTTTTCCACAAACATGATCTTTTAGTCCCCAATTTTTTATTTTCCCAAGGGTAAGAGGAGAAATTGGACCTTAAAAATTGTTGTACAATTTGTCCTGAGTACACCGATACACCATATGTGAGGGGAACCACTGTTTGGGAGCACAGCAGAGCTCAGAAGAGAAGGAGCGCCGTTTGACATTTTCAAACCAAAATTGGCTGGAATTGAGATCGGACACTATGTCGCGTTTGGAGAGCCCCTGATGTGCCTAAACAGTGGAAATCCCCAATTCTAACTCCAACCCTAACCCTAACACACCCCTAACCCTAATCCCGACCCTAACAGTAATCCAAACTCCAACCCTAACTTTAACCCCAACTCTAACCCTAATGGTAAAATGGAAATAAATACTTTTTTTATTTTATTATTTTCCCTAAGGGGGTGATAAAAGGGGGTTTGGTTTTCTATTTATAGCGGGTTTTTATGATTGGCAGTTGTCACACACTAAAAAACGCTTTTTATGGCAAAAAATAGTTTTTGCATCACCATATTTTGAGAGCTATAATTTTTCCAGATTTTGTTCCACAGAGTCATGTGAGGTCTTGTTTTTTTGCGGGACGAGTTGACGTTTTTATTGGTACCATTTTCGGTCACATGACATTTTTTGATCACTTTTTATTCCGATTTTTGGGAGGCAGAATGAACTAAAACCAGCAATTCATCAATTTCTTCTGGAGGGGGGTGCTTACACTGTTCTGCGTGTCGTAAAATTGATAAGGCAGTTTCTTCAGGTCAGTGTGATTACAGCGATACCTCATTTATATCATTTTTTTATGTTTTGGAGCTTTTATACAATAAAAACTATTTTATAGAAAAAACAATTATTTTTGTATCGCTTTATTCTGAGAGCTATAACTTTTTTATTCTTTTGCTGATGATGCTGTACGGCGGCTCGTTTTCTTGCGGGAAAAGATGACGTTTTCAGCGGTACCATGTTTATTTATATCCCTTTTTTTGATCGCGTTATTCCACTTTTTGCTCTGTGGTATGATGATAAAGCATTGTTTTTTTGCCTGTTTTTTTTTTATGGTGTTCACTAATGGGGAGTTTTATAGGGCTGGTCGTTAGGGACGTGGGGATACCAAATGTGTACTTTTATTCTTCAGATTTTTTTTAATTAAAATATTTATTGATAGAATAAATATTGATTTTTTTATTATTTTTTTAAAATATTTTTACAATTATTTAAAAAATTTTTTACTATCCCGTCCTTGGGAATTAAGTCCCAAGGCACATGGATGGGATAGTACGTCATATCGCAGAAAGGGGTTAAACAATCACAAGACGGATTTCATCAACCAAGATATCATTTTAAGGCTGGGGTCACACTAGCGACAAAATCGGACGACTGCAATGCGATGAAATATCGCATTGCAGTCGGACCTATGTTAATCTATGGAGCAGCTCCCAGTATCAGATTTTTTGTGGTCCGTTTTAAACGTCCGAGTGCAATCGCAGCATGCTGCGATTGTCACCGATTGTGGGTTGACTATCGCCAATGCAAGTCAATGGGAGCGCTGAAAAATCTGATTACAAACGGACCGCACGTGTGACTTGCGATTAAATCGCACCGGTGTCCTTTAGAAAAGCCGGCAATTCATCCCCGGCTATACTGTAAAATCACACTGACAGCTTTATTAAAGAATAGAATCAATACATATACACACATAGAATACATATATATAATATGTCATTGTGACATATATATATATACATATTGTGAGACAGTGAGAGTATGTGTATTGAATGGGGTGTATATTTCACCTAGCTACTTTACTGACTGGTATAAGGGAGGTGTGTGGCTTTGTAGACCTAGTGGTAGAGAAAGGTCACTACACCTTACATTCATTACACACTTGCAGCTCAGGCCTGAAACTACTCAGGTCTTAATTAGGAGACCAGAAGTAGGTGTCTGCAAACACGGTCTGGGAGCTCATTCAGTCTGGACAGGGGTCCAGGCACAGAAGGTGTCTCCAGGAGTGTGAGCTATCTCAGTCTGGGTGCAGGAAGTACCCTGGACACAGGAGTAGTCTCAGTGCGAATCCGTGTGAATAGCGGCTGAATAGGAGTGGATCTCTCTCAAGTCTGGACGTTGGATGTGCCTTCAGACACAAGGAGGAGTATCTGTGAAACTCCATACTGGTAACATATATCATATGTGTTGTTTTGGGTCAGGCTGGTAGAGCCGGGACCCGGATAGACAGGGCAATCTATCTATGTGTAATTAGTGGCTAGACAAGCCTAGGTTTTCTGTTTATGCTTTATTTTAATCTGTTTGCTGTGGACTTTAATAAAGCTGGTTGCGGCCAGTTTTACACCAGAACTGCTGTCTGAATGAACTGTTTTCGTGCCATTCTGTCTACCCAGACAGCGATCCTAGAGCTATATCCCCTGGAAATGTTACAATTGGCGGAGAATGCTGGGGCAGCGCAGTGGCTGATACAGTTAGTGCTGGAGTGTGCATGCAGCACAGAGGCTTAGAGACAGCAATAAAGGTTAAGTCTGTTGAAATAGCAGCAGAGGAAAAAAAAAAAAAAGTGTGTCAGCAGAAACGTCTGTTTGGAGCAGTCTTGGAGAGACAGTGGCCCTGATAGGGTCTGCAGAGAGAAAATGTATGCACAGCAAAGCTGAACTTGTAAAAATGACTGTGGAATGTGCAGCAGCAAAAGAAAAGTCTGTGGAGCAGTCTTAAAGAGACAGTAGCCCTAATAGACTTTGCAAAGAAAAAAAAAAGTGTCTGCACAGCAAAGCTGAATTTTTCTATGGAAAAGACTGTAGAGTGTGTATGTCTTGAGTGAAGACTGCCGTTGTTAAGACAGAGAAGTCTGACAGCATGGATGACAGCATGAAGGCGCTGTTTGAACAAATGGCGCAAGTTAATATGCAACATAAGACTGCTGTGATTGAGACAGATGAGTCCGGCAGTATGGAGGAGCTCGTTGAGTACCTGGTGCAGGCCCAGCGAAGCATGCAGCAGAGCATGGAGCAGCAGCGCCTGCAGCACCAGCAGCGCATGCAGCAGGCCCAGCAGCAATTCCTGCAGCAGCAGCAGGAGAATAACCGGTTATTTGTTGAGCAGATGACAGCACCAAAAAAGGATTTCGGTGCCGCGTCCCGAAGTAATGTTGTGAAGGCACCGGCGTTGTCCGCTATAAAGAAGGCGGTAAGATGGTCCTTGAGAAAAATGACACCTCGTGATGATGTGGAGGTATATCTTACTAGGTTTGAGAGACTGGCAGAGAAGGAGAATCTGCCACTATCTGAATGGGCCATGGCGGTCGTACCCTATCTGACTGGGGAACCCCAAAAAGTCTGGGCTGACCTGAGCAAGCAGGACAGCGAAGACTATGCCAAGTTGAAAGCGGCGATTCTTACCCGGCTGGGTGTTACGGTGACAGCCCGTGCCAGGGGAGTTCATGACTGGAGATGCAGTTGGGAGTCTGCAGTAAGCAAACCTGATTATGGAGTTGAAAAGGTGATAGTGAACCGCTACACCTGAGCATGTCCTCCTGAGGACGCCAATCGTCTGGTAAAGCCTGATGGAGAAGGCCTTCGCCAGCAAAGACTGTCTCCGTGACCAGCCGTCTGAGAGGTCGTCACTTCAGAGTTCCCGGACGCTGAACTCTCGCGGTAAGAGCGTTCCAGCTGTTGGGGACATGGGGTATGCTGATAAGCGGGTTCGGGCCCGAGGGGACATATGGGTGGGAGAGTGTGATGGACAGTGTTGGAGATGTCGTGAAATTGCAGCCAACTGTCCAATAGAGGGGGAGCCTATGTGTTGTGATGTTGGCGGATCCCTCTCTCTCTGCGCAGAACCTGTGTGTGTGTCCACCTCAGCCGAAGAGACTGGACCTCAGGTGTGCCCGGTGGTTGTAGATGACTGCCAGCACAAGCCCTCTTGGACTCAGAGAGTCCAGTGACTTCCGTATGTGACAGCCTGGATAGGGACTTCATCCCTGATAAGCACCTGAGTGTGGTGTGCATCCATGGAGACACCAAAGTCTACTCAGAGACTGCCGTGGACTTGGTCCCTAAACTCGGGGAGGTTTCATACGAAGTGGGGGTAGTGAAGAGCCTGGTGCACCCCGTCATATTGGGTAATGACTTTCCCCGATCTAAGGATCTCTGGGGGAAAAATGTTTCTGATGGACAGTGTTATGAAGCTCCTATTGAGGGTGCGCAGTCCCGAGGGGCGGAACACAATGCTAGTGGGCCGTTAAACTTATGTGATAATGATGATGATGATGATGATCATGATAATGATGATGACCATGATAATGATGATGATGATAATGATAATGATGATGATGATGATGATCATGATAATGATGATGACCATGATAATGATGCTGATAATGATAGTGATGATAATCATGATAGTGATGATGATACTGATCATAGTCATGATAATGATGTTGATAATAATGATGACTGTGATGGTGATGAAGTTCCTTTGCAAGTGATGTTGGGAGACGAGGATGGTGGTTCTCGGGAACCGAGTGTCCCTTACTTACCTGTGTCCTGTGACAATTTTGAGAGTGAGCAGTGGCGAGACCCCTCTCTTAGGACGGCACAGGAAAATATGATTGTTCTAAATGAGGTTTCCCAGGAGCCTGGCTCTGAGGAGAGGTTTCCTCATGCTGCCATGAACAATAACCTATTGTATAGGGACGCTGAAGTCCAGGGAGAGGTCGTGAGTCAGCTCCTAGTACCTGAACTATATAGAAGTATAGTGCTGGGGTTGTCACATAGTCACATACTTGAGGGACCAGATGGTGCAGTTAATGTTGTGGATGACATGTTAACTAAGGTTCCAGATCAAGATGTGAATGAAAATGAATTGTATAACCCTGACAGTGAGCAGGATGTGAATGAAAATGAAGTGTGTAACCCTGAAAGTGACCCGGATGTGGCTGAGAAAAAGAGGTCAGACAGGGATAGTGGGAATGATAGTGAATCATCTGATGACAATAAAGCAACCAGTGCAAATGAGGAAGGCATGGTAGCAGAGGAGGTTGAGAGTCCTGAGAAGAAAGCTGATGCTGACCTTACAGCCAGACAGAAGATGGCATCTGAAGATGTTTTACAGTTGGCCGGTTCCCTGGCGAAGACTAAGGTGAAAGGAGGAGAGCTGAGCTTTAAAGGCAGGACTCTGAACCTGAACACAGCACAAGTGGATGCTGTTGAAGATGAGAAGTTGTCGGTGTATGGTATGGAGCTGCATCATGCCCAGGACTCTGAAGGTAATGCTGCAGAGGTGGAAAAAGCCATGGAAGTGGTGGTCACCAAGCCAGATGCCTCATCAGAAGCTGAGGTTTCAAGTGAAGCTGTGAGGAACAAGACTGAAGATATGGGGACTGACTCTGTCCAGGAATCTGTTTCTGCCGAAGACAGCGGAGTGGACGGGTTACGGTCCGGATCAGTAGCTGGCATTGGTGAGCTCAAGCGCACTTTCATGGAGTCTACATCGGAGCCACGTCCCAACAAATGGGAAAAGCGATGTGTCACTCCGTTGCCGCTGCAGACACACGGGAGCCCAGATGGGATGCAGAACATGGTGGAAGAGAAGAATCCGGCGGGTTCGAGTGTACAGATGCAGCTGTCAAGGAGAATTTGAGAGCTGGAATGGATGGAGATATTGGAGACCATAGTGATGTGAATGAAGAAGTAGAATGTAAGACTGACGGTGGGGCTTCTGAGCATGTCCTACCAGAAGAGCCTGAAGAAGGGGCTGGGGACATGAAGGACGTCCAACGGGTACAAGATGAATTGATTGCTTCTCGAAGAAAACTCCAAACTGTGATGAAGGAGCGTGATGAGAGCCATAAGCATCTTCTGGAGAAGCTCAATGAAGTAAAGAGGGTTCAAGGGGAACTGGAGAAAAGTGAAAAACCCCCTATAACTTCTGTGATAGTTGGTGACACATGGTCAGTGCACCAGGAACAGGAGGTACGTGAGTTTCTGAGGAAGAGTCAGCAGAAGTGTTCTGATGTGCCGGGTCGTACTTCTCTGGCAAGGCTCTATATCGAAACTGAGCCCGGCCCTAAGGTCAAGAAGAAACCGTGCAGGATACCCGAGGCCCACAGAGAGCATAGGCCTGGGAGGGTACAGGGTAGTACGGATGCTTCAGATGAAGAGAAAGCTGATGTTGGCTATGACTCAGGTGAAGATACAAATGACAGTGGTGAAGATGAAGCTGATGAGGGCCATGACTGGTCCAGAGTTCACTGTCTCTGTTGGATTGTTAACCAGCCCTCCAGTCTGGATGACCAGCCCTCCGGTCTGGAGAAGAGGGGGGGGATATGTGAGACAGTGAGAGTATGTGTATTGAATAGGGTGTATATTTCACCTAGCTACTTTACTGACTGGTATAAGGGAGGTGTGTGGCTTTGTAGACCTAGTGGTAGAGAAAGGTCACTACACCTTACATTCATTACACACTTGCAGCTCAGGCCTGAAACTACTCAGGTCTTAATTAGGAGACCAGAAGTAGGTGTCTGCAAACACGGTCTGGGAGCTCATTCAGTCTGGACAGGGGTCCAGGCACAGAAGGTGTCTCCAGGAGTGTGAGCTATCTCAGTCTGGGTGCAGGAAGTACCCTGGACACAGGAGTAGTCTCAGTGCGAATCCGTGTGAATAGCGGCTGAATAGGAGTGGATCTCTCTCAAGTCTGGACGTTGGATGTGCCTTCAGACACAAGGAGGAGTATCTGTGAAACTCCATACTGGTAACATATATCATATGTGTTGTTTTGGGTCAGGCTGGTAGAGCCGGGACCCGGATAGACAGGGCAATCTATCTATGTGTAATTAGTGGCTAGACAAGCCTAGGTTTTCTGTTTATGCTTTATTTTAATCTGTTTGCTGTGGACTTTAATAAAGCTGGTTGCGGCCAGTTTTACACCAGAACTGCTGTCTGAATGAACTGTTTTCGTGCCATTCTGTCTACCCAGACAGCGATCCTAGAGCTATATCCCCTGGAAATGTTACAATATATTTATAGTTCCTAGACTTCTACATACTGTAATAGCCGCTAATTCAATTGCCGGCTTTTGTGAAATCACAGAAGCCGACATGAAATGATACATTGTTTAGACACAGTTAACCATGTAATTTCCTGTATTTTGATATATGGTTTGAACTTACAATTACATAAGTGTATGTGTACAAAATTTCAGACATGTAGGGGTTAATTAAAGGTGTAAATTCGTTGTAAAAAAAATGCGGGGGTTCCCGCTGTATTTTCTCCACCAGACAGACAAAGCAAGCGAGTGGGGGCAGATAATAATAGCCTAGGGAGGGTACATTTTTTTGTGCCCCCCTGGCTACTGACATCTGCCCCCAGACACCCCAGAAAGGGCAAATCTAATTAGAGATTTGACACATTTTTTTTACAACGAATTTACACCTTTAATTAACCCCTACATGTCTGAAATTTTGTACACATACACTTATGTAATTGTAAGTTCAAACCATATATCAAAATACAGGAAATTACATGGTTAACTGTGTGTAAACAATGTATCATTTCATGTCGGCTTCTGTGATTTCACAAAAGCAGGCAATTGAATTAGCGGCTATTACAGTATGTAGAAGTCTAGGAACTATAAATATATATATATACACATGTCACAATGACATGTGTATATATATATATGTGTTCTATGTGTATATATCTATTCTTTCTATTGTGATTTAAATACTATTCTTTTGGATCCATTATATGTCATTTTTGCAAGCCTGCGAGAAATTCTCGCAATTCGGATGTAAATCGGATGTGACAACTACGGTCAGATGCGACTAAATCGCATCAACTACAAAAAATCGGATGCTAGTCGCATCAATGTTCATGAAATTTTAATCCGATTATCGACCGACTAAAATGGTCAGATTTTTTACTCGGTGTGTGTGACTCCAGCCTAATCAGTATAACAGCGCCGACCTGACACTGTCTGTAGGTTACTGTGCACAATCCTGCTGACAGGTTCCCTTTAAACACAGTGGCATCTGTGTGCTGTCAGTGTTTTTCACAGCTCCTTAGATTTGTGTATGTGATTTTGATCCATATACCATAATACATTTTGCAGAAATGCAATTCCCAAAAATTATACAGACATGTGAACAGAGCCATAGATTATAATAGGTAAGTGTTCTAACCATGATGAACAAAGAACACATATGTAAAAAGTGATGTCTGAATGAGGCCTTACTTGCCACTTTTCACCCCTGTCCCTGGGGCAGGTCTTTTTTGACATGGCTGCAGCTGTGATGTCACTACTACAGTATATAACAATGATTCCCTTTTATATTCTCGTAAATGCAGCTTAAAGTGCTTCTGTCAGTAGGATCAACCCTCCTAAACAGTCTATATGAAGATGTAGGTCATAGGAAGTTGAATCAAATGATACCTTAATATCCCAAGAAATCCACTTTCTTCTTGTATGCAGATGAGCTGAAAAGATTTGTTTAAATGAGTCTTGGGGGGTGCTGCTTCTCAAGAGTCACACTGCATGGCCCCCCTACTGGCTTGAGTGAGATCCCATAGCACACATACAGTACATGTCTAAGCGGCTGTCAAGTTCGGGTCAGGAGACCCGTGGCCAGTCCGCACAAGGACTGTTTTTCAAGGACGTCTGAATGAGGCCTGAGGCTGGATACATCATTACAAGCCACTGGTAGGATCCTCCAGCTCAGGCTTTGTATTTTTCCACTGAACGTACAGCACTGTGTAAAAGTTTTAGGCAGCTGTGGAAAAAATGCTTCAAAGAATACCTTAAAAATAGAAGTATTAATAGTTTAATTTAATTAATGAACAAAATGCAAAGTATAGTAAACAAAAGATACATTTAAATCACATCATTATTTGGTGTGACTGCCCTTTGCCTACAAAACAGCATCAATTCTTCTAGGTACACAGGCACAAAGTCAGGGATTTTATAGGATTGTAGTTAGATGTATGAGGAAAAAAACAGGTGATGATTATCATTTTTATATGTAGGTTGAAACATAGATATTAACTGAAATAGAAACAGCTGTAAAAGAGGCTTAAAAACTGTGTGAGGAACAGCCAAACTCTGCTACAAAAGGTGAGGTTGTGGAAGACAGTTTAATGTCACAGGTCATACTCCATGTCAAGAATGAGCACAGCAACAAGACACAAGGTAGTAAAACGGCATCAGCAAGGTCTCTCCCAGGCAAAGATTTCAAAGCAGACTGGGATTTCAAGATGTGCTGTTCAAGCGCTTTTAAAGAAACACCAAAAATTGGGCAACGTTGAGGTCCATGGACATAGTGGTCGGCCAAGGAAAACTAGTGCAGCAGATGAAAGAAACATTATGATTTCTTCCCTTCAAAATCTGAAGCTGTCCAGCAGTGCCATCAGCTCAGAACTGGCAGTAAGCAGATGGACTCAGCCACCAGTCTGAGAAAGTCTTTCCAGAAGTGGTCTTCGTTCACATGGTAGCAAGGCTAAGGCTATGTGCACACGTTCAGGATTTTTTGCGTTTTTTTTCCACGGAAAAATGCTTAAAAAATGCATGCAGTAAGCATCCTATTATTAGAATGCATTCTGCAATTTTTGTGCACATGGTGCGTTTTTTTCCGCGCAAAAAATGCATCGCGGTAAAAAAAACGCAGCATGTTCATTAATTTTGCAGTAAATTTGTGTATTTCCCACTATATTATTGACCTAGAATGCTCAGGAAAAAATCGCGGTAAAAACGTGCAAAAAACGTGCAAAATCCGCGATAAAACCGCATCCGGATTTCCTGGGAAAAAGTCCGGTTTTTCTCAGGAAATTTCTGCAAAGATTCTTGAACGTGTGCACAAAAACATAGGAAATGGAGTGCAGAAAGATGGTAGCAGGTGCCCTGGACTGACGAGCCAAAATGTGACATATTTGGCTGTAACCAGAGGACGTTTGTCTGGTAAAGGGCTGGAGAGTGGAAAAATAAGGAATGTTTGCAGGCAGCAGGGACACATGGTGGAGGCTCCTTGCACGTTTGGGACTTCTAGTTAGCAAATGGAGTTGGCGATTTGGTCATGATTAATGGTGTCCTCAATGCTGAGAAATACAGACAGAAACTTATCCATCATTCAATTTAATCAGGGTGGCGTCTGATTGGCTCCATATATATTTTGCAGCAGGACAACAGCCCCAAATATACAATCAATGTAAGTAAAGAGAATCTGTCAGTAGAATCAACTATCCTAAGCCGTCTATATGGGCATGTAGGTCCTAGGAATCTGAACAAAATGATACCTTGATATCTGTGATACAATATCTTACTCCAGAGAAATCCGCATTTTTCTTAAAATGCAAACGAGCTGTTAAGATCTATGGGCCGGACATAGATCTCCCAGAGAATCTGCCTCTAGGGTTTATTATAAACGAAATGGAGCGTTACCAGTGAGACATGTAATGACCGACACACAGGTAACGAGGTCTTTCACATATAATGAACCCTAGAGGCATATTCTCAATAAGATCTATGTCTTCCTGAGAATCCAGGGCAGAGTGCATTACGCGGCATAAGGTTGTGTCATTATTGCTTATAACGTCAGAAATCCTGGCCTATAGTGAAGAGGCTGATGGTGTGATGTGCACGAAGGAATGAAGAGGACCAGATGGCGAGGTATTGGCTAAAATAAATTAATAAATAAAATGTTTTTATACAGGGGTTGTTTGCAAGATAGATCCTCAATAAAATATCGGTGGGGATCAGGTAGAGGGATTATCAACAATCAGCTGATATCCACTCAGGCACAGCCTGAATGTAAGCAATGTACGGATCAGAACACCGCAGTGCCCTACATTGTTTAGAGGCAACTGCTAGCTACTGCGATTGCGCTCCTATTCACTTGAACAAATCTGTAGGCTGAAGTTTATTAATATGTACAGTACAGACCAAAAGTTTGGACACACCTTCTCATTCAAAGATTTTTCTGTATTTTCATGGCTGTGAAAATTGTATAATCACATTGAAGGCTTCAAAACTATGAATTAACACATGTGGAATTAAAAGGTGAACAGATGGACTCTACATGCCTGGTTCCCACCGTGAAGCATGGAGGAGGTGGTGTGATGGTGTGGGGGTGCTTTGCTGGTGACACTGTTGGGGATTTATTCAAAATTGAAGGCATACTGAACCAGCATGGCTACCACAGCATCTGGCAGCAGCATGCTATTCCATCCGGTTTGCATTTAGTTGGACCATCATTTATTTTTCAACAGGACAATGACCCCAAACACACCTCCAGGCTGTATAAGGGCTATTTGACCAAGAAGGAGAGTGATGGGGTGCTACGCCAGATGACCTGGCCTCCACAGTCACCAGACCTGAACCCAATCGAGATGGTTTGGGGTGAGCTGGACCACTCACCGCTTCAATTTTGAATAAATCCCCAACAGTGTCACCAGCAAAGCACCTCCACACCATCACACCACCTCCTCCATGCTTCACGGTGGGAACCAGGCATGTAGAGTCCATCCGTTCACCTTTTCTGCGTGCAAAGCAGTAATCAAAGCAAAAGGTGGCTACTTTGAAGAACCTAGAATATAAGACATACTTTCAGTTGTTTCACACTTTTTTGTAAAGTGTAATGTATAATTCCACATGTGTTAATTCATAGTTTTGATGCCTTCAGTGTGATTCTACAATTTTCATAGTCATGAAAATACAGAAAAATCTTTGAATGGGGTGTGTCCAAACTTTTGGTCTGTACTGTACATTTCAGACAACCTCTTGTACAACCCCAATTCCCAAAAATGTTGGAATGCTTTTCACAATGTAAAGAACACAAAAATGCAATGATTTGGAGACATTTTTTTTTCACAACAAAACATACATCAGTTGTCAGCGGCACTGCAGTCATACGACCTCTTCTCCAGCGCATGGTTATTTGAGCTCATTGAGGGTAGACAGCATGTTTATTTCAAGCTCATTTCCATGGCTGCTTTTGATTATGATATCAATGTGTTGTACTAGTTGGTTATATACTACTTGGCCAGGGGGTTTTGTAGTGTTGCATGTTTTTAAGTGATTTTATTACTCTTATGTGTGTTCTTTTTGCATCAATAAAATTGTATACTTATTCATTTATTAGGTGTGCACATCCTTATTGCATTGATTCTTTCTTCAACCATTAATGTTATTGTACCTCCAATGCAGGGTGCAGCACCCAGTTTAGTATTATATTTGGTTATATATGCCAATAGCTCTTTTGGTGCACCTCACTTCCAAAGATTGAAAAAACTCATTGAAAATGCAGCTTCACATCTGCACCAGAAATGCATCAAATAAAAGGGGAAAAGATTGTTATTATGTAGTTTGGTGCAAACATCTGCAGTAAAAAAAAAAAACACAGTATTTCTGCAACATGTGAACACGGCCTTACAGACATAAAAAAGCCAGATGTCATATAGTGAAGCTACATAGAGATGAGAAAATTCTGGTGGCACCGACTGTGAAAGAACAAAAACTGAATCCACAGGTCCCAACTAGAGATGAGCAGGATGCACAGAGGACATCCTGCCAGCCCTGGCTAAACAAAAGCTGTGCCAGGGATGATGGAAAGGTTAACGATTCACAGCCTCCCATCAAGCTGCCAGGTACCACTGATCTGGATGCTGGACCAGAGACCCGTGAATTGATCCGCTCATCTCTAGTCCCAACATCACCTGTCCCAGATACAGCAGACAGTCCCAGATTTAGCGGACAGTCCCAGATTTGGGTCTACTCCCTGCAGTCTTGAGCGTCTGCTGAATTTCCCTCACTACCACGGCCACTCTGACATCTCCTGCCTGGGGAGAAAGAAATGGTAAATGGGCATGGATTGGGAAGTGGCCAAAAACTGCTGCAGCAAATTTTTTTTTTCAAAAGTATGTTCAAATGTCAGGAAGGGGTTAAAGAACAACAAAGTGGATTTCTTCACCAAGGGCATCAATTTAATCTCTATTAGGCCGGGATCACACATGCGAGAAACACGGACGAGTCTCGCATGTGAATTCCTGGCACTGCCGCAGGCACTCGGGAGCGGAGTGAGCGGCTGCTTAGAAATACATGGAGCTGTACACTCCGCTCCCGAGTGCCGGCGACAGTGCCGGGAATTCACATGCAAGACTCGTCCGTGATTCTCACATGTGTGATCCCGGCATTACAGCCATATTAATCTGTACTACAGCCATGTCTTTACTGTACAAAATCGTGCAGATTCTCTTTAAATAGGAGACAAAAATGGAAACCAGTTCTGTAGTCAGATGAATGAAAATGTGTAATTGAAACCTGGCGTGTCCTGTGGACTCAAGAGGGGAGGGACTATCCAGCTTGTTATCAGCGCAGTTTCTGCATCTCTGCTGGTATGGGGTTGCATTAGTGCCTATGGCATAGGCATCTTACACATCTTGAAAGGCACTATCAATACTCGGCATTACAGAGAGGTTTTAGAATATGTGCTTCTATCCAGATGTCTATTTTAGTGCCGGCCTTGCATATTAGCTTCACAGAAAGATCATTTTGGTGATGAACCGGCCACCTGCAGTCCAGACCTGTCACCAAAAGAAAACATTTCCTGCATTGTGAAAGGAAGACTCCAACAAAAACCCCAGATTGTTGAGCAGCTATAATGCTACATCAGACAAGAATGGGACAATATTCCTATCCCAAAATCCCAGTAGTTGGTCTCACTTCCCAGACTTTTGCAAAAAGAGGGAATGTTAATAGACATGGCCCTGTCCCTATTATTTTTTTATGTGTTGCAGTCAAGGGTGGATTAACTGACAAGGCCTGGATATCACCGACAATGCGGGATGAAGTTAGCACTACCAGAATTACCATCTGTAAGGTAGGATTTTTAACAGATAAAACCTCTAAAGGCTTAAAGGGGGCGTTAACGCCTTCAGCCCCACATTCAGATCCCAAAAAGGAATCTTTGGACTAGTTATTGGCCTACAACAATCACATGCTTTAATAAATCTAGTTATCCAATTATTGCCAGCCAGGTCAGTTATGCAACACCCCTATGGCAGAGATCTGCACTTTAAGGCCGGGGTCACACTGGCGACAAAAACGGACGAGTGCAATGCGATGAAATATCACATCGCACTCGGACCAATGTTAATCTATGGAGCAGCTCCCAGCATCCGATGCAATGCAAGTCTATGGGTGCGATGAAAAATTGGATTACAAAAGGACCGCACGTGTGACTTGCGAGAAAATCGCATTGGTGTCCTTTAGAAAAGCCGGCAACTCATCCCCGGCTATACTGTAAAATCACACTGACAGCTTTAATAAAGAATAGAAAGAATAGATATACACACATAGAATACATATATATATATATATATATATATATATATATATATATATATTATATATATATACACACACACGTCATTGTTACACACTATATATTATATATTTATAGTTCATACACTTCTACATAGTACAATAGCTACTAATTTAATTGCCGGCTTCTGTGAAATTACAGACACATGAAATGACACATGGTTTACATACAGTTAACCATGTCATTTCATGTAGTTTGATATATGGTTTTCACTAACAATTACGAGTGTATGTGTGCAAAATTTCATACATGTAGGGGTTAATTAAATATGTAAATTTGTTGTAAAAAAATGTGTGGGCTCCCGTGGTATTTTCTCCACCAGACAGGGAAAGAAGTGAGTGGGGGCAGATAATAGTAGCCTAGGGAGGGTGCATTTTTTTGTGCCCCCCTCCCTGGCTACTAACATCTGCCCCCAGCTACCCCAGAAAAGGCAAATCTATGACTAGATGCGCCTTTTCTGGCACTTAGCCCGTCTATTCCCATTGCCGTATTGGAGGCCTTGCTATTGAAAGGTGACTTTAAGCCAGGTTAATAATTGAGTGGTCCCTCTCAGGGCTACTAATATCTGTTTTCAATCACTGGCTTTACCTGTCTGGTGGAGAAAATACAGCGGGAGCCCACGTTTTTTTTTTTTTTTTACAACGAATTTACATTTAACCCCTTCACCCCCAAGGGTGGTTTGCACGTTAATGACCGGGCCAATTTTTACAATTCTGACCACTGTCTCTTTATGAGGTTATAACTCTGGAACGCTTCAACGGATCTGCGCGATTTTGAGATTGTTTTCTCGTGACATATTGTACTTCACGTTATTGGTAAAATTTCTTCAATATAACTTGCGTTTATTTTTGAAAAAAATGCAAATATGGCGAAAATTTAGAAAATTTGGCAATTTTCAAACTTTGAATTTTTATTCAATTAAAACAGAGAAATATGTCACACAAAATAGTTAAGAAATAACATTTCCCACATGTCTACTTTACATCAGCACAATTTTGGAATCAAAATTTTCTTTTCTTAGGAAATTATAAGGGTTAAAAGTTGACCAGCGATTTCTCATTTTTACAACAAAATTTACAAAGCCATTTTTTTTTAGGGACGACCTCATATTTGAAGTCACTTTGAGGGGTCTATATAGCAGAAAATACCCAAAAGTGACACCATTCTAAAAACTGCACCCCTCAAGGTACTCAAAACCACATTCAAGAAGTTTAATAACCCTTCAGGTGCTTCACAGGAGCTGAAGCAACGTGGAAGGAAAAAATGAATATTTAACTTTTTAGCCACAAAAATGATCTTTTACAAACTTTTTTTTATTTTCACAAGGGTAAAAGAAGAAAATGGACAGATAAAGTTGTTGTGCAATTTCTCCTGAGTACGCCAATACCCCATAAGTGGGGGAAAATCACTGTCTGTGTGCACAGCAGAGCTCATAAGGGAAGGAGCGCCGTTTGACTTTTTCAAACTAAAATTGGCTGAAATTGAGATCGGACGCCATGTCGCGTTTGGAGAGCCCCTGATGCGCCTAAACAGTGTAAACCCCCCACAAGTGACACCATTTTGGAAACTAGACCCCCTAAGGAACTTATCTAGATCTGTTGTGAGCACTTTGAATCCCCAAGTGTTTCACAAAAGTTTATAATGCCTGGGTGTGAAAAAAAAAAGAAACAATTTTCCACAAAAATGATTTTTTAGTCCCAAATTTTTGATTTTTCCCAAGGAAATTGGACCCCAAAAGTTGTTGGCCAATTTGTCCTGAGTACGCTGATACCCAATATGTGGGGGGGGGAAACTGTTTTGGCGCATGGCAGGGCTTGGAAAGGAAGTAGTAACGTTTTGGAATGCAGACGTTGATGGGGGTCATGTTCCGTTTGCAGTGCCCCAGATGAGCCCAAACAGTAGAAACCACCGACAAGTGACCACATTTTGGAAACTAGACCCCCTAAGGAACTTATCTATAGCTTTGGTGAGCACTTTGAACCCCCAAGTGCTTCACACAAGTTTATAATGCCCGGGCATGAAAATAAAAAATCCTATTTTTTTTCCCACAAAAATTATTTTTAGTCACTAATTTTTTATTTTCTCAAGGGTAACAGGAGAAATTGGACCACAAAAGTTGTTGTCCAATTTGTCCTGAGTACGCTGATACCCAATATGTGGGGGGGAACCACTGTTTGGGCGCACGGCAGAGCTCGGAATGGAAGGAGCACCATTTGACTTTTTCCAACCAAAATTGGCTGGAATTGAGATTGGACGTCATGTTGCGTTTGGAGAGCCCCTGATGTGCCTAAACAGTGGAAACACCCCACAAGTGACCCCATTTGGGAAACTAGACCCCATAAGGAACTTATCTAGATCTTTGGTGAGCAATTTGAACCCCCAAGTGCTTCACACAAGTTTATAACGTAGAGCCGTAAAATTAAAAAATCATATTTTTTCCACAAAAATGATCTTTTCACCCCAATTTTTATTTTCCCAAGGGTAACAAGACTCCAAAAGTTATTGTGCAATTTGTCCTGAGTATGCTGATACCCCATATGTGGGGGTAAACCACTGTTTGGGTGCATGGCAGAGTTTGGAAGGGAAGGAGTGCCGTTTGACTTTTTCAACGCAGAATTGGCTGGATGCCATGTCGTGTTTGGAGAGCTCCTGATCTGCCTAAACAGTGGAAACCCCCCACAAATGACACCATTTTGGAAACTAGACCCCTCAAGGAACTTATCTAGATGTGTGGTGAGCACTTTGAACCCCCAAGTGCTTCACAGAAGTTTATAAACGTAAATAAAATTTAGTTTTTTTTTTTTTACAAAACTGATTTTTTCGTCCCCAATATTTTATTTTCACAAGGGTAACAGGAGAAATTGGACCCCAAAAGTTGTTGTCCAATTTGTCCTGAGTACGCTGATACCCAATATGTGGGAGAAAACTACTGTATGGGTACACGTTGGGGCTCGGAAGGGAAGTAGTGACGTATTGGATTGTACTTTGATGGAATGGTCTGGGGCGTCATGTCGCATTTGGAGAGCCCCTGATGCGCCTAAACAGTGGAAACCCCCCACAAGTGACCCCATTTTGGAAAATAGACCCCACAAGGAACTTATCTAGATGTGTGGTGAGCGCTATGAAGCCCCAAGTGCTTCACAGAAGTTTATAACGTACAGCCGTAAAAACAAAAAATATTTTTTTTTTTTTAAAAAAAATTTTTTTTTCGCCCCCAATATTTTATTTTCACAAGGGTAACAGGAGAAATTGGACCCCAAAAGTTGTTGTCCAATTTGTCCTGAGTACGCTGATACCCAATATGTGGGAGAAAACTACTGTATGGGTACACGTTGGGGCTCGGAAGGGAAGTAGTGACGTTTTGGATTGCAGACTTTGATGGAATGCTCTGGGGGCGTCATGTCGCATTTGGAGAGCCCCTGATGCACCTAAACAGTGGAAACCCCCACAAGTGACCCCATTTTGGAAAATAGACCCCACAAGGAACTTATCTAGAAGTGTGGTGAGCACTTTGAACCCCTAAGTGCTTCACAGAAGTTTATAACGAACAGCCGTAAAAAATAAAAATATTTTTTTTTTACAAAAATTATTTTTTTCGCCCCCAATATTTTATTTTCACAAGGGTAACAGGAGAAATTGGACCCCAAAAGTTGTTTCCAATTTGTCCTGAGTACGCGGATACCCAATATGTGGGAGAAAACTACTGTATGGGTACACGTTGGGGCTCGGAAGGGAAGTAGTGACGTTTTGGATTGTTGACTTTGATGGAATGGTCTGGGGGCGTCATGTCGCATTTGGAGAGCCCCTGAAGCGCCTAAACAGCGGAAACCCCCCAATTCTAACTCCAACCCTAACCCCAACACACCCCTAACCCTAGTCCCAACCCTAACCACAAACCTAACCCTAACACACCCCTATCCCTAATCCAAACCATAACCCTAAGGCCGGCGTCACACTGGCGACAGAATCGGACGACTGCAATACGATGAAATATCGTATTGCAGTCTGCCCTATGTTAATCTATGGAGCAGCTCCCAGTATCCGATTTTTTGTGGTCCGTTTTAAACGTCCGTGTGCAATCGCAGCATGCTGCGATTGTCACCGATTGTGGGTCGACTATCGACATAGGCCAGATCCATCCTATCTGGCCTATGCTTCAACTGGTGGGTTCAGTCCCTCTGCCTTGTTCACATTTACGTCACTTGACAAGTGGAAAGGTTTTTAATATTAGAGTAGGACTGTCCCACAAAGGGTTGCCTTGACGTGGCGGGATGGCTTGTACATTCTTTTGATCAAAATTATGTTTACCAAATACCCTTATTATTATTATTACAACGTCATGCATGTTTTGCAATATATTTTTTATTTTGTTTTATTTTAGGATATTTGTTTCTTGTTTTTTGTTTTCTCTGTTTAATGGTCATGTGTTTGATATGCATTTACATTTTGCATACACATCAACTTACTTTTTCAGTTCAGACCCAGTTTTTCATATCGCCAATGCAAGTCTATGGGAGCGATGAAAAATCGGATTACAAACGGACCGCACGTGTGACTTGCGATTAAATCGCATCGGTGTCCTTTAGAAAAGCCGGCAATTCATCCCCGGCTATACTGTAAAATCACACTGACAGCTTTAATAAAGAATAGAAAGAATAGATATACACACATATATATATATATATATATATATATATATATATTTATATATTTATTCTATGTCATTGTGACATGTATATATACATATTGTAACATTTCCAGGGGATATAGCTCTAGGATCGCTGTCTGGGTAGACAGAGTGACACGAAAACAGTTCATTCAGACAGCAGTTCTGGTGAAAACTGGCCGCAACCAGTTTTATTAAAGTCCACAGCAAACAGATAAAAATAAAGCATAAACAGAAAACCTAGGCTTGTCTAGCCACTAATTACACATAGATCGATTTCCCTATCTATCCGGGTCCATACTCTACCAGTCTGTGCCCAAAACAACACATATGATCAGTAGTTACCAGCATGTAGGTTCACAGAGTCTCCTCCTTGTGTCTGAAGGCCCCTTCAGCGTCCAGACTTGAGAGAGCTCCACTCCTATTCAGCCGCTATTCGCACAGATTCTCACTGAGACTACTCCTGTGTCCGGGGTACATCTAGCACCCAGACTGAGATAGCTCAAACTCCCGGAGACTGCTTCTTGTGCCGGGACACCTTCCTGTGTCCAGACTAAGCCAGCTCCCACTCCTGGAGACTGCTTCTTGTGCCGGGACACCTTCCTGTGTCCAGACTAAGCCAGCTCCCACTCCTGGAGACTGCTTCTTGTGCCGGGACACCTTCCTGTGTCCAGACTAAGCCAGCTCCCTGACTGTGTTTGCAGACACCTACTTCTGGTCTCCTAATTAACAGCTGAATGGTTTCAGGCCTGAGCTGCAAGTGTGTGCTGAATGTGAGGTGTAGTGACCTTTCTCTACCACTAGGTTTACAAAGCCACACATTTCCCTTATACCATACAGCACAGTACCTAGGTGAAATGTACACCCCATTCAACACATATTCCTTCACTGTCTCACATATCCCCTCCCTCTTCTCCAGACCGGAGGGCTGGTCATCCAGACCGGAGGGCTGGTCAACAATCCAACAGAGACAGTGAACTCTGGACCAGTCATGGCCCTCATCAGCTTCATCTTCATCTGAAGCATCCGCACTACCCTGTACCCTCCCAGGCCTATGCTCTCTGCGGGCCTCGGGTATCCTGCACGGTTTCATCTTGACCTTAGGGCCGGGCTCAGTTTCGATATAGTGCCTGGCCAGAGAAGTACGACCCGGCACATCAGAACACTTCTGCTGACTCTTCCTCAGAAACTCACGTACCTCCTGTCCCTGGTGCACTGACCATGTGTCACCAACTATCACAGAAGGTATAGGGGTTTTTCACTTTTCTCCAGTTCCCCACCTTCAGGCTCTTCTGGCAGGACATGCCCAGAAGCCCTACCGTCCGTCCTACACTCTACTTCTTCAGTCACATCTGGCTCACTGTGAGGGCTATACCCTTCATTTTCATTCACATCCTGCTCACTGTCAGGGTTATACAATTCATTTTCATTCATATCCTGCTCACTGTCAGGGTTATACAATTCATTTTCATTCACATCTTGATCTGGAACCTTAGTTAACATGTCATCCACAACATTAACTTCACCATCGGGTCCCTCAAGTATGTGACTATGTGACAACCCCAGCACTATACTTCTATATAGCTCAGGTACTAGGAGCTGACTCACGACCTCTCCCTGGACTTCAGTGTCCCTATACAATAGGCTATTGTCCATGGCAGCATGAGGAAACCTCTCCTCAGAGCCAGGCTCCTGGGAAACCTCATTTAGAACAATCATATTTTCCTGTGCCGTCCTAAGAGTGGGGTCTCGCCACTGCTCACTCTCAAAATTGTCACAGGACACAGGCAAGTCAGGGACACTCGGTTCCTGAGAACCACCATCCTCGTCTCCCAACATTACCTGCAAAGGAATTTCATCACTATCACAGTCATCATTATTATCAATATCATGACTATGATCAGTATCATCATCACTATCATGATCATCATCAGCATCATTATCATGGTCATCATCATTATCATGATCATCATCATCATATAAGTTTAACGGCCCACTAGCATTGTGTTCCGCCCCTCGGGACTGCGCACCCTCAATAGGAGCTTCATCACACTGTCCATCAGAAACATTTTTTCCCCAGAGACCCTCAGATCGGGGAAAGCCACCACCCAGTATGACGGGGTGCACCAGGTTCTTCACTACCCCCACTTCACATGAAACCTCCCCGAGTTTGGGGACCAAGTCCACGGCAGTCTCTGGGTAGACTTTGGTGTCTCCATGGACGTACACCACACTCAGGTGCTTATCAGGGATGAAGTCCCTATCAATCAGGCTGTCACATACGGAAGTCACTGGACTCTCTGAGTCCAAGAGGGCCTGTGCTGGGCAGTCATTTACAACCACCGGGGACACCTGTGGTCCAGTCTCTTCGGCTGCAGTGGTCACACACACAGGTTCTGCGCAGAGAGAGAGGGACCTGCCAACATCACGGCACATAGGCTCCCCCTCTAGTGAACAGCCGGCTGCAATTTCACGACATCTCCAACACTGTCCACCACAATCACCCTCCCATATGTCCCTTCGGGCCTGAACCCGCTTATCAGCATACCCCATGTCCCCAACAGCTGGAACGCTCTTACCGCGAGAGTTCAGCGTCCGGGAACTCTGAAGTGACGACCTCTCAGACGGCTGGTCACGGAGACAGTCTTTGCTGGCGAAGGCCTTCTCCATCAGGCTGACCAGACGATTGGCGTCCTGGTGGTCTCCTTGTCCGACCTCTGGCTGTACCTTAGGAGGACATGCTTGGGTGTAGCGGTCCACTATCACCCTTTCAACTCCACAATCAAGCCTGCTGACTGCAGACTCCCAACTGTATCTCCAGTCATGAACTCCCCTGGCACGGGCCGTCACCGCAACACCCAGCCGGGTAAGAATCTCCGCTTTCAGCTTGGCATAGTCTTGGCTGTCCTGCTCGCTCAGGTCAGCATAGGCCCTTTGGGGCTCTCCAATCAGATAGGGTGCGACCATCATGGCCCATTCAGATAGGGGCAGATTCTCCTTCTCTGCCAGTCTCTCAAACCTAGTGAGATATACCTCCACATCATCACGAGGTGTCATCTTTTTCAGGGACCGTCTTACCGCCTTCTTTACAGCGGACAATGCAGGTGACTTTGCAACATTACTTTGGGACGATGCGCCACAAGTCCCCTGCAGTGCTGCAACCTGCTCAAAAAACAACCGGTTATTCTCCTGCTGCTGCTGCAGGAATTGCTGCTGGGCCTGCTGCATGCGCTGCTGGTGCTGCAGGCGCTACTGCTCCATGCTCTGCTGCATGCTTCGCTGGGCCTGTACCAGGTACTCAATGAGCTCCTTCATACTGCCGGACTCATCTGTCCCAACCACGGCAGTCTTATGTTGCACATTAACTTGCACCATTTGTTCAAACAGCGCCTCCATGCTGTCATCCATGCTGTCAGACTTCTCTGTCTCAACAACGGCAGTCTTCACTCAAGACATACACACTCCACAGTCTTTTCCACAGAAAATTTCAGCTCTGCTGTGCAGACACTTTTTTTTTTTTTTCTTTGCAAAGTCTATTAGGGCTACTGTCTCTTTAAGACTGCTCCAAACAGACGTTTTCTGCTGACACACTTTTTTTTTTTTTTTTTTCTGCTGCTATTTCAACAGACTTCACCTTTATTGCTGTCTCTAAGCCACCGTGCTGCATGCACATTCCAGCACCATTTGTATCAGCCACTGTGCTGCCCCAGCATTCTCCACCAATTGTAACATTTCCAGGGGATATAGCTCTAGGATCGCTGTTTGGGTAGACAGAGTGACACGAAAACAGTTCATTCAGACAGCAGTTCTGGTGAAAACTGGCCGCAACCAGTTTTATTAAAGTCCACAGCAAACAGATAAAAATAAAGCATAAACAGAAAACCTAGGCTTGTCTAGCCACTAATTACACATAGATCGATTTCCCTATCTATCCGGGTCCAGACTCTACCAGTCTGTCCCCAAAACAACACATATGATCAGTAGTTACCAGCATGTAGGTTCACAGAGTCTCCTCCTTGTGTCTGAAGGCCCCTTCAGCGTCCAGACTTGAGAGAGCTCCACTCCTATTCAGCCGCTATTCGCACAGATTCTCACTGAGACTACTCCTGTGTCCGGGGTACATCTAGCACCCAGACTGAGATAGCTCAAACTCCCGGAGACTGCTTCTTGTGCCGGGACACCTTCCTGTGTCCAGACTAAGCCAGCTCCCACTCCTGGAGACTGCTTCTTGTGCCGGGACACCTTCCTGTGTCCAGACTAAGCCAGCTCCCACTCCTGGAGACTGCTTCTTGTGCCGGGACACCTTCCTGTGTCCAGACTAAGCCAGCTCCCTGACTGTGTTTGCAGACACCTACTTCTGGTCTCCTAATTAACAGCTGAATGGTTTCAGGCCTGAGCTGCAAGTGTGTGCTGAATGTGAGGTGTAGTGTCCTTTCTCTACCACTGTTTACAAAGCCACACATTTCCCTTATACCATACAGCACAGTACCTAGGTGAAATGTACACCCCATTCAACACATATTCCTTCACTGTCTCACAATATATTTATAGTTTTTACACTTCTACATACTGTAATAGCCGCTAATTCAATTGCCGGCTTTTGTGAAATCACAGAAGCCGACATGAAATGATACATGGTTTAGACACAGTTAACCATGCCATTTCCTGTATTTTGATATATGGTTTGAACTTACAATTACAGAAGTGTATGTGTGCCAAATTTCAGACATGTAGGGGTTAATTAAAGGTGTAAATTCGTTGAAAAAAAATGCGTGGGCTCCCGCTGTATTTTCTCCACCAGACAGACAAAGCAAGCGAGTGGGGGCAGATAATAATAGCCTAGGGAGGGTACATTTTTTTTGTGCCCCCCCTGGCTACTAACATCTGCCCCCAGACACCCCAGAAAGGGCAAATCTATAATTAGATTTGCCCTTTCTGGGACTTTGCCCGTCTATTCCCATTGCCCTGTAGCGGTGGCGAATGGGTTAATAAGGGGTTGCAGCCACCTTGCAATTGGAAGGTGACTGTGAGCCAGGTTAATAATTGAGAGCTGTCAATTAGACAACTATCAATTATTAACTATTGAAGTAAATAAAAAACACACACTTTAAGAATAAATAATTTTAATGAAATGAAAACACATTTTTTAGACCATCTTTTATTTTACTCTTAATCCGTGCGAGGCCCTTGATCTCCTAAAATAAATATAAAATAATAAAACAACATTATTCTTACCTATCTGGCGATCTGTCACGTCCCACGATGTAATCCTTCACAAAGGGTTAACTAGCAATCAGCTAATCAGCGCAACTAATGCTGCGTGCTCAGCTGATAGCTCCTGAATGAATGAGCTTATCTCCTGCCGACAGGAGAGGATGTGATTAAAGAATGAAGCTTAATTGATTGTGTCCCACTTTCACCTTAGGTCAGGTCACTCAAGTGAAAGTGGCAATAAATCAATTAAGCTCCATTCATTCATCTCTTCCTCTCCTTTCGCTGGGAGAGGAAGTTATTCATTCAGGGGGTTACAGTTAGGAGACAGCATTTAGCTCTCTGCTCGCTGTAACCTGTTAACCCTTTCTGATGGATTACACCGTGGGACCTGACTGTACATCGGATTGGTAAGAATAATTTTGCTTTTTTATTTTATTTTTATTACAGGAAATGGTTTTAGCAGGAAAATAAAATATGGTCCAAAACTGTGTGATTATTTCATTAAACTTCTTTTTTATTAAACTGTGTGTGTTTGATTTTTCTTTCATACAATAGGATTAATAATTGATAGTTGTCTAATTGACAGCTCTAAATTATTAACCTGGCTCACAGTCACCTTCCAATTGCAAGGTGGCTGTAACCCCTTATTAACCCATTCGCCACCGCTACAGGGCAATGGGAATAGACGGGCAAAGTGCCAGAAAGGGCAAATCTAATTATAGATTTGCCCTTTCTGGGGTGTCTGGGGGCAGATGTTAGTAGCCAGGGGGGGGGGCAAAAAAAATGTACCCTCCCTAGGCTATTATTATCTGCCCCCACTCGCTTGCTTTGTCTGTCTGGTGGAGAAAATACAGCGGGAGCCCACGCATTTTTTTTCAATGAATTTACACCTTTTATTAACCCCTACATGTCTGAAATTTGGCACACATACACTTCTGTAATTGTAAGTTCAAACCATATATCAAAATACAGGAAATGACATGGTTAACTGTGTCTAAACAATGTATCATTTCATGTCGGCTTCTGTGATTTCACAAAAGCCGGCAATTGAATTAGCGGCTATTACAGTATGTAGAAGTGCAAGAACTATAAATATATGTATATATATATATTATATTATATATATATATATATATATATATATATATATATATATATAATATATATATATATATGTCACAATGACATGTGTATATATATATGTGTTCTATGTGTATATATCTATTCTTTCTTTTGTGATTTAAATACTATTCTTTTGCGTCCATTATATGTCAGTTTTGCAAGCCTGCGAGAAATTCTCGCAAGTCGGATGAAAATCGGATGTTACAAGGTACACACACATGCGACTAAATCGCATCTTTGAAGGAAAATCGGATGCCAGGCGGATGTGTGATGTTTTCATTTTGTTCCGATAATCGACCGACTAAAACGGTCCGATTTTTTGTAGTTGTGTCTGACGCCGGCCTAATACTAACTTTAGCACCAACCCTAACCTTAGCCGCAACCCTAACCCTAATGGGAAAATGGAAATAAATAAATTTTTGTAATTTTATTATTTTTCCCTAACTAAGGGGGTGATAAAGGGGGGTTTGATTTACTATTTATAGCGGGTTTTTATGATTGGCAGCTGTCATGCTAAAAGACGCTTTTTATTGCAAAAAATAGTTTTTGCATCATCACATTTTGAGAGCTATAATTTTTGCATATTTTGGCCCACAGAGTCATGTGAGGTCTTATTTTTTGCGGTACGAGTTGACGTTTTAATTGGTACTATTTTTGAGCATGTGACATTTTTTGATCGCTTTTTATTTCGATTTTTGGGAGGTTAGAATGAACAAAAATCAGCAATTCATGAATTTCTTTTGGGGGAGGCGTTTATACCGTTCCGCGTGTGGTAAAATTGATAAAGCAGTTTTATTCTTCGGGTCAGTACGATTACGGCGATACCTCATTTGTATCATTTTTTTATGTTTTGGCGCTTTTATAGAATAAAAACAATTTTATATAAAAAATAATTATATTTGCATCGCTTTATTCTGCGAGCTATAACTTTTTTATTTTTTTGCTGATGATGCTGTGTGACGGCTCGTTTTTTGCGGGACAAGATGACGTTTTCAGCGTACCATGTTTATTTATATCGGTCTTTTTGATCGCGTGTTATTCCACTTTTTGTTCAGCGGTATGATGATAAAGCACTGATTTTTTGCTTTGTTTTTATTTTTTTTAAGGGGTTCACAAAAGGGGTTAACTAGTGGGACAGTTTTATAGGGGGGTCGTTACGGACGCGGCAATACCAAATATGTGTACTTTTATTGTTTTATTTTTTTTATTTACAGGAAGAAATGAATTTATTGGGGAATATTTTTTTTTTTTTTTTTTAATTTATTTTGGAATTTTTTTTTTTACACGTTTATTTTTATTTTTTTTACTTTTTTACATTGTCCCAGGTGGGACATCACTGTAAAATGTCAGATCGCTGGTCTCACAGTGGGCACAGCACTCTGTGAGACCAGCGATCTCACAGGCAGCGCTGCAGGCTTCTCAGTGCCTGCTCTCGGCAGGCACTGAGGAAGCCGCCTCCCTCCAGGACCCCGGCGCCATCTTGGATCCGGGTCCTGGGAGGGAGGAAGCCCTCAGAACAGCGCGATCACATCGCGCTGCTCTGAGGGTCTCAGGGGGGCGCGCAGGGAGCCCCCCACCCTGCGCGATCCTCCCCTGTGCCCAAAGTACACCGCGATCATGTTTGATCGCGGTGTGCAAGGGGTTAATGTGCCATGAACGGTCCGTGACCGCTTCTGGCACACAGTCCTGGGTGTCAGCTGTGATAATCAGCTGACACCCGGCGGCGATCAGCTGCGCTCCCCCCAGGAGCGCAGCTGATCGCTATGACGTACTATCCCGTCCGTGGTCAGATTGTCACTGGTTTTATGGACGGGATAGTACGTCAGATGTCAGAGAGGGGTTAATTAACCCCTACATGTATGAAATTTTGCACACGTACACTCATGCAATTGTTAGTGAAAACCATATATCAAACTACATGAAATGACATTGTTAACTGTATGTAAACCATGTATCATTTCATGTCTGGTTCTGTAATTTGACAAGCCGGCAATTGAATTAGCGGCTATTATACTATGAAGTGTATGAACTATAAATATGTGTCACAATGACATATATATATATATATATATATATATATATATATATATATATATATATATATATATATATATATATATATATATATATATATATATACACACACATGTATTCTATGTGTGTATATGTATTCTTTCTTTTGTGATTTAAAAACTATCATTTGGATCCATTATAGGTCGGTTTTGCTTGCCACCGACAAAATCTCACCAGACGGATGTCAAACGTATGCTCAGATGCGACAAAATCGCATCCTTGCATTCAAAACAGATGACAGACGGATCAGTGTTCAGGAAACATTTGTGTGATTATCAGCCGTCAAAAACGGTCCGATTATTTTGACGGTGTGTGTGACTCCAGCCTAAGAGTGCTAGTGGATTGCCCGAGCTCTAATCCTTTCTGGAAAAACTTTAGGATAGACTTCATTGGAATTTCTTCACTAAGACTTTCCCTTGAACTAGAAAGGAACTTTTTCCAGGTGCTACCATATATTTTGTCATTATCAGCTTACTGTTCTGAGGTAAAATAGATACTAAACTTGGAGAAAACTCTCTCTGGGTTAACAGCAACCTTTTAAATTCCAGGCTGTCAAGTGAAGGCCCGGCGCTTGTGGGTGCGAAACTGGACCTTGTATGAGTAGATCTTGGATTTCTCACTTGCCCTGTGGCAAGTGGGGTTTATATTTGTGGGGTTGTTGTCACTTTTGTATTGTCCGATGACCTCAAACCCACAGCTCGATGAGGTCACCACCAGTCACTGAGGCTGCACTCGCAGCAGCTCATTCTGTTTATCCCCAGACATGGATTACGGTGTGTGACAGGACAGAGAGGTGAGGGATATGGTTGCTTTTCATTTTATTACAGGAAATGGGGGTTTCAATGGAACAGGCATTAGGTGACAACTGTGTTTGTTCCTTTTTTTAAAAAAATAAGTGTCATTTTTATTTCAAATAAAGGACCTTATTCTGGCTGTTTATTTACAATACAACTATAGGATTAGTAATGGATAGGCGTTTTATGGACACCTCATTACTAAGCCGAGGGCTTGATGTCACCAGACAATACAAAGTTGACATCAACCCCAAAAATATAAACTCCACATGGCACCACCACAGGGCAAGTGGGAAAAGCCAGGCAATAGATGCCTCTTATGTGTGGCCGCAGGCTGCTATTTTGAGGCTGGGGGAGGCAATATACATGGCCCCTTACCAGCCTGAGAATACCAGCCCCCAGTTGTCTGCTTTAGCTTGGCTGGTTGACAAAAATGGGGGAGATCCCATGAGTTTTTTTATTTAAAGAATTAAAAAATATGCCAAGGGGGCCCATCTATTCTTGATAACCAACTTTGCTAAAGCAGATAGCTGAGGGTTGCAGTCCAAGCTGTTTTGCCTGGCTGGTTATCAAAAATACAGGGGAACCCAATGTAATTTTTTCTCACGGCTATTAGCGGCAGCAGGCGTTGGCTGATTGTAGTAGTCCCATCAGCCGTTCTATTCTCGCTGTTATCAGTTGAATACAACTCAACGTTCTCCCCTGCTAGCACTGATCGCAACGTGAGCAGGTGAGAATGATAGCTGTCTTCAGCACCCGACGCTGGGGAACAGCCCTAACCGTACCATTGACTCCCAGGTCCCGATATGTCACACTGATGAGATCCATCAGTGTGCGGGACATTTTGTGGCCCGTGCTGTTAAGAAACGGACATATCAGCGTATTTTGCCCACGGACTAATGGTCCGTGGAAACACACTGACATGTACACAGACCCACTGACTTGAATAGGTCTACATGTGTCTCCGGTACGTATGAAAACTGTCACTGCACACAGACATCTGATCTAGAAAGCATTTTCCACTGAAGACTTAATTTTCCTTTCAAACATCCTCTGAGCTCTCTTTAAACTATCATGATGAAACCACAGTGCTGATGGAACACATTAGGTCAAGGTTAGAGTTGAGCGATACTTTCCGATATCCAAAAATATCGGATCGGAATGGTATCGCCGATATCACTAAATATCGGCAATATCCGATTCCGATACCGGAAGTCCCATGTAAGTCTATGGGAACAAAATATCGCAACTAAAAAAAACACTTTCTTTCCTTGTAAACACAAAATATACACACATAGAATACACATATATATATATATAATATATATATATATATATATATATATATATAATATTATATATATATATCATACACACACATGTCATTGTGACATATATATACATATATTTATAGTTTATTCACTTCTACATAGTAAAATAGCCTGTGATTCAATTGCCGGGTAAAGCCGGCATTTGTGAAAAGACAGAAGCACCCGAGGGTCCAGTCGCCACAGAGATGTTGCATCGCACCCAGCGGTGTGACAACTTACTCTCAGGTAAGGAGGAAACACCCCATTGACTCCAACCACTGCATTCAACAGTACACTATGCCAGCTGAGTGTAGGCGGACCCAATGGGATGGTCTAGCTCAGGCTGGTTAGAACAGGGTGTAGCTAGTTGGATGGGAGGGTTGAGGCAGCCTTATGCTGCATGTCTTTGTAGTAAGAATTGTTTCCTTTCCTGCTTTCTTACTACGTCGCATACTCCACTCTGCTACATCACTCTGCACCATTGCTCTATCTCACATCTATCTGCCCTGGAAGGATACCGTCTTACCTGTAGAAGACTTATCATCTAGCTGCACTACACCATCCCTGCCAGAGGACCTGCACAGCAGCGCTGGTCACCCTGACAAGGTACTACAGGTGGCGTCACGACAAACTACACAAACATTCTATCATCCCTGGAAATATCCCACATTCCAGTGAGCGACCAGGGCACAGACATAGCTGTGCTACCCGTCACATCCCCCATAGAAGTCGACGGGCTTGGTGCCGAGTACCCCCAAAACCTGTGGCTCTGTGCGACTCAACTTTGGCGTCACGAACAGGATTCAGAAGCTCGCTATAAGCGAGTCCTGTGTGCCTTAATTGAACTGTTTTTTTGCTTGAGAATTGCAAAAATCATCATAGACTGTATTTGCCATTTTTCCGTCATATCTGCGCCACGAGGCACAGGTGAAGAATAAGGGCGTGCTCTCGTGGGCGTACACTCACTCCGTGGCGCGAAAACGATGTCCGCCCACTCTAAATGTTACTGCAATGTAAGATCGTGCCCCACAGCTCTCGAGTTCCGCCTCCTCATCCTCCTCAGTGGGCGGAAACGAACGCGAAGGTCCCGCCTCTCTACAAAAGATGGCGCCTCTCCTGATGCTAATGACACATGTGACTTGGCAGAGATGGCGAACGAACGTGAGCAGAAGTGGGAAGGGATGGAGGAGTCAGAGCTCTCCCCCCACGGAAGCGACCCGATCGCCACGGAGCCACCGTTTGGCACCCGGCCTGGAAACCCTCCTACGCTGGAAGAAGCGGAGGATACCCTGAGAGACCTGGCCCGGCACCGGGAGGAGGTCGCCAGGATGGAAGCGAGCTGGCGGGCCCTAAAACTACACTTGGAGCGGCGCCAATCCCTCTTACCCCCTGAAGTGTCTGTACCGGAAGGTGAGGCACCCGTTCCAGTAGAGGAGGCCGTGCGGGCATCCCAGCCCTTGCAATCTGAACCGGTTGACAGTATCTCAGTGGAGGCACCCGTTCCAGTAGAGGAGGCCGTGCGGGCATCCCAGCCCTTGCAATCTGAACCGGTTGACAGTATCTCAGTGGAGGCACCCGTTCCAGTAGAGGAGGCCGTGCGGGCATCCCAGCCCTTGCAATCTGAACCGGTTGCCAGTATCACAGTGGAGGCACCCGTTCCAGCAGAAAACGCCGCACCAGCACCCCAGATCCCGCTGTCTGCCCCCGTCGCTGAGGCAGAAGAAGCGACACCCGTCCTCATGGAGGAGGCCACGCAGGCACCAGAGCTCTACCTGCCTGTACCGGAGCCCCGACCATCATCTGTTCCAGAGCCGGCTGCTTCCGCCACAGGTGAGCGCCGCCAGGACTGGCGGGCGCCAGGAGAGCTGCCGCAAACCGGACATCGTAAGCTGGCATTTGATGGTGGAGACATGGAGCTGCTGGTGGAGGAGAATTACAACCGGCGTCAGGAGGAAGCGTGGAGACGTCGGGAGCGGGAAGCAGAGCGACAAAGGGAGCAGCGAGAATCCCAAAAGCTTCGGCAACGTCACCTGGACAAGGACCTGGCAGAGAAGGCACGTATGAGAAAGGATAAAAGTACGCTGAGGGAGCCGCGGCGTAAGGGTGCAGTACGGAACTTTAAGTTAAAAGGTGGTTGGGGCTTCATCCAGGAGCCTGGACTTTATTTAGAAGTCTTTGTAACCCGGCGGGACGTGGAGGCTCACCTCCCAGAAGGACACCCGGGGAGGGACCTGTTGGCAGGAGACTTGGTGACTTACACCCGACACTGGGGTTACAATGGATGGTACGCCCTAAATGTTACCAGGTGCGACCCCTACTCCCCAGAGTGTCAGGAAACTGACTGTCATGTATAGTGTACAGTTCCTATAGCGTCTTGTGCTTGGGTGCGAGGAAAACACATGAGACACAGGTTGATATGAAATGACTTGTATTACTTCATACAAGCATGCAGAAAAGGTCACACAGTTTGCAGGAACAGAGGCAGGAGAACACAGCAGGCCAGAGTAACTTCAAGCTCTACAATAACTCTCCAAGCAGGTTCAGGATCTCTTCTCTGTACCGTAATTCCTCTGCAAACATGGATTCACCAAACAGCAGGTTTCCAAAGTCCAAAAGTGTTCCAAAGTTCCTCAGTAGGAAATAGCTGGAGTCCAAAATCCTAGGTTTCCAGGAGTCAGGTCACAGGCTGACTGAGGCTTGATTCAGGAGCACTGATTGTTCAGCTGAGGCTGCTTAAGAAGCAAGAGGGAGAGAATCAGGGCGGGAACATGAAAACTGGAAACTCCATATTAACTGAGGGCAAGAGCTGCAGAAAGACAGAAAGCAAAATGGCCGACGGAAAACTGAGTTTCAAGGAACATGTCAAAAGAGACAAAGAACCTTACATTACTCCCCCCTTAAGGACAACCTCCGGTTGACCTCAGACCAGGCTTGTCAGGGTACCTCTGATGAAACTGGCGGAGCAGGCGAGGAGCATTTACATTATTGACTGGTTCCCATGAGTTGTCCTCCACTGGGTAGCCCTGCCATTTAATCAAATATTGCAACTGATTTCTGTACAACCTGGAATCTAGAATCCTTTCCACCATAAATTCTTCCTGACCATCGACCAGCACTGGGTCAGGGCAAGGAGAAGAGCGTCCAGGAAACGTATTGGGTGTTGCAGCCTTTAGTAGGGATACATGAAAGACAGGGTGGATTCTCATAGTTCTGGGCAGTTGAAGACGACAAGCAACAGCACTTATAATCTTACTGATCTTATAAGGTCCAATGTACTTATGTCCCAATTTAGACAATGGAATCTTTATTTTAAGATTTCTGGTTGACAGCCAGACCAAATCTCCTACCTTGAAAGCTGGTGCAGGTTTACGAAATTTATCTGCTGCTTTCTTGTACCTTTCCTGAGCCAATTCTAGATTTTCCTTTAGAAGATCCATATTCTTTTGTAAAGAAGTGATTCTTTCAGCCACTGCCGGCAAGGGCGTATCTATGGGAAATCGAGGAAGAATGTTAGGATGATAACCTAGATTGGAGTAAAAAGGAGACTGCTTAGTGGAGGCGCTCTGAGAGTTATTATAAGAGAACTCAGCCAGTGGAAGTAGATCCACCCAATCATCTTGTAGGTGGCAGATAAAGCAGCGGAGATACTGCTCCAGGGTCTGATTGGACAGACAGAACGAACCATTAGTCTGGGGATGAAAAGCAGAAGAAAGGTTTACTTTAATGTCCAATGCGGCACAGAAATTTTGCCAAAACCTTGAAGTGAATTGCACCCCTCGATCCGAAATGACCTCATCCGGTACTTCATGTAAGCGAAACACATTCTTAATCATCAAGTCTGATGTCTGTTTTGCAGTGGGTAAGCCGACACAAGGGATAAAATGAGCTGCCTTTGTTAGATGATCAACCACCACTAGAATGGTGTTCTTCCCTTGAGAGGTTGGTAACTCCACAATGAAGTCCATAGAAATGGATCCCCACGGGCGGGACGGGGTGGGAAGAGGTTGTAACAGACCAGTTGGTGAGGAGCGAGGTGTTTTGCATCTTGCACAGACTTCACATGAAGTGACATAGTTTAAAACATCTTTCCTGTAAGTGGGCCACCAAAAGAAACGAGAAAGAAATTCTTGTGTCTTTAGAATTCCCCCATGCCCGGCTATCTTGGAATCGTGGATGAGTTGCAATACTCTCAATCTGACTGTTTCAGGTATATACAGACGTTGTCCCTGAATCCACACACCATTCTTAAAGACAAGACTTACGTCCCTTGGGGGTTGAGCCAACAAAGAATCCACATGGTATGCTTCCTTGATGTCCTTAAGTAGGTCTTGATTATGAATCACTCCCAGGAATCTAGAGTCAGGAAGAATAGTCTTAGGAGGAGTAAGTGGACGTGTCTCTGCTGAATGAATCCTAGAGAGTGCATCAGCCTTTCCATTGCGCGATCCTGGTCTATAAGAAATTACAAAATTAAATTGGTTTAGGAAAAGATTCCAGCGAGCCTGGCGAGGAGTCAGGCACTTAGCCGACCTGATAAATTCAAGGTTACGATGGTCTGTCAGGACGACTATTTGCTGTGCAGCTCCCTGAAGAAGGTGTCTCCTTTCCTTGAAGGCGGCAATAATGGCCAACAATTCTCTATTGCCCACATCGTAGTTCCTCTCAGCCGAAGACAACTGCTGGGAAAAGAAGGCACAGGGATGCAAGACATTCTTCTCACCTGTTCTCTGAGAGAGTATAGCTCCAACGGCACAGTCTGAAGCATCCACCTCTATTATGAAGGCAAGCTCGGGGTTGGGATGTACTAAGATAGGTGCGGTGGTAAATTTATCCTTTAAACAGGAAAATGCTTCCTAAGCTTGCGGGGTCCAGGAGAACCTAGACTGTTTCCGGGTAAGTTGGGTGATAGGTGACACTACCTCAGAGAAATTCCTAATGAAACGTCTATAGAAGTTGGCAAACCCGATGAAGCGCTGCACCTCCTTCACATTTCTAGGAACTGGCCAATCCTTGATGGCTTGGGTCTTGCTTCCATCCATACTAATCCCTTGCGTAGATAGTACATACCCCAGAAATTGAATTTCGGTCCTATGGAATTCACACTTTTCAAGTTTGATGTAGAGATGGTTTTGTCTTAGGCGTTCTAAGACCATTCTCACATGTCCATGATGTTCCTCTGTGGAGTTAGAAAAAATTAGAATATCATCCAGATAAATCACCACAAATGTATCCAGGAGATCCCTGAAGATGTCATTCACCAAGTGTTGGAAAGTGGCTGGGGCGGTACTCAGACCAAAAGGCATAACTAGATATTCGAAGTGTCCATAGCGTGACCTGAATGCAGTCTTCCATTCATCCCCAGGTCTAATACGGACCAAGTTATAGGCCCCACGGAGATCCAGTTTAGAGAAAATTTTGGCGTGCCGCACTCTCTCCAACAACTCAGGGATTAAAGGCAATGGATAACGGTTTCTAATAGTAACCTTATTGAGTTCCCTATAGTCTATGCAGGGTCTCAGAGATCCATCTTTCTTCTTCACAAAGAAGATGGGTGCACCTGCGGGAGATGAAGAGGGGCGTATGAAGCCTTTGGCTAGATTTTCATCTATGTAGTCCTTCAAAGCTTTTAGCTCGGGCCCCGCTAGGGGGTAGATCTTACCAAAAGGTATCTCGGCTCCAGGCAATAATTCGATTGGACAATCATATGGACGGTGAGGGGGAAGCTGGTCAGCGTTCTTCTTGTCACATAAATCCACATAGTCCTGGTATACAGCTGGTAGTTCAGGGACTGACATGGTTCCTTTAGGAACAGAGCAAGCTGAAACTCCTTGACTCATCTGTTTCTCCGGAAAGTGTAATTCCTTGGTCTCCCAGTTAATCGTAGGATTCTGCGCCTGCAGCCATGGTAGCCCTAGAATAATGGGAAAGTGGGAGAAGAGATAAGCATAAAAGACATTTTCTCCTGATGATCTTTACCCATAAGGACCCTCAAAGGCTCTGTTTCCTGATCCACTGGTCCAGAGGTCAGCAGGGAGTCATCCACAGTCTCCATCTGTACTGGAGTAGCCTTCTTCACTGAACGTATCCCCTGTTTCAGAGCAAAGGAGATATCCATAAAATTTCCACTTGCTCCTGAGTCGATCATAGCAGAGCTAGACACCCAGACTGAGTCCACCCAGAGTTTGATGGAAAGGAAGCAATGAGAATTATTTCTTTTACAACTCAGCTGGGACACCACTGAGGAAACTTGAAAAATTGCAGCGTTTATACCGTCATTGTCCCCAGAACTAACAGAGTTTAAGTCCGAAAAATCAAGATCTCTTGCAGCAGATCTCTCTGGAGTCTGAGGCTCGGACATGACAGAGCTCCTCTCGCAACACTCACAGTGAATGACTGCTGCAGTAGTCTTACGAGAACGGCTGGGGCAGTTTATAATGAAGTGCCCTGACTTACCACAGTAAAAACATAGATTTTCCTTTATACGATGTTCTTTGCGTGCATCACTAACCCGTCTTTGTAAAGAGTCCACCTGCATGGGTTCAGGTTCTGGTTCCCTTGTGATCCTACTCAAAGGTTCCTTAGCTGAGGAGGGAGGTAGGAAAAGGTTAGTGCGATTATTTTCGAACCATCTCTCTTGTCTGCGTTCAGTCAGACGAGCATCAATACGGATACAATAGTTAATAAAGTCACCTAACGCAGTGGGAGGGTCGGCACGAGCAAGTTCATCCTTAATCAGTGGAGACAACCCTTTCCGAAAAATAGATTTTTTGGCGGAAGTGTCCCAAGTGGTATCAAGAGCCCATCTCCTGAAATCCAAGGCATATTCGGCTACTGAACGCTTACCTTGGCGCAAAGTTAACATGGCTGCTTCAGCTGTTGCACCTCGATTGGGGTCATCAAACACCTGCCCCATGGCTGAAATAAAAGCATCAAGGTGATTCAAACAATCATCCTCAGTCTCAATCAGAGGGTTTGCCCACATCAAAGCCTTATTGGTAAGCAACATGATTATAGTAAGCACTTTGGATCGTTCAGTGGGAAATTGTGAAGCATGTGCGGAGAAAAATAGATTGCATTGGTTAATAAATCCCCTGAATTTCTCACGTTCACCGCCAAAACGAAAAGGAGGTAACTTGGGGATCCCAGAACTCGGGGTTATGGCAGGAGCCTGGACTCGTTCCTCTAGAGCCTCAATCCTGGCTCGTAATTCCTGAGTAGTTTGTCCAAACACTTGCAAATTATGATTAGTGAGGTCCTGTAGGTTTGCAAAACGGGTCTTTATAGTCTGTATATCTGCAAGGATTGTATCAGTCACTCCGTAAAGCTCCTTTATGCGGGCCTCCATCTTCCAGATATTTTAAGGCAGAAGTGCTGGAAGGAGAAGAGGAAAGGAAAAAAAAAAAACAATAGTGTTTACCTGTGGTAACACTCCAGAGTAACATTTAAGGGAATGCACTCACCTGGAATGGTTGTGAGAAGTCACAACCACTGTCATCACAGAAGGTATTAAACGGACATCTGATATCCACAGTCACAGCAGACACGGCTTTCCCAGACCCAGCAGACACTAAACATTGGCTCCTGAATCTTGTCATGTATAGTGTACAGTTCCTATAGCGTCTTGTGCTTGGGTGCGAGGAAAACACATGAGACACAGGTTGATATGAAATGACTTGTATTACTTCATACAAGCATGCAGAAAAGGTCACACAGTTTGCAGGAACAGAGGCAGGAGAACACAGCAGGCCAGAGTAACTTCAAGCTCTACAATAACTCTCCAAGCAGGTTCAGGATCTCTTCTCTGTACCGTAATTCCTCTGCAAACATGGATTCACCAAACAGCAGGTTTCCAAAGTCCAAAAGTGTTCCAAAGTTCCTCAGTAGGAAATAGCTGGAGTCCAAAATCCTAGGTTTCCAGGAGTCAGGTCACAGGCTGACTGAGGCTTGATTCAGGAGCACTGATTCTTCAGCTGAGGCTGCTTAAGAAGCAAGAGGGAGAGAATCAGGGCGGGAACATGAAAACTGGAAACTCCATATTAACTGAGGGCAAGAGCTGCAGAAAGACAGAAAGCAAAATGGCCGACGGAAAACTGAGTTTCAAGGAACATGTCAAAAGAGACAAAGAACCTTACACTGACAGACCCTCCGAGCCTTCAGCCTCCACCAACCAGGCCTCTGCACAAGTGCCCACCCCACGCCGTAAATCTCCCCAGCCTCCCTCAGTGGTCTCCTCAGCAGCCCCAGCTATGGACATGATAATGATAGCTGGCCCGTACCCGGCGCCTGTTAGGCCCCCTGGGGTTCGTACAGTCCGGGACATAGGGTTCCAGACCCGGAGGGAGACGAAAGAGGTGGCCACACAGACCCAGATAGCGGGTCACGACGTAACTGTACAGGCCACACGACGTCATCAGGTCTGGGTGGACCCTCCTGTCACGGATGTTTGGCAAGCTCCAGAAGAGTACCAGGTGGTACCTGTAAGAGGCCAGCCAAAGAAGTCTAAATAACCCGGACAGGGTCTCTGTATGTAAATCGTTAAATTATTGATGTACCCGGACGAGTGAATGTTCATAAAAAGAAGTTTATTGTTGCCTTAATATACCCATGTTGGGTAATGGTTTGATGTACCCGTACGGGTGAATGTTCAGAAGAACAAGTTTATTGTTGCCTTTATATACCCAGGTTGGGTAATGGTGTTTTAATGTAATCAAAATGTTGAACTTTGAAGCCATGAACTGTACTGGCTCACAAACTTTTCTGTAAATAGTTGGCACTTCGGTGCTCCATCTTGGTTTTACAAAAAACTTTACTGTGCACTATTTTCAACTACCTCAGAAACTAAAAACCCGTTTGGTGTGGCCGAAAGTGAGGTCTGCTCAAGGAAAGTCTTGCAGCCCACCCAAGACCACAGTTGGAGGTTTGGAGTGGGTCCTCCACAAGCACAAGTAAAGGACACTGTGAAGTTACCCCGGTGGGGGTAGTCCTAAGAAGTCTCAACGAACTTCGGCAGTAATGCTATTTGCACTTTTGTAATGTTATTATTAAAAATTTTATTATGCAACGTTTAACTTGAAGTGTTTCCTGCTTTCTTACTACGTCGCATAGTCCACTCTGCTACATCACTCTGCACCATTGCTCTATCTCACATCTATCTGCCCTGGAAGGATAGCGTGTTACCTGTAGAAGACTTATCACCTACCTGCACTACACCATCCCTTCCAGAGGACCTGCACAGCAGCGCTGGACACCCTGACCAGGTACTACAGGTGGCGTCACGACAAATTACACGAACATTCTATCATCCCCTGGAAATATCCCACATTCCAGTGATCGCCCAGGTCACGGACCGAGCTGTGCTACTCGTGACATCCCCCATAGAAGTCGACGTGATCGGTGCCGAGTACCCCCAAAACCCCTGTCTCTGTGCGACTCAACTTCCCTCACTGTGCTGGCACTTTACATTTACAATGCTTCTGGGTTTTTTTTTTGGGGGGTGGGGAACATTCAGACTTTTGCTATGGGGCCCCATGATTTATATGTACGCCCCTGCTGCTGAGGCATGGTATTTAAGGCTGTTAAGGAGCCAACATACATGGACCTTGCCAGCAGCGTCGGACTGGAGTACCTTGGGCCCACCAGAGAAAATATATTCTTGGGGCCCACCATCATACTTCCCAACCTTTGAATAAGGGAAAGAGGGACAAAGGCTGTGGCACGCTGTGCATGCTGCAGAAAATTTTAGGCCATGCCACGTTGCACCACAGACTGTCCAGGAGTTGGTGGATGCTTTAGTCCAGGTGTGGGAGGAGATCCCTCACGAGACCATCTGTCGCGCTCATCAGGAGCATGGCCAGAAGTTGTAGGGAGGTCATACAGCATACCTCCCAAATTTGGAAGACAGGAAAGAGGATTAAAGGCTGCGGCGCGTGTTGCGCGCCGCTGAAAATTTTAGCCCACGCCCCGACAACACCCATTTCACAGCTAATCACACCCATATCCTCGCCCCAAGCGTAACCATTTAGCACTGCTGATCACACTGACTGGTAATGAGGGCACAGTGGCTGGTACTGAGGAAAAGAAAGAAAGAGCAGCGAGAGAGAAAGAACAAACAGAGAAAGAAAGAGAGGAAAGAAAGAAAAGAGAGAAAGAAAGAACAGAGAGAAAAAAGAACAGAGAGCGAGAAGGAAAGAACAGAGAGCGAGAAAGAAAGACTAGAGAGAGAGCCATAGGCGTAGCTAGGGTTTTGGTTTAGTGGGGCAAAACTTCTGAGTGGGCCCATCATCAGAGAACCTCAGCAAATGACCGCGCTGTTGGCCAAAATAATCTATATATAAAAAGACCAATATTGATATTACCGCCATATGGTCTGTGTTAAATAATACCAGTCCTACAGAACATATAGATTACAGCACAGGTACAGATAATGACTTACCGCTGATGTTCTTTCTAATGGAATTGTTCACTTTTCATGTCTTTTCCATCTGGCCCACACCGACATGACGACTTCTCCAGCCAGGACTCGACTGCACCCCCATTAAAAAAAAAATAAAAAAAATACTCACCTCCCGGCTCCTGTGCTGCTCACTGTTCTCCCTCTCAGCGTCTGACAGCGGGCGCCGGCAGGTGATGTTATTGCGCCCGCTGTCATACGCTGAGGGGGATTATGGGAGAGAAGGAGCGCTCGCTCCTTCTCTCTCTATGCGGTCAGCTTTATCGGCTGGATGCCGATACAGCTGACCCTCCGATGACGGGTGGGGGGCCCACTGCTGGCACCGGGCCCCCCCAACGCCTGTTCAGGCCCCATAGCTTCCGGGCGGCAGAGCAGGGAGAACGATTCTCCCTGCTCTGCCGCAGAATGTAACTGTATCGTAGCTCCGGGTGGGCCCCCTCAGAGCGCGGGCCCCGGGGCCACCGCCCCCTCTGCCCCGCGACCTATCCTTTCAAATCAGGGCCCACCACGCAGGAGCTGGGGCCCACCGTAGGTTTCTCCGGTGTCCCGGTGCCTCAGTCCGACCCTGCTTGCCAGCCTGATAATACCAGGCCACAGCAGTCTGCTTATCTTTGCTGGTTAACAAAAATAGGGGATCCCCTCGAAAAAAAATTGGCGTGGGGTCCACCCTATTTTTGTTAACCAGCCAGATGAAGCAGACTGCTGAGGCCTGGTTTTTCAGCCTGGTAATGAGCCAATATCCATGGACCTTGCCAGCCTGATAATACCAGGCCACAGCAGTCTGCTTAGCTTGGCTGGTTAACAAAAATAGGGGATCCCCTCGAAAAAAAAAAAAAACGGCGTAGGGGTCCCCTTATTTTTGTTAACCAGCCAAGTAAAATGCAGACTGCTGCGGCCTGGTATTAAAAGACTGTCAAGGCCCATGGATTTTGGCCCTCAACAGCCTGATAATACCAGGCTACAGCAGCCCCACATTTGGCGCATCAAAAGATGTGCCAATTGTGGCACTTTACCCGGCTCTTCCCACTGCCCTGTAGCGGTGGCAAGTGGGGTAATAAGGGGTTAATGTCACCGTTGATTGCACGGTGACAATAAGCCCGGTTAATAATGGAGAGGTGTCAATAAGACACCGATCCATTATTAATCCCAAAGTTTTTAAATTTATAAAAAAAAAAAAAGACACAGCAAGAAAAAAGTATTTTAATGAAATAAAAGAGACAACACAGTTTATTTCTTTTATTATACTCTCATTCCTGCGACGCCATCGATCTCCTGGAAAAAAACAAACCAACAGTATACCACCTGTCCGACGCAGTCCATAGTAACGACTGTCCCACGACGATCCAGCTCTGCTACATCGGAATGACAGGCAGAGGCTGTCATCCTGGCGCAGCACAGCTGATTACCTGCTTCCCCGGCGGTGACGTCATCGGACTGACTGCTTTACGGCCGGGATTACCCAGCAGTCACTGCAGTTATCGCGAGAAACTGCATGTGACCGCCGGGGAAAGATGATGGCGGCCATCAACCAGTCCAGGCCGTGACCACCGGAGATCTTCTGCCAGGTAAGTGCCGCTGACTCCTGACAGACCCGACGGACACTCACAGTGACAGTGACAATTCCGATTCCGGTATACGATATATGGGAAATATCGAAAGTCAATATCGAAAGTCCGATACAGCTAATATCGGCCGATACCCGATACTTGCAGTATCGTATCGCTCAACACTAGTCAAGGTCCACAACTGACACTTCTTTCCTTAGGCCGGGGTCACACACATCTTAAAAAAAATAAATAAAAATCAGACCGTTTTAGTCAGACGATTATCACAAAAGTTTCATGAACATTGATCTGTGTCATCCGATTGTACTGCGATAATGCAATTTAGTCGCATCTGAGCGTACGTTTCACATCAGACTTGCGAGATTTTGTCGGTGCCTAGCAAAATTCAATTTCCGGCTTTTGTGAAATTACAGACCCAACATGAAATGACACATGGTTTACATAGTTAAACATGTCATTTCATGCAGTTTGATATATGGCTTCTTGAACAATGACATGAGTGTATGTGTGCAAAATTTCAAACATGTAGGGGTTACTTAAAGGTGTAAAATCGTTGAAAAACAAAAAAATGCATGGACTCCCATGCTATTTTCTCCACCAGACAGGCAAAGCCTGCGAGTGGGGCAGATAATAGCCTAGGGAAGTCAGGAATTTGTTCAGTTTCTTCAAATTGATAAGGATTCTGAAGGTACCATTTGGCTACTTTGTGAAGAAAACTTTAGAATAGAGTCCCTTCTTTCCTCCTCCACTGGCACTTCTACAAGAACCTGTTTCTGAACCAAATGCACGACTTCTGTCTTCAGGGCAAAATGTTCCTCCCAAGATTTCCAAGGAGATGTTACTGTGAAAGTTTGAGGTGTAACAGCCCAAGACGTGAACATCAGGGCCTTTACACTAACTGGAACCCAACTATTGAATGAAATAAAAATACGGATTTTGGTAAGACCTTACCTGTAAAATCCTTTTCAGCGAAGGAAGGAAGGGAGACACATTCATTACCAGTGGGTAGGCGGAGCCCTCACAGGATAGAACACCTCAGATTACAAAAGAGTGTTGACCGGCCCCTCCAGCTTGGGCTCCTCCTACTCCAGCTCTCCAGTCCGTACACAAGCTAAGGAAGAGCAAAAATCACCAGCGGAGCAACATAACCCCTTCTGAAGAACTTCAGAGAAAAAACAAGAAGATAGGTTATGCATATAGCCGAAAAAACCACACAGTCCCAGGTACTACTCACTGAACCTGACCACTGCGATGAGCTGGCAATGCTGGAAAAGAGCCTTAGCGCGTCCTCAGCCCAGATAATCGCTATCAGAGAAGGGTCACGCCGCATCTGAAAACAACACACTTCTGCCATGGGAGGGATCTGTGTCTCCCTTCCTTCCTTCGCTGAAAAGGATTTTACAGGTAAGGTCTTACCAAAATCCATATTTCAGCAGCAGATGGAAGGAAGGGAGACACATTCATTACCAGTGGGAAGTCCCAAAGCAGTCCAGAAATTAAGGGTGGGCAAAAAACCAACAGAGGCAGATTCCCAACAACTTAAATGCGCTGTAACGCTGGTATTGTCTGTACTTTGTTTTCCAGCGTTACTCTGCATGTCTTTTGCATTAACCCTTTTGCTCCTTTCCCCCTAACCAGCTGGGATACTGTTGTCTGTTACCTGTATGGATGCTGCTCAGTTCCCAGCTCTGCTGCATAGCCGTAGTTGCGTGAGTGTCTCCGCTGCATTGCATGACCACCCGCATGTGCGGTCCCTGACCTGCTGCAGAAGCCATCCGTAGGTTCCAAAGTCCTCTGCAATGGTGCATGATTTACTACGTGTGTGGCAGCAGCTTCTCTCAGGCGCCTGGCCTGCTGTGAAGACCATCCGTAGGTTGCAAAGTCCTCTGCAATGGTGCATGATTTTCTACGTGTGTGCAGCAGCCACTGTCAGTTGTTCCTCTGTAATGAGTTGTCTGGCTCTGCATAGGGGTGCAGTCCACACCTGTCCTGCTTTTATGAGGATTGGGTGTGTACTAGAATTACTGCTCCAGCCTATCGCTGTGAAGCAGTTCATATATAAAGTTCCCCAGCCCTGATGGGCGTTGCCAGAGCTTCGCATTGAATCTTCATTGAATTCCTGAACCTAGCCGTTTGTGGTTGTGTGTTCTGCTCCTGCTCTGAGTTCGATCAGCTCTGGAGAGCTGATTCCCTGTTCCTGTTGTATCTTGTTTCCTGAATCCCTGATCCTGGATCTAACCCGGTACCTGAATGTCTGAACTGTGTCTTGTGTTTCCGCCTATGCGGGGGCTGATTACCCAGATCGCCGTTCCTGGAGGCTGTATATCCAGGCCTGTTCCTGCTGTGTCTAATTACCTGAACCCCTGATCCTGGATCGCATCCTGTACCTGACTGTCTGAACTGTGTCCTCTGTGTTATGTTCCTGAAATCCTGCTGTGTCCTGAACCCTGTGCCAGTGACTGTGAATCCTTGCTATATAACCTGAGTTCATCTTGGAAAGAGGAGTCCGGTGTGTGCTCAGTTTCCGTTACTCTGTGCTCAGCTTCTGTGCAATTCCCGGCCAGCTCCCGTTGAGCCTGGCGGGGCTTGCACCAGACCGCTGGGGTTCCTTTTCAGATCGATACTAGATGTCCGGAGTCCGAGGACCGTGTCCTCCCTGATGACCACTGCCTGATATCAGATGACCACTTCCAGATGTCCGGATCCTATCCATCTCTGCCTGATGTCCGGAGCCTGCCGATTGGTGCCAGATGTCCGGAGTCCGATGCCTGTGTTCCAGTCCGTGTTCCTGACTCCCTGAGATCCAATCCGTGTTACTGTCTGTGTTCCTGACTCCCTGAGATCCAATCCGTGTTACTGTCCGTGTTCCTGACTCCCTGAGATCCAATCCGTGTTCCTGACTCCCTGAGATCCAATCCGTGTTCCTGATGTTCCTGTCCGTGTTCCTGACTCCGAGATCCAATCCGTGTTCCTGATGTTCCTGTCCGTGTTCCTGACTCCCTGAGATCCAATCCGTGTTCCTGATGTTCCTGTCCGTGTTCCTGACTCCCTGAGATCCAATCCGTGTTCCTGATGTCCTGTCCGTGTTCCTGAGATCCAGTCCGTGTTCCTGATGTTCCGATGTCCTGCCGGTTCCTCCTTGGTCTACCCTGTGATGACGTCTGTTCTGGGTCAGTGTCTGATGTTCTCCTGCTGAGCCTGTGCTACGCCTGAGGCCTGAGAGAGAGGCCGCCCAAGTATGCCCGTGCCAGATAACCCTGGACTGCATCTACCCGTGATGTCCTCCTGCACTCGTCTGTGATCCTGAGTCGTGTACCCTTCTCTGATGTGAGGAATCGGGAGCCCGGTCTTATGTTCTGTTTATGTACTGTGTTTCTTTAAGTAAACTTTATGTTTCTTCTTACCTGAAGTTGTGCGGTGTTGTCTAGTCCTGCAGGTCGCCACCTTGCCCACATGCTCAGCTGCCACGGATCCCGGTCGCTGCCCTTCCCTAGTCCGGGCAGGCCCGGGTCTCCCTCCGTGGTCCAGTGGGTCCACATTCTCTTACCATCTAGGACTCATGCCTCACGTCGTCGTGGACTGGCGGCGTGGGAGCATTGGCTAGTTAGGCAAGCTATGCCATGTCCCAACGCCCCGCAGCCGTGGGATGCGTTACATGCGCAACCAGCGCTAAATACAAGTTCACAAGAACTTTAAACTACAGCCGCCTGCAGGACCCTACGTCCTAAGGCCGCATCAGCGCAAGCACTGACGTCCACCTTATAAAATTTCGTAAATGTGTGGACGGAACGCCAGGTCGCCGCCCGGCAGAGCTGAGCTGCCGAGGCCCCTTGATGAAAGGCCCATGATGAACCCACAGCCCTCGTGGAGTGAGCTCGAATCTTAATCGGGCAAGGTTCGCCCTTAAGTCGGTAAGCCTCTAAAATGGCCGACCTAATCCAACGAGCTATAGAATCCTTGGAAGCTCGTTGCCCACGTCAACGACCTGCTGGAATCACAAACAGAGAATCCGACTTCCGAAAACTTTGAGTAATAGACAAATAGAACTTCAAAGCCGCACTAAATCCAATGTGTGCAAGGCCCGTTCCTTCGCATTCCTCGGCTCTGGACAAAGCGAGGGCAACACAATATCCTGGTTAACATGAAATTGTGACACCACCTTAGGTAGAAAGTCGCCCCGTGTGCGAAGCACTACACGATCTGGGTGAAACTCCAGAAAAGGAGGCGAGCAAGAAAGAGCCGCCAACTCAGAAACCCTTCTCAAAGAAGTGACCGCCACTAGGAAGGCAACCTTCCGAGAGTAAGGAAAGATTAACAGAGTCCATAGGCTCAAAAGGCCCATGTTGAAGAGCCTCCAAGACAAGATTGAGCCACCAAGGAGACACAAGAGCCTTCCGCGGCGGAAATTGACGGGTTACCCCGCGAAAAAAGGAACGTACGTCCCTACGCGAGGCGATAGCCTTCCGAAACAGCAAGGACAGAGCAGAAACCTGCCCCTTCAGAGTGCTTACTGCCAAACCCTTGTCCAGCCCATACTGCAAAAAGGCCAACAAATTGGGAATGGAAAAAATCCTCGGGTTCCTAGAAGAACCCGAACACCACAAAAGTCTAAGTTACTTACCGTTAACGGTATTTTCCAAAGTCCATGACAGCACTACAGAGAGAGGGGATCCGCCCCTTAGGAACAGGAAACCTACAGATACAAAAAGGGCGGCACCTCTCCCACGCATCAGTTGGATTACAGAGCATAAGAGGACTACCAAGGTTAAATGGTATACAGCAAAAAATTTTATGCATCACACAGTAACATTAATCAATTGTTTATTACATGTGGACTATAAAGAGGAAGAAGTGCACATAGAACCCGGGTGGGAATGTAAGGGTGCTGTCATGGACTTCGAAAAATACAGTTAACGGTAAGTAACTTAGACTTTATTCGAAAGTCCATGACAGCACTACAGAGAGAATTACAGAGAGTAATAACTACTTAGGGAGGGACTACTGCCTGCAGCACCCTTAGTCCGAAAGAAAGGTCTGAGGAAGCACCCAAATCTAATCTATAATGCGTGTAAAGCGTATGTGAAGAAGACCACGTAGCTGCCTTACATATCTGGTCAATCGAGACTTCTGCCCTCCTGCCCATGAAGTCGCCACAGCTCGGGTGGAATGCGCCCTTAGCCTCTCAGGTGCCGGCTTGCCCCTCGAGGTGTATGCCAGAGAAATTGCTTCCCTAATCCATCTGGCCAATGAGCTCTTCGTTAATCTACGGCCTTTGTTAATTCCTTGAAAAGAGACAAACAATGCATTGTCCCTTTTCCAGGGATCAGTGACTGCCAAATATTGCAGTAGACATCTTCTAACATTTAAAAGTATGGAGTTTTATCTCTTTTTGATTAGATGGATTAGGGATGAACGAAGGAAGAACAATTTCCTGTGTTCTGTGGAAAGCGGAAGACACCTTAGGTAGGTATGCCGGATCAGGTCTAAGTATTATCCTGTCATTCAGGACCTGAGTGTAAGGAGACAGTCTAGATAGTGCCTGGATGTCACTTACCCTCCTAGCCGAGGTTAATGCTACCAGGAAAGCGGTTTTAAGGGAAAGAATTTTTATTGATGCTGCTGATATAGGTTCAAAAGGGGGCTCTGTTAAAGCAGTGAGAACAAGGTTCAAGTCCCATGGCATGATTCTCACCTTCACTATGGGTCTCGACCTACCCGCAGCTTTAATGAATCTACTAACCCAGTAATTATTTGCGATGTTGCAACTGAAGAGTGTCCCCAAAGCTGAAACTTGCACCTTAAGGGTGCTTGTGGAGAGACCTAAGTCCAGACCCTTTTGTAGGAATTCTAGAATCTGGGTTATCGGTGTTGGGTCCCCTGCTACCACCCCCGAGCTCTGGAGAAATTTCTTCCAAGTCCTAGCGTAGATTCTAGTTGTAACCTCTTTTCTGCTTTTAAGGAGAGTATTAATTACATTAGCGGAAAACCCCTTATCTCTCAGCAGCGACCGTTCAAAATCCACGCCGTCAGGTGGAGGCCCGCTACTCGAGGATGGTAGACTGGACCCTGGGAGAGCAGATCGGGAATATCCGGCAGGACCCACGGGTCGGCTATCGACATGTTTCTGAGACATGAAAACCATGCCCTCCTGGGCCAAAAAGGAGCGATTACTATTATCCTTGCCCTGTCCTTCCTCAATACTAGGGGGAGTAAGGACAGGGGAGGGAAGGCGTAGGCTAGATTGAAATCCCACTGTAATAGAAGAGCGTCCACTGCCAGAGGGCATTCTTTGGGATTTAGAGAGCAGAACTGTCTCACTTTCCTGTTGCTTTTGATAGCAAAGAGATCTACCTCCGGTTGACCCCATTTCCGCACAATTAGGTCGAAGATGGAAGTCTTTAATGACCACTCTCCTTGACTCAGGAGATTGCGGCTTAAGAAGTCCGCCTTGGTATTTTCTTCTCCCCTTATATGTAGAGCCGTTAGAGAAAGAAAGTGTCTTTCTGCTATCTGGAGTAGGCGCCTTGCCACTTCCATGAGAGGACCGGAACGAGTACCACCCTGGTGGTTGATGTAAGCGACTGTGACACGATTGTCGGAGAGCACTCGAACGTGGTGACCCTGTAGATAGAGAAGGAGCTTTTTAATTGCTAGCTCTACCGCCGCTAACTCCTTCATATTAGAAGACATTTGAATTTGATCCTGCTCCCATAAGCCCTGAACCATAACGTCTCCCATATGAGCCCCCCACCCAGAGGGGCTAGCATCTGTTGTGACTATTCGGGATATCTCATATTCCCAGGGAACCCCCTTAGACAGGTTCGTCTCATCCTTCCACCAATCCAGGGATCTTATAGCAGCCTGGGACAAGGACAGCTGGCCTTCCAGGTAACCACCTAACAAATTTTGATACAGCAAGACCTCAGCTTGCAGCGTCCTTGTGTGAAATTGAGCCCACCGAACCGCGGGAATGCAGGACGAGAGGGAGCCCAAAAGAGACATGGCCTTCCTAAGTGACATGGAGGGGTTTTTGGAAGCGTTTAGGACTTGGTACTGTAAGCGAACCAACTTATCTGACGGCAAACTACAGATCTGGTTCCGCGAATCCAGAATTAGCCCTAGAAACTGTTGGACCCTCATCGGATTCAAACTAGACTTTTTGGTATTTATTAGCCATCCCAGCCGCTCTAAAATAGACATTGCTCTTTGCAGTTGCTCAAGGCAATGCTCTGTCGTCTCCCCAATGATAAGAAAGTCGTCGAGGTAGGGACTATAAGCATGTTGGATTCACGTAAGTGGGCCATGACCTCCGACATAACCTTAGTGAACACTCGTGGGGCAACCGCCAAGCCAAAAGGAAGGGCGCTATATTGAAAATGTCGCAGCGATTCCCCCATCTGGATTGCTACTCTGAGGAAACGCTGATGCTCCATATGGATCGGTATGTGGTAATAAGCGTCTTTCAGATCTAACACCACCATAAAGCAATTTTCAAATAGAAGCTTTATTGCTGAGCTGACCGTTTCCATTTTAAATGGGTGAATAATCAGGAACTTATTGAGGGATTTCAAATTAATAATTGTTCTAAAAGACCCGTCCGGTTTACGGATCAAAAACAGAGGGGAGTAAAACCCCTTACCCCGCTCTGCTTCTGGCACCTCCACTAAGACTTTCTTAGCGCAAAGCTCCTGAACCTCCAACTCTAGAGCGGCCTTCTCCGATGGGGATGACCTGAGTGGGGTAATTTTAAAGTTATCCCAAGGTACCGAGGAGAATTCTAACCACAGCCCTGTAGCTATGATGTTAAGGATCCAGTTACTGCTTGAGATTTCCGACCAGGCCGGGTAGAAGGCCCTCAATCTGCCTCCTACCGGCATTGCTAGTCATTGCGAGGGTTTTTTTTTTGTTTCCCTAGGTGGACCCCTAAACATAAACCCTGTACCTCTTCGCCTCTTTTCATCCTATTTGGCTCGTTCCCTGGACGACCTTCTGTGGCTGAACCTCCTTCTGCTGAAAGGTCTTTTATAGGAAGGGGTTGATAGACTGGGAAACTTTTTCTTGTCGTCCCCTGCCTTTTCTAAAAGTTCGTCCAGGACCGGGCCAAAAAGATATTCGCCGTCACACGGAATGGAGCAGAGGCGAGATCTGGCTTGAATATCGCCCGGCCAACATTTCAGCCATAATGCCCTTCGTGCTGAATTAGACAGCCCTGCCGCTCTGGCAGCCATTCTTACTGAGTCCGCTGAGGAATCAGCCAGGAAAGCCGCCGCGTTCTGAATTATCGGCAAGGTCTTCCGAATTGACCCCCTGGAGGTTCCATCTGCTAACTGGGATGCTAACTGGTCTAGCCAGACCATCATTGACCTGGCTGCACAAGTGGCTGCAACCGCCGGTCTCAGGGCACCTGCCGACATCTACCATGTGCCTTTCAAGAAGGAGTCTGCCTTCTTGTCTAGTGGATCTTTCAAAGACCCCATATCATCGAATGGGATGGAAGATTTTTTAGAAGCCTTCGCCACTGCTGCATCCAGCTTCGGGGCCTTATCCCATCTACCTGTCAAGGGATCTTCAAAGGGATATCTCCGTTTAAACGCTTGGGGTAAGGAGCCTCTTTTTTCAGGCTTCTTCCACTCTCTGTCTATAAGGCCTTGGATGCTACTGTTTAGTGGAAAGGATCTCCGTTTTTTTGGATCTAGACCACCGAACATCAGATCCTGTACTGAGAGCTCTGGTTTCGCCTCCTCTACCCCCATGGTGGACCTAACTGATTTGACAAATTTGTCCATCTGGTCCTAGGGAAAACAAAAACCGGTAGCGTCTTCCGTAGAAGATGAGGAGGAAGCCGAAGAGGAAGGCGAGGAGGGTCCTGACACAACTTCACCCGTCATGGGCAGCAGGTGAATCTGAATCAGATAAAACTGGTACAGTTCTACGCCTGGAAGATTCTCCGTGTCTTGAGGACGCTTTCAACTCTGCTCTTATTATCTCCTTCAGGCTTTCGGTGAAATCTGGAATCTCCTCCGCTATCTAAAAAGGGAAGGGGCATAGCGGGGGGTTTACTATCTCATCCCAGGCCCCTGCCCTTCCCCCTCAAATGCCCTACCGTCTGTTGCATGCACGGCTGGCACAACCTTTTAGGGCAAGCGTCAGGCAGAGGGCAAGCACAAAAGGCACATTCCCTGTGCTTGCTTTTCACCGAACACTTCTTCCCCTAGTAACAGACACAGAATAGGGGAAAAACTGCATTACTGGGTATTCTAAGTCTGACGATCTCTTACCCAGATTATACAGCAGTAGGTACCGGATCAGGGGGAGGGGCCTTTTTCCCAGCTGCGGAACTTCTGCAGCTGGTGCTCCTGGCCATTGAAGAGGAGCGCTCTGTCTGCTGCTGCTGGCTCTCCTGTTGCACCGAGGGAGCTTCTGCAGTGTCCATCGCGAAAATGGGGCAGAAGCGCTTTACCTCTTTCCTAGGCTCCTTATATCCTCCCCGGATATCCAGGTCAGCAGGTCTGGCCAGGGGCCCCGCCCGCACCTCCCCGCCGTCCCCACAGCAGGCGCCGTCTGATGATGCAGCCGCCAAAAATGCCGGCCGGCGTCTCACTTCCGGTTCCGGCGGTGGAGACTCCGCCCCCTTTTCCCCGCGCTCCTACAGACCCAGCCGTACCGATAGAGGCAAGTATAGTCTCCCGCCGCATCGCCCCTCCAGCCGGGACACAAGCTCTCAACCAAACCCAGCCGCGCTGCTGCAGAAGCGGCGCGCGGCTAAACTTTCAAAAACCCCGCCACGCCGTCCATAGTAGTGACGCGCGGCGGGAAATTCAAAACCGCCCGCCGCGCCGTCCATAGCAGTGACGCGCGGCGGGAAATTCAAAAAACCCCCGCCGCGCCGTCCATAGCAGCGACGCGCGGCGGGAAATTCAAAAAACCCCCGCCGCGCCGTCCATAGCAGTGACGCGCGGCGGGAATTTCAAAACCGCCCGCCGCACCGTCCATAGCAGTGACGCGGCGAGAAATTCAAATTTCAAAAAATAATTTTTTTTTTTTTAAAAAACCACGGCTGCACCACCTTAAGAGGCCCCCACCATGACAGGACCACAGGAGAGGACAGGGAGAAGGCACCGGGACCAGGGAGGGGGGAATACTTACCTACCGGCGCTGGCTGGGAGACAGGGATCCTCTGGATACTGCTCCACCTGCTCCGCACACTGTCGTGGAATCCTACCTGGACCCACCGTGGCGCTTCCAGGGGCTCCGCACCGGCCGAGGTAGGAGATTCCCCCCGCTACCTGGGTCGACCGGCCGGCCTGGGTCCTCCTGAAGATCTTCATCTGTAGGAAACACGTCCTTTAGGAACAGGAAACCAACTGATGCGTGGGAGAGGTGCCGCCCTTTTTGTATCTGTAGGTTTCCTGTTCCTAAGGGGCGGATCCCCTCTCTCTGTAGTGCTGTCATGGACGTTCGAATAAAAGAAGGCTTCCCAAGTCTTGTGATAAATCCTAGTAGTAGCCGGACCTCTGGCAGCTCGCAGAGTGGCAATGACTTCGGCTGAAAAACCTTGACGGATCAAGATTTCAGTCTCAAGAGCCACGCCGTCAAACGCAGAGACTTCAGGTCCGGGTGACGAACGGGCCCTTGGGTTAACAGGTCCGGGCGAAGAGGAAGTGGAAATGGAGGCGCTGCCAGAAGCGACACCAGTGTCGAGAACCACGTCCTCCTTGGCCAATATGGGGCTATCAACATAGCCGGCACTCTCTCCAGTCTGATCCGACGCAACACCAGAGGAAGTAAGGATATCGGCGGGAACACATAGATTAGCTCGAATTGGTCCCAAGGAGCCACCAGAGCATCCACCGCCACAGCCTTCGGGTCCTTGTACCTGGACATGAACGTCGGTAACTTGGCATTGAACCTGGATGCCATCAAATCCACTTGGGGAGTCCCCCAACGGGAGCACAGCAGTGCAAAAATTTCCGGATGAAGACTCCATTCTCTGGGATCCATCTTTTCGCGACTGAGGAAGTCCGCTGTGATATTCTGAACTCCTGGAATGTGAATCGCAGAGATGGCTGGCACCCTGGCCTCGGCCCATACCAGGATTCGAGACACTTCCATCATGAGCCTGAAGCTCCTCGTCCCACCTTGATGGTTGATATACGCGACCGCCGTCGCGTTGTCTGTCTGCACTCGGACTGGTAGACCGCTTAAAGGGACCGTCCAGTTTTGGAGGCAAAGGAAAATTGCCCTCAATTCCAGGATGTTGATCGGCAGGACAGACTCTTCCAACGACCATACTCCCTGAATCCAGAGATCGTTCCAGACACCCCCCCCAGCCCGTCAGGCTGGCATCGGTGGTTATGATCGACCACCTCGGAGGGAGGAAGGACTTCCCCAGGGATAGCACTTCCGGACGTAACCACCATCCTAGAGACTCTCGCACCCTGTGGGAGATGATGACACTGCAATCCAGTGAAAACTGCGATCGATCCCAACGGTTCAAAATGAGCATTTGGAGAGCCCTGGAATGAAATTGGGCAAACGGAATTGCCTCCATCGACGCCACCATCAAACCCAGAAGGCGCATACACCTTCGAAGGGACATTGCTGTCGAAGACTTCATACCCTGTACATGTCGAAGAAGACTCGCTTGCTTGTCTGGAGGCAGAGACACCACTGCTCGTACCGTGTCGAAATGCATTCCCAAAAACAGGATTGACTGCGACGGTTCCAGAGACGACTTCTCCCAATTGACCAGCCACCCGAAGTCCTCCAGGAGCTGATGGGATAGATTGTGAGCCGTCACCGCCTCCTCCTTTGAGGACGCCACAATCAAAAGGTCGTCCAGATAGGGAAGAATCGTAACCTCCTGTCTTCGCAGAATCGCCATGAGAGGTGCCAGAATTTTCGTAAAAACTCTGGGTGCTGAGGCCAACCCGAATGGCAGGGCCACAAACTGGTAATGGTCCTGACCTATGGCAAAACGAAGGAAGCGTTGGTGGGCCCTTCCGACATGAACATGCAAATAAGCGTCGCGAATGTCGATTGACACCAAAAAATCATTCTGCGACAGGGCCGCCACAACGGAGCGAAGTGACTCCATGCGGAATTTCCAGGTGCGGACATGCCGATTCAATCTTTTGAGATCCAGAATGGGGCGAAATTTGTCCTCCTCTTTGGGGACCACAAAGAGGTTGGAATAAAACCCTCTTCCCCGGTCCTCCGGCGGAACCGGTACCACCACACCCTTCTGCAGAAGGGAATCGACCTCCCGCAGTAGAGCGGCAAATAGCTCGGGCTCTGACGGAATGCGAGATTGGCAAAAACTGTCTGGGGGTCGAGAAAGAAACTCTATGAAGTAGCCTGCCGACACAACCCGCGTCACCCAGGCGTCCGACACGCGGGAAACCCAAGTCGGTTCGAATTGGAGCAGGCGACCTCCCACTCGAGAGCCCTCGAGTGAGACCCTGGCGTCAGTCCGCCTTAGCGGGCTTTTTGTCAGCTTCCCGCTTGTCTTGGCGGAAGCTCTGTTTCCAGGGAGTGCGGGATTTCTGAGCGTTCTTTTTTCCTGAAAAAGAGGGACGACCCGATCCCCAAGAGGGCTGACCGAACCGTCCCCTGGACCGAAAGGACCGCCGACTACTACCGGCACTATGCCTGCCAGACGCAGAAGTCACAGCTCTTCGCTGCGGTAAAGCCGTTTCTTTTGCCTTTGCCATCAGCTCCGTGAGGTGAGATCCAAATAGCTGACCACCCTTGTAAGCTAAAGATAGCAAACCTTGCTTGGAAACCGCGTCTCCGGTCCACTGTCTAAGCCACAGTGCTCTCCTGACTGTGATCGCCGAGTATTGCGCCCTGGACAGCAGTGACGCAGTATCCAAACCTGCATCACTGCCATATCGGGCTGCATCCTCCAACAACTTGAAAAGCCCCTCTACCTCGGATAGTGGGGATCCATCTTGCCACACCGTCCGTAGACGGTCTAACAAGCTCAGGGAAGCTTTACAAGCACACATGGACCCTAGCTAAGCTGCTATAAAGGGACATCCACTTCAGGAGAAGGAATCCAATTATCAATCAACTCCGTCGTACACGGATACAGCGTCTCAAAAAACCGTGTCCCCTGAAACCGGTTATCTGGACACAGGCGTTCCTTCTCCACTGCCCCATTAAGCTGATCCAGAGATGGTAAAGCTGATCGCGACCTATGCGACTCCTGAAACATCCGGGCCAACTTACCAGGACGTCTAGTTACCTCCTCCGGTAACTAACGCCTCCCTCATGGCTCCAATAAAAGCCTCTGTACGGCTCAAAAGAGAGGCAGAGTGTCCCTGCCGATCCTCCTTATCCGAATCGGACATCTCCCCGTCCGAGCTTGAAGGGGAACCCTCCATGCCTGAGATCTCCAAGTCGCTACGCGGGAAGGATGGCACCGGCCTGTGTCGCTTCCTACCATGAGAGGATCTAGCTGACACCCAATAACCTAGAAGGTCAGAAAGGCCATCAATAGAACGAGCGAGGGCCTCCATTTTGACATCACTGACACCTCCGACCGCTGCGCTTGACGCCGTCGAGGTCTGCGTGTCAGATACGCGAGACTGATCCTGTAGCAGATCTGGGAGACGGTCCGCACCTCCAGGACCCTGATCTGACATGCCCTCACACAGTATATGGCAGGTTAAACCTGTCAGCAACTAGAACAGTGTGGTTTCTTAAAGGCAAAATGAACGCTGAAGGGTTAAAGCTCTTAAAGAGAGCCACCTCAGCTGTACCCCAATTAAGGGTTAACCGCCTGAGAAGGGGTTAATGTCGCAGACTCCCCACAACCCTTGTTTAATGAAAAGGGTGTGCGAGCCCCAGGTGCCTCTTATGAGGTAGCAGCTGCAGGGCAGTGCCTCAAGAGTATGAGACACTAAACAAGAACGCCAACGAGATCGCTAACATATTGCGCTGATTTGTACATCGCAATGACCGCCAAAGTCGCTAAGGAGATCGCTAACCACTTATGCGTCATCAATGAGATCGCCCACTGTGGCAGCTACTAGCGACATTAAAACGATCACAAAAACGATCGCATTAGTATGAGTCGCTATCGTGATCGTAGCAGGAGCGTTCCGTGTGACAGTACCTCCAGAAAGGCGCCCTGCGCTGTGGGGGTCAAGCTTCTGCCCTGACAGGTAGAAGCGACTCACCCAGCTGGCCGCGGTGCAGTGTCCTTGTTCCTTTCAGTCGGGGAGAGCGGAGAGTGAGGAGGCCGTCAGTAATGGCCGTCGCGCTAGAGAAGAGAAGCCGGAAGAGAAAAGGCAGGGTAAAGCGCGCGCTAAGAGCGCTTCCTGCCCGCAAAAAAACGGGGAAGCGCGAAGCCACGCCCCCCCGGTTCCAAAAAAAGCACGCGACTCACTCCGCTCCCGCGTCCTGCAGGCATCCACCTGCGGACAAAAGACACTAGTCACCAACATGTCACATGTAGCAGCGGCTGCCGCAACAGCCGCTGAAGCACTCACATACATTAAAAAATGCAGAGTACTCACCCAGCTGAGCGCCACAGGGACCCCCAGGGATTTGTGGCGCTGTGCCCATAGCTTCCCCCCCAGGGCGGGGAACGCAGTGACCCCAGAAGCGCGGTTTGTGTCCCCGCCAGGGAAGTAATCCTCATCCCCCAGGGCCGGCAGGGTTCTGCAGGGACCACCTTACAGGGTAATACAGATCCGCCAAGGGATGGGTGGAGGTCCAGCAGCGCTGAGACCCCCGAGACCTCAAGACCACTGGGGCCCAAGTCTCTGTCATAAAAATAAAAAATCTTCTGAGGAGCTGCTTCAGCAGCGACTATCCTCTGTGACCTCAAATTTTAGACAGGAGAGCTGGAGTAGGAGGAGCCCAAGCTGGAGGGGCCGGTCGACACTCTTTTTAATCTGAGGTGTTCTATCCTGTGAGGGCTCCGCCTACCCACTGGTAATGAATGTGTCTCCCCTTCCTTCCATCTGCTGCTGAAATATATGTTATATACATACCTCAGTATGACTCCCAGACAAAGGAGCGCTTATTCAACCAAACATTCGTGCTGATACGCTGCAAAGTCTATCACTCAATGGGAAAAGTCATCAGCATTTGGAAAGACGGATTTTGGTAAGACCTTACCTGTAAAATCCTTTTCAGCGAAGGAAGGGAGATACACTAGTCATTACTAGTGGGTAGGCGGAGCCCACATAGGATAGAAACACCTCAGATTAAAAAAGTGTTGACCGGCCCCTCCAGCTAGGGCTCCTCCTACTCCAGCTCTCCAGTCGTACACAAGCTAAGTAAGAGCAAATATCACCAGCGGAGCAACATAACCCCTTCTGAAGGACTTCAGAGAGAAAAACAAGGAGACAGGTTATGCATGAGATAGGCAAAAAACCACACAGTCCCAGGTACTACTCACTGAACCTGACCACTGCGATGAGCTGGCAATGCTGGAACAGAGCCTTAGCGCGCCGACCTCAGCCCAGATAATCGCTATCAGAGAAGGGTCACGCCGCATCTGAAAACAACAACACACTTCTGCCATGGGAGGGAGCGGTGTCTCCCTTCCTTCCTTCGCTGTAAAGGATTTTACAGGTAAGGTCTTACCAAAATCCGTCTTTCAGCAGCAGATTGGAAGGAAGGGAGACACACTAGTCATTACTAGTGGGACGTCCCAAAGCAGTCCAAAAATTAAGGGTGGGAAAAAAAACAAAAAAGGCAGATCCCAACAACCTAGGTAAATGCACAACTAGCGCTAAACACAAGTTAACGAGAACTTTAAACTACAGCTGCCTGCAGGACCCTTCGTCCTAAGGCCGCATCAGCGGAAGCACTAACGTCCACCTTATAAAATTTTGTAAACGTGTGGACGGAGCGCCAGGTCGCCGCCCGGCAGAGCTGAGCTGCCGAGGCCCCTTGGTGAAAGGCCCATGATGAACCCACAGCCCTCGTGGAGTGAGCTCGAATCTTAACCGGGCAAGGTTCGCCCTTAAGTCGGTAAGCCTCTAAAATGGCCGACCGAATCCAACGAGCTATAGAGTCCATGGAAGCTCGTTGACCACGCAGACGACCTGCTGGAATCACAAACAGAGTCCGACTTCCGAAAATTTTGAGTAATAGACAAATAGAACTTCAAAGCCCGCACCAAATCCAATGTGTGCAAGGCCCGTTCCTTCGCATTCCTCGGCACCGGACAGAGCGAGGGCAACACAATATCCTGGTTAACATGAAATTGAGACACCACCTTAGGTAGAAAGTCGCCCCGTGTGTGAAGCACTACGCGATCCGGGTGAAACTCCAGGAAAGGAGGCGAGCAAGAAAGCCGCCAACTCAGAAACCATTCTCAAAGAGGTGACTGCCGCTAGGAAGGCAACCTTCCAAGAAAACAAAGAAAGGTTAACAGAGTCCATAGGCTCAAAAGGCCCATGTTGAAGAGCCTCCAAAACAAGATTGAGCCGCCAAGGAGACACAGGCGCCTTCCGCGGCGGAAACTGACGAGTTACCCCGCGAAAAAAGGAACGTACGTCCCTACGCGAGGCGATAGCCTTCCGAAACAGCAAGGACAGAGCAGAAACCTGACCCTTCAGAGTGCTTACTGCCAAACCCTTGTCCAGCCCATACTGCAAAAAGGCCAACAAATTGGGAATGGAAAAAATCCTCGGGTTCCTTGAAGAACCCGAACACCACGAAAAGAAGGCTTCTCAAGTCTTGTGATAAATCCTAGTAGTAGCCGGACCTCTGGCAGCTCGCAGAGTGGCAATGACTTCGGCTGAAAAACCTTGACGGGTCAATATTTCAGTCTCAAGAGCCACGCCGTCAAACGCAGAGAACTTCAGGTCCGGGTGACGAACGAGCCCTTGGGTTAACAGGCCCGGGCGAAGAGGAAGTGGAGGCGCTGTCAGGAGCGACACCAGCGTTGAGAACCACGTCCTCCTTGGCCAATCTGGGGCTATCAACATAGCCGGGACTCTCTCCAGTCTGATCCGACGCAACACCAGAGGAAGTAAGGATATCGGCGGGAACACAGATTAGCTCGAATTGGTCCCAAGGAGCCACCAGAGCATCCACCGCCACAGCCTTCGGGTCCTTGTACCTGGACATGAACGTCGGTAACTTGGCATTGAACCTGGATGCCATCAAATCCACTTGGGGAATCCCCCAACGGGAGCACAGCAGTGCAAAAATCTCCGGATGAAGACTCCATTCTCCAGGATCCATCTTTTCGAGACTGAGGAAGTCCACTGTGATATTCTGAACTCCTGGAATGTGAATCGCAGAGATGGCTGGCACCCTGGCCTCGGCCCATACCAGGATCCGAGACACCTCCATCATGAGCCTGAAGCTCCTCGTCCCACCTTGATGGTTGATATACGCGACCGCCGTCGCGTTGTCTGTCTGCACTCGGACTGGTAGACCGCTTAAAAGGACCGTCCAGTGTTGGAGGCAAAGGAAAATTGCCCTCAATTCCAGGATGTTGATCGGCAGGACAGACTCTTCCAACGACCATACTCCCTGAATCCAGAGATCGTTCCAGACACCCCCCCCCAGCCCGTCAGGCTGGCATCGGTGGTTATGATCGACCACCTCGGAGGGAGGAAGGACTTCCCCAGGGATAACACTTCCGAACGTAACCACCATCCTAGAGACTCTCGCACCCTGTGGGAGATGATGACACTGCAATCCAGTGAAAACTGCGATCGATCCCAATGGTTCAAAATGAGCATTTGGAGAGCCCTGGAATGAAATTGGGCAAACGGAATTGCCTCCATCGACGCCACCATCAAACCCAGAAGGCACATACACCTTCGAAGGGACATTGCTGTCGAAGACTTCATACCCTGTACATGTCGAAGACTCGCTTGCTTGTCTGGAGGCAGAGACACCACTGCTCGTACCGTGTCGAAATGCATTCCCAAAAACAGGATTGACTGCGACGGTTCCAGAGACAACTTCTCCCAATTGACCAGCCACCCGAAGTCCTCCAGGAGCTGAAGGGATAGATTGCGAGCCGTCACCCGCCTCCTCCTTTGAGGACGCCACAATCAAAAGGTCATCCAGATAGGGAAGAATCGTAAGCCCGTCTTCGCAGAATCGCCATGAGAGGTGCCAGAATTTTCGTAAAACCTCTGGGTGCTGAGGCCAACCCGAATGGCAGGGCCACAAACTGGTAATGGTCCTGGCCTATGGCAAAACGAAGGAAGCGTTGGTGGGCCCTTCCGACGGGAACATGCAAATAAGCGTCCCGAATGTCGATTGACAAAAAAAAATCGTTATGCGACAGGGCCGCCACAACGGAGCGAAGTGACTCCATGCGGAATTTCCAGGTACGGACATGCCAATTCAATCTTTTGAGATCCAGAATGGGGTGAAATTTGTCATCCTTTTTGGGGACCACAAAGAGGTTGGAATAAAACCCTCTTCCCCGGTCCTCCGGCGGAACCGGTACCACCACACCCTTCTGCAGAAGGGAATCGACTTCCCGCAGTAGAGCGGCAAATAGCTCGGGCTCTGACGGAAAGCGAGAGTGGCAAAAACTGTGTGGGAGTCGAGAAAGAAACTCTATGAAGTAGCCTGCTGACACAACCCACGTCACCCAGGCATCTGACACGCGGGAAGCCCAAGTCGGTTCGAATTGGAGCAGGTAACCTCCCACTCGAGAGCCCTCGAGTGAGACCCTGGCGTCAGTCCGCCTTAGCGGGCTTTTTGTCAGCTTCCCGCTTGTCTTGGCGGAAGCTCTGTTTCCAGGGAGTGCGGGATTTTTGTCTAAGCCACAGTGCTCTCCTGACTGTGATTGCCGAGGGGCGCGCGACTCCTCCGCTCTCCATGTCCTGCAGGCATCCACCTGCGGACAAAAGACACTAGTCACCAACATGTCACATGTAACCGGCTGCCGCAGCAGTCGCTGAAGCACTCAAAACATATTAAAATGTTGAGTACTCACCCAGCTGAGCGCCACAGGGACCCCCAGGGATTTGTGGCGCTGTGCCCATAGCTTCCCCCACAGGGCGGGGAACGCAGTGACCCCAGAAGCGCGGTTTGCGTCCCCGCCAGGGAAGCAACCCTCATCCCCCGGGGCCAGCAGGGTTCTGCAGGGACCTCCTTAAAGGGTAATACAGATCCGCCAAGGGAGAGGTGGGGGTCCAGCAGCGCTGAGACCCCTGAGACCTCAAGACCACGGGGGTCCAAGTCTCTGTTTTCTGTTCAGCGGATCCTGCAAACTCGCCTTCCCTTTTAACAGGAAGTAATGAGGACTTGCTAAGCTGGGATAAAAGGGACATCCACTTCTGGAGAAGGAATCCAATTATCAATCAATTCCGTCGTACACGGATACAGCTGAAAACAATTATTTGGACACGGGCGTTCCTTCTCCACTGCCCGATTAAGCTCATCCAGAGATGGTAATGCTGATCGCGACCTATGCGACTCCTGAAAACATCCGGGCCGACTTACTAGAACATCTAGTTACCTCCTCCGGTAACTGTAACGCCTCCCTCATGGCTCCAATAAAAGCCTCTGTACGGCCCAAAAGAGAAGCAGAGAGTCCCTGCCGATCCTCCTTATCCAAATCGGACATCTCCGAGTCGCTGCGCGGGAATGAAGGCACCAGCCTGTGTCGCTTCCTCTGAGAGGATCTAGCTGACCCCCAATAACCTAGGTCAGACAGGCCATCAATAGAACGAACGAGGGCCTCCATTTTGACATCACTGAAACCTCTGACCGCTGCGCCTGACGCCGTCGAGGTCTGCGTGTCAGATACGCGAGACTGATCCTGTAGCAGATCTGGGAGACGGTCCGCACCTCCTGGACCCTGATCTGACATGTCCTCACACAGTATATGGCAGGTTAAACCTGTCAGTAACTAGGACAGTGTGGTTTCTTAAAGAAGAAACGAACGCTGAAGGGTTAAAGCTCTTAAAGAGAGAGCTACCCCAGCTGTCCCCCAATAAAGGGTTAACCACCAAAGAAGGGGTTAATGTCGCAGACTCCCCACAACCCTTGTTTAATGAAAAGGGTGTGCGAGCCCCAGGTGCCTCTTATGAGGTAACAGCTGCAAGACAGTGCTCTCAAAGGTATGCCACACTAAACAAGAACGCTAAAATATTGCGCTGATTTGTACATTGCAATGACCGCCAAAGTTGCTAAGGGGATCGCTAACCACTTATGCGTCGTCAATGAGATCGCCCACTGTGGCAGCTACTAGCGACATTAAAACGATCACAAAAACGATCGCATTAGTATGCGTCGTTATCGGTTGCGTTCAGTGTCCTGCGCTGTGGGGGTGAGGGGGTTAAGCTTCTGCCCTGAAAGGCAGAAGCGACTCACCCAGCTGGCCGCGGTGTAGCGTCTTCGATTGTCGGGAGGGGAGGAGAGTGAGGAAGGAAGCCTTCAGCTCCCTGATCCAGTAATGGCCGCCGCGCTGTGCTTGAGAGAAGCCGGAAGAGGTGACAGTAGTAAAGCACGCGCTCAAAGCGCCGCGAAAAAAAAAAAAAAAAAAAAAAAAGGGCGCGCGACTCCTCCGCTCTCCATGTCCTGCAGGCATCCACCCAGCTGAGCGCCACAGGGACCCCCAGGGATTTGTGGCGCTGTGCCCATAGCTTCCCCCCAGGGCGGGGAACGCAGTGACCCCAGAAGCGCGGTTTGCGTCCCCGCCAGGGAAGCAACCCTCATCCCCCGGGGCCGGCAGGGTTCTGCAGGGACCTCCTTAAAGGGTAATACAGATATGCCAAGGGAGAGGTGGGGGTCCAGCAGCGCTGAGACCCCTGAGACCTCAAGACCACGGGGGTCCAAGTCTCTGTCCGATAAAAAATCTTCTGAGGAGCTGCTTCAGCAGCGACTATCCTCTGTGACCTCAAATTTTAGAGTGGAGTAGGAGGAGCCCTAGCTGGAGGGGCCGGTCAACACTTTTTTAATCTGAGGTGTTTCTATCCTATGTGGGCTCCGCCTACCCACTAGTAATGACTAGTGTGTCTCCCTTCCTTCCAATCTGCTGCTGAAATCAGACATGTGAAATAAACACCTCCATTTATCAGTCAATACAAGTGGGTGCAGCCAACATTGTTCTAATGTAGATTGTGAGCATGTAGTACTGAGTACACACTGAGCAGCATAAGGTAGGATCTGATTCAAACAAATTACATAGGAAGATAGTTACTGTTAGTTTCCCCCTTAATGTGTGCACATTTCCCAACATGAGGTTTCAAATGGTTTTTTTTTGACATGCTGTGTGTTCAAAAAAACCATGCAGAGCACAAAATACTGAAGACAAAAAAAAAAAAAAAAAAAAAATGTGTGTGTTTAAGACTTCTGAAATCTCAGGCTTTGCTGGTACTGTAAAAAGTAGCTCAAAATTAACAAAACCACTTAGATAGGTATGTGCACACATTGCAGATCTGGAGTAGATTTAACCCTGTGTAACAGCAGCAGTTTTCCAAGAGATGTTTATATTATCCTATGGAAAACAAACGCTGTGCACATGCTGCACAAAATAAACCGCTGCGTTTCCTTGCGGAATTTTCCACAGCATCTCAATTTTGTGCGGATTCCGCAGCGTTTTTACACCTACTCCATTATAGGAATCCACATGTGTGAAAAAGAAAAAACGGCAAATCCGCAGTAAGAACGCAGGTCATTTTACCTGCAGATTCTGCGTGGAAAGACGGATTTTGGTAAGAACTTACCTGTAAAATCCTTTTCAGCGAAGGAAGGGAGGGAGACACAGTACTTCATTACTGATGGGTAGGCGGAGCCCAGACGGGATAGTCACCTCAGATTAAAAGAGTGTGCTGACCGGCCCCTCCAGCTCGGGCTCCTCCTACTCAGCTTACTCAGTTTACACAAGCTTAAGGAAGAGCAATATCACCAGCGGAGCAACATAACCCCTTCTGAAGAACTTCAGAGCTAAAAAAAAACAAAAAAACAAGAATACAGGTTATGCATGAGATAGGCAAAAAACCACACAGTTCCAGGTACTACTCACGGAACCTGACCACTGCGATGAGCTGGCAATGCTGGAACAGAGCCGTAGCGCGTCGACCTCAGCCCAGAAATCGCTAATCAGAGAAGGGCCACGCTGCTTCTGTAAATTAACAACACACTTCTGCCATGGGAGGGATCTGTGTCTCCCTCCTTTCCTTCGCTGAAAAGGATTTTACAGGTAAGTTCTTACCAAAATCCATCTTTCAGCTGCAGATGGAAGGGAGGGAGACAGTACTTCATTACTGATGGGACGTCCCAAAGCAGTTCAAAACATTAGGGTGGGAAACAAAACCAAAATAGGCAGAAACCCAACAACCTGAATAAAAGCGCAACAGGCGCCAAACAAGTTAACTAGACTCTTAAACTACCGCTGCCTGCAGGACCCTACGTCCCAAGGCTGCATCAGCGGAAGCACTAACGTCCACCTTATAAAACTTTGTAAAAGTGTGAACGGAGCGCCAGGTCGCCACCCGGCAGAGCTGAGCCGCCGAGGCCCCTTGATGAAAGGCCCACAATGAGCCCACAGCCCTCGTGGAGTGAGCTCGAAGTTTAATCGGGCAAGGTTCGCCCTTAAGTCGGTAAGCCTCCAAAATGGTCGACCGAATCCAGCGAGCTATAGAATCCTTGGAAGCTCGCTGACCACGTCGACGACCTGCTGGAATAACAAACAGAGTCTGATTTCCGAAATCCTTGAGTAACATTCAAGTAGAATTTCAAAGCCCGCACCAAATCCAATGTGTGCAAGGCCCATTCCTTCACAGTCCTTGGCCTCGGACAAAGAGAAGGCAACACAATATCCTGGTTAACATGAAATCGCGACACCACCTTAGGTAGGTAGTCGCCCGAGTGCGAAGCACCACACGATCCGGGTGAAACTCCAAGAAGGGAGGCAAGCAAGAAAGCCGCCAACTCCGAAACCCTCCTCAAAGAGGTAACTGCCACTAGGAAGGCCACCTTCCAAGAAAGTAAATAAAGGCTAACCGAATCCATAGGCTCAAAAAGGCTGATGTTGAAGAGCCTCCAAAACAAGATTGAGCCGCCAAGGAGATACAAGAGTTCTCCGCGGTGGAAACTGACGGGTTATTCCACGAAAAAAGGAATGCACGTCCCTACGCGAGGCGATAGCCCTCCGAAACAGTAAAGACAGAGCCGAAACCTGACCCCTCAGGGTGCTAATGGCCAAACCTTTGTCCAACCCGTGTTGCATAAAAGCCAACAAATTGGGAATAGAAAATGCTCGGGTTCTTTGAAGAACTCGAACACCACAAAAAGAAGGCTTCCCAAGTCCTGTGGTAAATCCTAGTAGTAGCTGGACCTCTAGCAGCACGCAGAGTAGCAATGACTTCGGCTGAAAAACCTCTACGGGTCAAAATTTCGGTTTCAAGAGCCACGCCGTCAAACGCAGAGACTTCAGGTCTGGATGACGGACGGGCCCTTGGGTTAACAGGTCCGGACGAAGAGGAAGTGAAAATGGCGGTGCCGCTAGAAGCGACACCAGTGTCGAGAACCACGTCCTCCTTGGCCAATCTGGAGCTATCAAAATAGCTGAGATCCTCTCCAGCCTGATCCGACGGAGTACCAGAGGTAGCATAGAAATCGGCGGGAACACAGATTAGATTGAATTGGTCCAACGGGGCCACCAGAGCATCCACCGCTACAGCCTTCGGATCCCTGTACCTGGACACGAATGTCGGTAACTTGGCATTGGCCCTGGATGCCATCAGATCCACCTGAGGAGTTCCCCAACGGGAGCACAGCAGTGCAAAAATGTCCGGATGGAGACTCCATTCTCCGGGATCCATCCTCTCGCGACTTAGAAAGTCCGCCGTGATATTCTGAACTCCTGGGATGTGGATCGCAGAGATGGCTGGGACCCTGGACTCTGCCCATATCAGGATCCGAGATACCTCCACCATAAGCCTGGAACTCCTCGTTCCGCCTTGGTGATTGATATAAGCGACTGCCGTCGCATTGTCTGTCTGCACTCGGACAGGCAGACCGTGTAAAGGGACCGTCCAGTGTTGGAGGCAAAGGAAAATTGCCCTCAATTCGAGGATGTTGATCGGCAAGACAGACTCCTCTGGCGACCATACTCCCTGAACCCAGAGATCGTTCCAAACGCCCCCCCCCCCCAGCCCGTCAAGCTGGCATCGGTGGTTATGACTGACCACTTCAGAGGAAGAAAGGACTTACCCCGAGACAATTCTGTCGAACGGATCCACCATCCCAGAGACTCTCGTACCTTGCGGGAGATAACCACACTGCAATCCAGTGAGGTCTGCGACCGATCCCAGTGATTTAGAATGAACCCTTGGAGCGCCCTGGAATGAAACTGGGCAAACGGAAGAGCCTCCATTGAAGCCACCATCAACCCCAGAAGACGCATACATCTTCGAAGAGACATTCTCACTGAAGACCTCATCACCTGCGTATGTCAGATAAGACATGCTTGCTTGTCTGGAGGAAGAGACACCACTGCTCGTACTGTGTCGAAATGCATCCCCAGAAACAGGATTGATTGTGACGGTTCCAGAGACGACTTCTCCCAATTAACCAGCCACCCGAAGTCCTCCAGGAGCTGAAGGGATAGATTGCGAGCCGTCACCGCCTTCTCCGAGGATGCCACAATCAAAAGATCATCCAGATAGGGGAGGATCGTGACTCCCTGCCTTCGAAGTATAGCCATGAGAGGTGCCAGAATCTTTGTAAAGACTCTGGGTGCCGAGGCCAAACCGAATGGTAGAGCCACAAATTGGTAATGATCCTGACCTATGGCAAAGCGAAGATAACGCTGGTGAGCCCCTCCGATTGGAACGTGCAAATAGGCGTCGCGTATGTCGATTGACACCAAAAAATCGTTCTGTGACAATGCTGCCACTACGGAGCGAAGCGACTCCATGCGAAACCTTCGGGCGTGGACATGCCGATTCAACCTTTTGAGATCCAGGACGGGGTGAAACTTTCCCTCCTTTTTGGGGACTACAAAGAGGTTGGAATAAAAACCTCTTCCACTGTCTTCTGGTGGAACCGGAACCACCACACCCTTCTGCAGAAGAAACTCGACTTCCTGCAGTAAAGCGGCACATAGCCCGGGCTCTGATGGCATGCGATACTGGCAATAACTGTTCGGGGGTCGGGAAAAAAACTCTATGAAATAGCCTGCTGACACAACCCGTGTCACCCAGGAGTCTGGGACACGGGAAACCCAAGTCAATTTGAATTGGAGCAGGCAACCCCCCACTCGAGAGCCCTCGAGCGGGACCCTGGCGTCAATCTGCCTTAGTGGGCTTTTTGTCAGATTCCCTTTTATCTTGACGGAAACTGTTTCCAGGGAGCGCGATATTTCTGATTTGTCTTTTTTCCCGAAAAAGAGGGACGACCCGACCCCCATGAGGGCTGACCGAATCGTCCCCTGGAACGAAAGGACCGTCGACCACTATTGGTACCAGGCCTGCCAGACGTAGAAGCCACAGTCCTTCGCTGTGGTAAAGCTGTCTCCCTTGCCTTTGCTTTGGCAATCAGTTCCGTAAGGTCAGATCCAAATAACTGACCGCCTTTGTAAGCTAAGGCTAGCAAACCATGTTTAGAAACCGCATCACCGGTCCACTGTCTAAGCCACAGTGCCCTCCTGACTGAGACCGCCGAGGATTGAGCCCTGGACAGCAGTGACACCGTGTCCAGGTTTGCATCATGTCCATATTGTAAGGCACTTTCTAACAATTCAAACAGTCCATCCACCTCAGGTACTTGAGGTTCACATTTCCTCCGTAAACGGCCCAACCAGACCAGGGCAGCTTTATAAACACACATGGAGCCTAACATTGCTCTGAAGCCATAACCCGTGGCTTCATAAATGGACTTTGCCGCTGACTCTGCTCTTCTGTCTAGCGGGTCCTGCAAACTCGCCTTCCCTTTAATAGGTAGCAAAGAAGATTTGGTAAGGAGACATCCACCTCGGGAGACTGAATCCAACAATCATTAGATTCCGTAGTACACGAATACAGTGACTCCAAAAGACGAGTCCCCTGAAAACGCTTGTCTGGGCACAGACGCTCCTTCTCCACTGCCTGGTTGAACTCAATCATCGATGGCAAAGTCGCGACTGACTTATGTGACTCCTGGAACATCCTGGCCGACTTACCAGGGCGAGTAGTTACATCCTCCTGTAACTGTAACGCCTCCCTCATTGCCTCAATTAAAGCCTCTACACGACCAGAGCAAAAAGCAGAGTGCATTTGCCGATCCTCTCTATCCGATTCGGATATCCCCTCTGAACTTAAAGGGGAACCCTCCACGTCAGAACTCTGAGTCGCTATACGAGCAAAAAGACACCAGCCTATGACGCTTCCTGCTATGAGGGGGTTTGGCTGACACCCAACAACCTATAAGGTTAGACAGGCTATCAATCGAACGAGTGAGAGCCTCCATTTTTGCGTCACTGGGTCCTCCGACAGCTACACTCGATGTCGAGGTCTGTGTGTCAGATATGCGAGACTGATCTCGTAACGGAGCTGGATGATGATCCGCACCTGTGCCCTGATCTGACATGTCTTACTCAGTACAATGACAGGTTACACTGATAGTAACACGAAAAAATGTGGTTTTAGGAAAAAAACCTTTTAACCAGACGCTGAAGGGTTAACTCTTAAAGAAAAAAGGTTACCCCAGCCACCATTAAGATTTAACCGCTTGATAAGGGTTAAAATCACAAAACTCTTTACAACCTGTATTCAAGTGACAGATGTGCAAGTTCCAGGAGCCTCAATGAGGCAGCAGGCAGAGACAGAAAAAACGTTTTAAAAAAATACCACACTTAAATCGCTAAATATTTGCAATCAATTTTGTATCGCAAAGACCTCCAGCGACCCAAATAGCGTCGCTAAACTCAGCGTGTGGCAACGTGCGCTACGGGGGAGAGAAAAAAATTCTCTAAGCTCCTGCCCCGATTGGGCAGAAGCGACTCACAGTTTTGCGGTGCTGTGTTCTTCACTTGTGCAGGAGAGCAGAGAGGAAGAGGAGCCCGCTGTGCTGTAATGGCCGCCGCACTGAGGAGGCAGCCGGAAGAGAAGGAAGCAGGAAAGCGCGCTCAGAGAGCGCTTCCTGCCCGGGAGACGTGAAGCCACGCCCCCGCCTTCAAAAAAAGCGCGGGACTCCCCTTCTCCGGTACCGCGATCCCCGTCCTGCAGGCATCCACCTGCGGACAAAATACACAAAATCACCACATGAAACTGTACCAGCGGCTGCCGCAGCAGCCGGTGAATCACTCAACACACTGATAAACATGTGGAGTACTCACCCAGTTATGCGCCACAGGGACCCCCAAGGGTTTCTGGCGCGTGCCCATGCTTCCCCCCAGGGCGGAGATTGCAGTGACCCCTGAGCGGGGTGTGCGTCCCCGCCAGGGAAGCCATCCTCATCCCCCCGGGCCGGCAGGTTTCTGCAGGGACCACCCTCAGGGTAATACAGATCTGCCAAGGGAGAAGTGGGAGTCCAGCAGCGCTGAGACCCCTGAGACCTCTAGACCACATTTGGTGATCCAAGTCTCTTGTCCGATATAAAATAATAAAATCTTCTGAGGAGCTGCTTCCAGCAGTGACCATCCTCTGAGACCTCAAATTGTAAACTGAGTAAGCTGAGTAGGAGGAGCCCGAGCTGGAGGGGCCGGTCAGCACACTCTTTTAATCTGAGGTGACTATCCCGTCTGGGCTCCGCCTACCCATCAGTAATGAAGTACTGTGTCTCCCTCCCTTCCATCTGCAGCTGAAAAATCCACAAACGAGACCGCAACGTGTGCACATACCCTTAAGTGTGAACCTAGACTTACAAATAGCAATTTTGAAAAACCCCTCTACCTAAAAAGGTATACTAGATCTGCAACTTTAAAGTGACAACTGCTGTAGGCAATTCTGTATTCCATTCTATACAAACGGTGTTCTGCCATTACATTCACCCCAACATTGGGCTCCCCCCAATCTTTGTGCAATATCCAGGATTCACATTAAACCAGTAACTGAACTATATCCTTATTACTCACCCAGCAAGAAATTACTTGTTCAAGACACTAACCATGTCAAAGTATTACAAAGTTTTATGTACCTGCTATTTAAAGTTGGAGAGCCCAGCACATGACCACAATCAATACAAGAATCATAGGTTTCAGCATGCACTTTTGAAGCAAACATTTTTGTCTCTGCGATGTGTCTGAATGCAAACCTTTAAAAAGTATGGTTGCCTCTTATACAGAAAGGACATTTATACTTTAGAACTTCCAGCCACAACCCCCTACACCTCACCATAGAATTTTATGAGAAGCATCGTTTATCTCCCATCTCAGTAAAGGGAAGTGGCTTTCTTCACCCAATAGACCAACTCTGATTAGAGAAATTTAAGACTTAATGATCAGTCCAGGAGACAAGTATATTTATAATAAATTACAAAGTTTATTAATTTAACTTTAGCATTGATTTATGAACATTGTTTCTCATTACTGTCCACTGTAGAATCTTGCATATGCTTGGCATGGGATCAGATAGGCAGTGTCAGCCTTTGGTCTGAAGATACAATTCCAGGCTCAAGGTGAACAAATTACTATAAAAGCCAAAATATTCAGTAGATTGAAGACATTCTAGATTATGGTAAACTAATGCATACTTTTGTGGCTGTAAAGGCAATATACAGCTTGCAGTTCTACCACTATTGTATAAAAACTGCCTACCCACTGGATATTAATTAGTAGTATCTGCTCACATACAGACTACAGATGTGTAAATTAACTAAATAGCAAGTGAAATTTTGGAAGTTGCAAGCAACAAGAAAATGGAAGCATTTCTTTTTATTTCAGACATTTTCTCTGATACATCAGGATAGATGCAAATTTTAAAAAAACCTCCACCCCAGCACAACTGATCTGTAGTTCTTCATCAGAAGAAAATTTGCACTAAGTAGATCCAAATCTTCAAAGAGCTCCTGTGTCCCACCACAGGATTAAGAGAAACATCAGCAGGTCAAAAAGGGGACAATTTATTATTGCATTACAGCTAAGGCCGGTTTCACATTTGTGATTTACTCTGCTGCGTTTCATGCGCATACATCCTCATACGCATATTAAACATGGGGTACATAGGGACATGCGTTTGTATGCGTTTTTGTCTTTTCGCTGTATGCGGCGAGGCGTGCCAAACTCATCTTGTTGGATTTTTTGCAGCGTCAAATATCAGCAGTCATCCACATGCGGATGACGTACATAGAAAAAAAATGCATTACTGGCTATGTAAACGCAAATATACACGACATGCGTATGCAAGAATTTACATAAGACATGCCCATTGGGCATGGCTTGTGTAAATTTGAAAATTCGCCAGGAAAATAGCACTTAGGCTAGGTTCACATTTGCAGTTGAGTCCGCAGTGTATCGTCTAACTCACTAAATATTCTAGGGTTTTCTTTTATTCATCATATAGTTTGAGATATAGGCTTTTAATTAGTTCCAAGTTTTGTGTTTTTTTCCAAGGGAACGCAGCTCACAGTAATGATGTAGCGCAGCCTAAAGACACACCCCAGAGGAACCTGTGAACCACACCTCCTTAAAAACTAAAGTTAGCAGCACTAAATAAGGCCCAAATCCCAGGAAAAAAAATCTGGCCTGTTTCCAGGTCAAGTGGCTAATCTTTTCCAAGAACACATTAAATTCTATTCTTAAATATAGAAGATCTCCCTCAGTATTACTCAGGGCTGTGGAGTCAGAGTCCATTTTGGTGGAGTTTGAGTGATGGAAATTGAGTCGGAGGTTTGGCTTCCTGTCTCCACAGCCCTGATGACAGTGACCGTAAAGTTAACAAAACCTAAAAGTGAGCATGGCATGCGGCAGCCAATTCTACTTAGCACCTGAATGTAAATGGAGCCATACATTCAGATTTATCCTGTTCATTGTTTTAATGGACTCACTAGAATGGGAGAATTCACTTATTTCTCAGTTTAATAAAAATCAATGAATTCATTCACCAACATATCCTAAAGGGCAGAAATATTACTTTTTATAACTAGGAGCACAATGTGCTACACACAGAATATCTATTGGTTACTAGGTGAAATATCACTATGCATTTTGTAGTCCTGCTAACAAGAGTTTGGTACAGTTGCTTCAAAAAGGTAAAGGGGCTGTCCATTATTCAGTCAACCGCTTCTTGAAGAATACGATCCTGATAAAAATACAATCCTGTAGAATACACACTTTATACTTTCATATCAGCACATCTCCCTGTGCTCATAATATTGACTTCAGGCCTCACTGTCACAGCACCAGATCTCCCCAGGCGTTGCTGGAGCAACACTGTATGAAGGAGTTTGAAGTTGAGGATTTTATTTATCAATACATTGTCTGAGCAGTGGACATTTTTAATCTAGTCTGCAAGAGGACATAGCTGTTTGTAAAGGGTAACTCAGTTTCACTGCACACTAAAGAGCAACCAGATTTACTTCAGTTGTTTAGCCTCCAGAACTACATCTAGCAGCAGAAGTCTCAACCTTAAATTCTTAAAAGACCAGACCCACTATCACTAATGGAGACAAGTTTTCTGATTAGGAGACCGGTTTTATATTTTTATCTTGTTATACCTCATGAAGTATTCCAAGAGGTAAACCGGTCTCACAAATGCAAAGCTGTGCAAAAGGCAGTAATTGAGCAATTGGGTAAGAAATTTAACTGGGTCTCTCCACTGACTAGATGCCAGATTCCTGAAGACTTGAAATCTAGTTTGTGTAGGGGGTTGCAAAAATTACACTGTTTGCAGTTAAAACAGCATGTCATCGTTTAATGGAAAACTAGTGAGTTTTTGGATGCAGGCTCATCAACAAAATACCTTTACTAATTGAAATCAGATACTACTCAGGTTTTTTTATTCAATTTTCCCATTTCAGTACATACAATTAAGTCATAGCAATTAGCTTAGGTGTTATACTGCTGAAAACAAAATCTAAGCCTTTTTTAAAGATATAACCCATCAAACAACCACTTTACTCATTCATAGGGCAACTGCTGCCTGTTTACACAGGCCAATAATTTGGAAACTATTGTCTCTAGAAATCTTTTAACAAGCCCTTAACAGGGTTTTCCCCAGACAGTACATTTTAATTAATAGATTGGAATAAAAAGTACCACAATTTGTTGTGTTGAAAAAAGAAAAAAAAAATCTATATATTCCTGTGCCGAGTTTTCTAAATATGTCCCTGCTCTATACTGTGTACTGGCTGTGTCTGACCATACGGAGACATGGTCTGATCATACCACAGCTCCTGGGAAGGGTGGAAGCAAAATAGTATACAGACAGAGCAGCTGATTTTATGCGAGGTAAAGCATTTCACTGCCTGTTTTAAGCAACTTTTACCTAAAAAAAAAAAAAAAAAAAAAAAAAAAGGATCCGTGCTGTCCTGTCTGTATACTCTTGCAACCTCCCCCGGCCAGGAGCTGTGGTATGATCAGCCCATGTTCCTGCATGAGTAGACACAGCCGTTACACAGTAGGGACGCATTTATAAGATTCTCAGCACTGGAAGTTAATATTCCAGATCTATTGATTATAATTAACTTTGCTTGTGGGGAAGCCTTAAGGTCACAATATTGTTAGCCAGCCAGATTCTCAATATGGCTGCAAGTTTCAGCTTGACTGGGGGCCTTGTGACCTAAAGTAAAAAAGCAATTTAGTAAAATTGCTGTTAGTTCACATCACACTTGCTTGGTCTGTCCATCAGATAAGGTTCACATGACCTTATGAAGTCATTAGCGTTACCAGTTCTAACACCATCTAAAAAAAAGTCAATGATCAAAATGGTGCATTTAACCGCTGGTTGTATGCACTAAAGTGAAGATTGCTAATCCAGGGGCAATGCCTCAGACTGTCCTTTTGGCATCTGTCATTTAAGTATAAGGTACAGAAAAGAGTTATAGGGAATCTGTCACTATTTGAGTCATACCAGCTAAAAATATAATCCTGGTTAGCATCTGCTATGCATTCCATAAATGCATATGCAACACCCTGTATAACCTAATAAAAAAAAAAAAAAAAAAAACACACCTTTCTCCCACGCTGTATTCTAATCAGGTCCTTTCAGTCCGATCAGAGTTGCGTCATGTCAAAACACCCCAACCCCCCGGCTGCTGCTTGCTGTCCTGATGTGGACGACACCTCCTGCGTCATGATCATTGTCACGAGAAATTTTAACTGTAGTATGCTGGTAACTGCGTACAAAGCCAAAAAGCAGAAAGGCGCATGCGCTGGCAAACAGTTGCAGTACATAAGCCGGAAATACATTTGACGATGCATGCGCTCTTCTGCTTTTTGGCTTTGCTCGCAGTTGGGCACAGCATACTGTACAAGTGCAAAAACATGATTCATCTGTGCAGGAAGAAAAATTCTCACAGCAATGAGGGTGATGCAGGAAGAGCCATCCATGTCCAAGATGCCAAGCTGCAGCTGATTAGGGGTGGAGTGGCCTGAATCCACCATCAGACAGGATGGACCCAATTAAAATACAGAGCAGGAGAAAAAGTTAGTTTTGTTTTTAAGGCTATACAGGGGAAGTCAGGGGGTTGCATAAGCATTTAGGGAATGCATAGCAGACACTGACCACAATTATATTTTCAGGTGGTATGACAACAATGGTGACAGGTTCCCTTTAAAAGCTTGCTGTAACAAGGCATCCAATCAACTGTTGTCACTGGAAACATGTTATGACAGCTTTATTTGCAGCCCATGGGAATAAATTAAAAAGGTATCCTCATCTCTCAAGATCCTATCCCAATATGTAGTATTAGCAGTTACCTCAAGTACTTCTATTTAGCCATGTCGCTTACCCCATGTGCAGGGTAATGCAGTAGCCTGCACATCAATGGTTACAATCACTCAGTAACAGCTGTTAGTGGTCATAACCATGGATACCCAAGCTACTGTAATGCCCTGCACATGAGGTAAAAGACAGCAATACACAACATTCTTAATTGGAAGAAATATTATACCTACTCCATATTGGGATAAAATCTTTGAGATGAGAATACCCCTTTAAGATTTTAGTCAGATGTTCATACCTCAGTAATCTTGAAGCTTCATTGATCTGATGGTAGTAGATGGGGGCCCGATTCTAACGCATCAGGTATTCTAGAATATGTATGTAGTTTATTTATGCATGGCTCCGCTCCCATCCTTGTATGCATGGCTCCCCCCATGGCTCTGCTCCCACCGTCCCAACCTATATACATGGCTCCGCTCCCACTCTCCCATCCTATACACATGGTTCCGCTCCCACTCTCCCATGCATGGCTCCCCCCTCCAATCCTTGTATGCATGGCTCCGCTCCCACCCTCCCATCCTATATACATGGCTCCGCTCCCACCCATGGCTCCCCCTCCCATCCTTGTATACATGGCTCCGCTCCCACACTCCCATCCTATATACATGGCTCTGCTCCCACCCTGTATACATGGCTCCGCTCCCACCCTTGTATGCATGGATCCGCTCCCAACCTTGTATGCATGTGGCTCCGCTCCCCTCTCCCATCCTTGTATGCATGGCTCTGCTCCCCCCTCCCCCATCATACTTACCCTCGCTCCGTCGCTGCATCTCTATCCTGGCGTGTCAGCTTCTTCCTCTGTGGTGCGGTCACGTGGTACTGCTCATTAAGGTCATGAATATGGACGCCACGCTTATGGGAGTGGCGTTGCGTCCATATTAATGACCTTAATGAGCGGTACTACATGACCGCTCAGCACAGGATAGAAACAGACGCGCCAGTGACGGAAGGCGAGTATGTACATGGAGATGACCCGCGGCTACTGTCGGTAGATCAAATGCCGCTGATCTCCCGACGATAGCGGTGGTGTGCCTGTCACTGACTGGCTGCATCCAATCACTTCCGGCCGGGCGCAACCAATCAGCGACACAGGATTTCCGTTACAGACGGAAGTTAAAAGTTAGACAATTCTATAGTAGATGCATAGCTCTGAATCAGCCTACAGCTACACTGGCCAAGAATAGGGTCCCCCTCTGCTAGTAAATTCAGAATTCATTTTTAAAAGGAGGCCTGAAAAGGCAGCAAAATACTTTTACCAATCATATGGTGGGGGAACACCACTTACTAGGTATCCCCACAAACATAACACCACACCTACATCCTCTCAAAGGGATATTTCTTCACTTTGAGACTCCACATGTCAAGGTCACTGCAAAAAAGGAGGAAAGAACTTTAGGATGGATCTTCTGCAACATGAATTACTGTGACCCACTATATTGTTAAATAACTTATTCATATTTAGACTTTAGACCACCTCTAAGATTTTACATTTTAAATCCCCATTTCATTCCATAAAACTATTTTATAATATGCTTGAATTAGATTCTTTATACCTTCCCAACAGCTTTTTTTCCTGCCCCACCAGTTTTGTCACAACAGCTAAAACCATTACCTTATTCAGCACCCATGCTGCATTCCATAAATGCTATATAACCCCCTGTATACCTCCAACCTTTAAGTTCCCCTGCATTGTATGGTAATCTGGTCCCTTTCTCCCCCTCCCCGATTGCTGCCCTCCTCTACATGAATGATGCCAGGCAAAATCTGCACACAAAAAAAAAAAAAATCATAGCTCGCGCCTACGCACTATGCTCTGCCCTTCTGCAGGCGCATGCTCACTTTTTTTTGTCTTTGCTTGCAGTAGGGAAAAGCATTGTGCTCATGCACAAGCCGCAATTTGTGCTTGAGATTTTGCCAGGCACTGTGGATGACATAAGGTCCGAAACCATGTCCATTGGTCCATACAGACCCGATTTCCATACAGTGCAGGAGAACTAAAAGGTCTTTGGGAGTTCTACAAGTATTTATGGAATGCAACACAGGCGCCGAATAAGGTCATAGGTTTAGTTTTTACACGAGAAGACTGGTGACCGGTTCCCTTTAACAAATTTTTTGGTTTGAGAATCCCTGTGCATGCAGAGTTGCTCAAATGAAGAGCCATGAAAGGGAAGTGGCTGCAGTAACAGCTGCAGCCCCCTCCCTGAAATGAAAAGTCTGTGACATTTCAGCAGCTTTGTTAGTCCCTGCATGATGTGCACAACAGCACATGCTGCTGCCAGATCAGATTAATAGTAATGAGCCGGCAACAGAGCGCACCGTCAGAGTGCAGAGACAAGCACACTGCACCCACAAGGGATGTCACTGGCCTCAGCACACCAAGTATTCTTGACAGTGTGCTCTGCTGCCAGCTTGTTACTGCTGATCTGAGTTGGCAACAGAGCACACCATGTTTGTGCACGGTGCAGGGACTAGCCTGGCCACTAAAGTGAACGTAACCGATGAAGCTTTGTTTCAGGGAAGGGGCAGGAGTTGCAGCAGAGAAAGCCTCTAACCCTTGATGTTGGAATTTGCAAACAAAGCATCATGCACTGGTATTCTCAAACCAAGAGTCAAAAAGTAGACAAGCAGCACAGTTTGGATTTTTAATTTAAGTTTTAGAAAATTATTTATCAATAAACAGATTGGGTTTTAGGATGAAAATTTTTGAACCACCCCTTTAAGGAACATGGTACTTAAATTTAGATGATGAAAGAAAAAAAGTAAAGCTCCAGCCAGTGCCATATGGATTTGAACTAGTCCTTGCTATTAAATACATGAAGTCATCGTGTTTGTTTTATTAGAAATACAGGCATATTCACACTTGGCAGGTGTGGCAGAAGCTTGGAAGAAAAATCAGTCACACTTTAGTTTTATCAGCCTGTATGGAATTTTAGAAGTCAAAGATGTAAGGAACTAACTCATTTCTGTAACTTACATACAGGTTGTAAAATCAGTTCACATGTCATTGAACAGATTGTCATAGGTGACAGGACAAGTAGGCTGTCATGTAGCAGACACTGCCAAATCCTGTATTGCAGGAGACTGCAATCTGATTAATATGTAACACCATCCATAAAAGTACAAAATCTAATTAAAAAGTGATAGCATGACATTTAAATTAAATGAATTGCAAAAAAAACAACAAATGGCACCAGTGGAAAATGTAGCACATAAGAAATTATGGTCAGTTGGGGTAAGGGATACAGCTGTTGAGGAGCAGAAGCCATCAGAAAAGCATCACACAGAACAATGACTGCAGCCTGAGGAAAGCCCTTCAGCCATCAGTTGTGGAAAGATTCCCATTAAGAAGCTGCTCTTAACAATAGTGTGCCAAATAAAAATTCTAAAATCATACCTCAAGTACTCCAGGATGACATGAGGTCTGTTCACATAACCAGATGCTCTCACGAATGTTTAACCTGTAAGAAAACAGTTTTAAGTGGGTGTTTAAAGGCCACAGCCCCAAACCAAGCACCCCTATCTGTAGCGTCAAATGACATCCAGGAGCCACTTGTTTGGAAAGGAACATTGGGATGACTTAAACACGTAGCTTCCATTGTGCACTGCCATGATTAGCTTAGGCTTTTTGTTGATCTCCAGTATATTCAAGTTTGAAACGTCAAAAGTTGATGTGTCAAAACATATACATGTGGCAATAAGCTGCTTTTTTTCGGTTCAAATTTATTTTTTAACAAATCTAGACGGGCGCTTGTGCTTGAACTTCCGAGGCTAAAGGCGAGAGCCAGAGCATTTCACTTCTAATTATTAGTTTAAGTGAAATCTCTCCTATTGAAAAAGCCGGGGTCCATTTCCACACTAATTGATTTATGTTATTCCGAGCATTACAGGGTTTGTATTTAGTTATCCAGCAGTGCCTTTCCAGGTTTAATTTCCATAATGTAAAGTACTCTGTACCATGAGACATATGTAGCGCAAGTTTGACTTAAGACTGAAAAACAAAAAGGTGTTTGTCTTTGCTTACCCTCAGCAGTATCTCAGGAATATGGTGGTTTACAGTGGAAAGATTCACTTGTTTTAGGCTCTCATGTTCTTTGAGTAGAGACATCATTTGGTTCTTCATTAGCCTTTAAAGTCAATCCTTTAAAAAGTGACACTACAGATTTGCAAACACATTGAAACAGTAAAAGTACATTTGGTTTGGAAGCTTCTTTGAATGAACGGACTATGTTGTTTAACCGTGTGTCAAATTCATTAGGGTGGGTGTGCAAGGAGTCCTTTTTTTGGTTTGACAATTGTTGGCAAGCTGGGTATGCATTATCCAGGCATAGTGTATATCTTAAGATCCTTTATATACCCATTTGACAAGTATGGAGACAGGGTTTGTCATGTTAGCAGCACTCCTTTACAATTATACAGATGAGCTGCATTATTTCTTATTTTGTAGTTTCCATTGCATCTGGTGTGTGCTCAGTTATGGGGGGAGGTATGAAATACGCTGAGATGTGGCGTTTCACTGAAACTTTACTTGTTGAAAAAAAAATTACAACACTAATACATAACTTTCACTACACATTGTACATTTCAGAGAAAGGCTAACAAAATGTGAAGATTAAGCATTTCAACTTCCTCTAATGAACACAAGATTCATGGGAGGAGGGGAAAAAAATAAAAAAAATAAAAAAACTTACAGGTTAAAAAAAGTAAAGATAAATAAAAACCAAACAAACTCCTTTATAGTCGTCCGCTGGTGGTAAAGGGCAAAGCATATGCCACATGTCATTCAATAAGATGTCTTTGGTCCATTGTTTAGGATTGGTTTTCACTTTAATATCGGCTTCTGCCACCTCCTCTATCAGATCTGCTCCCACCTCGCCCACCACCACGGGGGACACCGCGACTTGAGCTGCTGTATGAATCACGTGGAGGTGGGTAGCCTCTATCCATTGGTGGTGGCATGCCACGGTCCTGTCTGCCAACTCGGTCCCGTCCACCACTTGAGTAGATTTCATTTCTGCTGCTGGAGTAACTGTCTCTGCCTCCATATCCATCCCGAGTGCTGCTGTAATCATCATAGCGACTGCTGCCACCATATGATGGAGGAGGGCCTCTGGCAGGTGGGGCACTACGTGAGTTACCTGCAGGGTCAATGGTCAGGCAATAGGGCAATACTTTGTTACATATCACATAGAAATTTGATATTTGCAGCTTATTTACGTTTGCTTGTTTATTTTTTTTTTTAGTAGTTTGACTTTGCATTGTCTGCCAGGTTCAGGAAATTCTATTGAATAGTACTGAAATGTGAATAACCTAAGCTTGCACATAACCGTAAAGGCACAAATCTCATTTGGGCACTGATCTCCAGAGCTGCAGCTCAGATTGCAGTTTCTGCCACACGTTATCCATTGAGTTGTTTTTGCTTCACAGATTTATTGTAATTTTTTTTTTTTTTACATCTTGCTGTAGAGCAATTGGCCTTCCATGTGTGGGAGAGTATAATTTGTCTCTGCCCCAAAATAGACTAGTATTTGTTTGTTCCTAGCTTTATCTTCAGCATGGGGCAATTATATATCCTGAAAGACAGAGCAATGTGCAAAATGACACCTTACCATAAGGCTCATACGAGTCTCTGTATGAACCACCACCAGCATGATCCGAATAATCTCTATCACGACCTCCATATCCATCACGATCACTAAACAAAGTGAAACAAAGTTACCTCTCCATGTTTAATCATAAAATTTTGTTAAAAAATTTGCAACTATTATCTATGTAAACATACCCATATCCTCTGGAGCCATAATCATCACGGGAGCTTGAGTGGCCGTAGTCCCGATACGCATAATCTCTTGGAGGTGGTGCGTAATCTCTGGAGTCCCTGGAGCTTCCATAATCTCTGCCAGAGTAACTAGACAACAAGTCTCATTACCTGATGTGTGAAGTGTTGTCAATCTCTAACCCAGGTATAAAACCCTCTCTTACCCATCATACCGGTCTTTACCACTGTAGCCATCATCTCTTGGTGACAAGTACACATCTCTACGAGATGCCATAGGGTCTCTACGAGGAGGTCCTCCATAGCCATCTCTTTCACGTGATAGCGGAGCTACAAAGAACAAAGTTTGGTTAATTTTGTTTTACTACAAGTGAGGAAAAAAAATATGTAGTGTGATAGGTAAAAATGTAAAGACTGACATGTGAGAACTAAACATTCTCCACAAGAGAAACTTCTCAGAACAAGTCAGGAGCAATTTGCTCAAAGAATTTCCCTACTTCACCCAGTTTAAAACCAACACTAGCCAGCTGGCTGGACAGATGACCCACCTTGTGCATGCCCTCATCATCCCCCACCTCAACTACTGCAACATCCTTTTCTGTGACATCCCTGCTAACACTCTCGCACCTCTCCAGTCCATCCTTCTCTACTGCCCGACTAATTCAGCTCTCCTCACTACTCCTCCGCAAATCTCTTCACTGGCTCCCATTCCCTCAGCGTATCCAATTCAAATTACTAATACTGACCTACAAAACCATCCATAACCAGTCTCCTCCATATATCTCTGAACTACAGTATTTTGCGGATTGTAAGACGCACCCCAAATTTTGAGTAAAATAAAACTTTTCTAATAAAATAGTGCTGCTTCTTATAATCCATGTGGTCTTATTGCTTACCAGGGTGGTGGATGCGGTGAAGCGGGGTCCCAGATGCTGTAGGCTGGGATGAGGAGGCGTTCGGATGTGCGGCATGCCGCTGTGGGGGCTCTGCCAACATTTTGTGTAATGCCAGAGCCCCTGCAGTTCCATGGTTTCCTATGCGGTGCACTCTCGGAAAAAGGCTGCCGGAAGCAGCGCATGCACAGATTGACATCTCAGCACCAAGAACTTGGGAGAGGAGATCTCAGTGCTGAGATCTCATCTCCCGAGATCTTGGTGCAGAGATCTCCGTCTGCGCTGCCCCCGGCAGCCATTTTCCCAGAGTCCACCACATAGGAAACCATGTAACTACAGGGGCTCTGGCCTTATACAAAAGGTCAGCAGAGCCCCCGCAGCAGCGCGCCGCACATCCGAATAAGCCCTCACCCCAGCCTGCAGCAACGCTCCACTTTTGCCTCCTCCAGCCTTAACCCCGAGACCCTGCTCCACCATGGCTGATAAGGGATACCCGCATTATAAGTGGCACCCCATTATAATCCCAATTTTTTTTGGGAAAAAAAAAAAAAGTGTGTGTCTTCTAATCCAAAAAATACGGTAATGTCCCGATATCTTCCCTCTCAATCTCCGGTCCTCCTCCTCCACACTTATTCACTCCTCACCTAATCACCTCCAAGACTTCTCCCAAATATCCCTCATCCTCTGAAATTCTGTGCCCCAACACGTCCGACTATCAACCACATTCGGATCCTTCAGATGGAACTTGAAAACCCACCTCTTCAGGAAAGCTTACAGCCTGCAATGACCCGGCTGCCTCCTTACCACTACCAGAGCTACCGCCTCACCAATATTGGAGCTGCTGCAACCCACCAACCTACTGTCTCCTTCCCCGCCATCTTGAAGAATGTAAGCCTGCAAGGACAGGGTCCTCTCCCATCAGTACCAGTCTGTCATTGTTTGTTTACTGCAAGTGATATCTATAATTTGTATGTAACCCCTTATCATGTACATGGAATCAATGGTGGTATATAAATTATTATTAACCCCTTTCTGACCTTTTTTCAAGTTATTCCTCAAGTACCCTCACTTGTCTTCCCTTTTGAGGTCCATGCTGTCAGACTACATCCCCTTCTCCATTTAAGTGGCAGTGGTGTATCGTCCTCCCGGCCCTTGTCATCAGTTCCTGGATCAATTTGCCACCTGGCTTCCACATTTTCTTTCCTGTGATATCCCCACCCTCATCATGGGTGATTTCACCATCCCCATTGCTCTTCCCCTCTCCCCATCTGCCTCTCACCTTTTATCTCTAACTCCTCTTTCAGCCTCTTGCAGCATACCAACTCCCCCACGCATGAAGATGGAAACTCCCTCGACTTAGTTTTCTCCCGGCTTTGCTCAGTGGATGATTTCATAAACTCCCCTCTCGCTCTCTGACCACAACCTTCTTTCATTCTCTATCAAGAACTGCCAGCCCGCTCAGGTCACCCCAACTTTCCACACATAGAAACATACAAGCCATTAACACCCAGAAACTTATGAAGAACTTGCAGTCATCGTTGGCCCCTATCTCCTCTCTCATGTCCAGATTCTGCACTGAAGCATTACAATGAAATCCTGCAAAGTGCCCTGGATGAAACTGCACCTTCTATACATAGAACAATACGACACAGATGCCAACAACCGTGGTACAAGCTGCAAACAAGTTTCCTGCAGCGGTGCTCCAGGTGCGCCGAATGTCTGTAGAGGAAATCCAATCTATCCGAAGATTCCATACATTACAAGTTTATGCTTAATACATACAACTCTGCCCTTCACCTCTCCAAAAAAAACCTATTTCAACACCCTCATCACCTCACTATCCAATAATCCCAAACGTCTTTTACACTTTTCACTCCCTACTGAACCCAAAAGTGCAAGCTCCAACCACGGATCTCCACGCTGACGATCTAGCCAATTATTTCAAAGCAAAAATTGACCACATCCGACAGGAAATTATCTACCAATCCCCTCATTCCAAGCAAAGTCCTCCCTCCCCCACTGCATCCAGCTCACTCTCTGACTTTGAACCAGTCACAGATGTAACCAGGCTCCTTACATCTTCTCGCCCTACCACTTGCATCAGTGACCCCATTCCATCACATCTCTCCTCCAGTCCCTTTCGTCTGCTGTCACCTCTCACCTAACAAAAATATTCAACCTCTCTCTCTTCCGGTATCTTTCCCTCATTTAAACATGCCATCATACATCCATTAATTAAAAAATCATCCCTCGACCAAAACTGTGCCGCTAACTATAGACCTGTCTCTAATCTTCCCTTCATCTCTAAACTCCTGGAACGCTTGGTCCACACCAGTCTCATTCGCCATCTTTCAGATAACTCTCTTCCCGACCCTCTTCAATCTGGTTTCCGCTCTTTACACTCTACTGAAACTGCACTCACTAAAGTCTCTAATGATCTTCTAACAGCCAAATCTAATGGTCACTACTCCATGCCAATTCTCTTGGATCTCTCCGCAGCATTCGACACTGTGGACCATCAGCTCCTCCTCACTATGCTCCGCTCCATCGGCCTCAAGGAAACGGTTCTCTCCTGGTT
>JARQOD010000008.1:74277449-74380752 GCA_033576555.1 Oophaga sylvatica
AGATCGCTACTGCATCATAAATGGTGACGCAGTAGTGATCTCGCTTAGTGTGGCATACCCTTTACTTTTAGTTGCAAGCTCATCTCAACAATGTAATGACAACCTGTTACACCATTTTGGAAGCAGACTTTCTGGATAATTCACTGACTCACTAGTATGGGATGATTGTTACAGCAACAAACCTACAGTGTTAGTGAAACACAGACCTGATGCAGCACTGTTATGTCCTTATGACAGGACATGTATAGGGAATTTTGACACCTGATTTATGCTGTCTAAACCACAGGCAGCATGAATCAGCCAGACATGATTGCAGTCAGGTATATTTTATGAAACGCTCAGACATTTTAAGGATGTTAAAGGTCAGCAGGGAGACTATAGCAGGCTAGTGAGGCATCATCCTCCACCAGCTTCTCCAGATGCCGATTTATGTTGAGAGGACTACTATAGCAACCTATAGGACCCATCAGCTCTAACAGCAAAGTTTTTTTTTTTTTTTTATTTAAGCCAACAATCTTTAAAATACTAAAGCGTTTTAGAGAAAACTATACCAGACTGCAATCATGCAGCCATGATCTGAATCATGCTGCCCATGGTGTAATCCAGAGACCGCACACGACATTAAATCCAAAATGTTTAAATGGCTATATCTCCCTTCATCGTTAAAGGCAACCTGTCAGGTCCCCCATGCCCCCAGCAGTTATTTCTGCATATGTAAACACCATGCTAAACAGTCTCTTTATTCCATTACACACAAACCACTCTTTAGAAAAAGCGTTTCCAGAGTGAGGGAGTGTGTATTAGATTACAAGGGCCACATATTTAAGATGTCCACATTGAATAAAGAACTTATAGGGGTTGTCCACTATGCAAATAACCTTCACGTTTCAACCTTGTAAAATAAGAGCTACTCTCACCTCCAGTGTTGACACTGGCTCTCCCAGGGAAAATGTAACAATGTCACAATCCCTGCAGCCAAACTGCCATTGTCACACTCCTTGTCTTTGGACAAGTCACATACATCTGGAGGAAGTGAGGAGAGCAGCTGCAACTAACAGGGATTGTCCAAGTAGTGGACAACCTCTTAAGATCTCAGATTGATTAATAAAGGCTTTTGGCATTTATATTTCAAGTACATTCAACAAGGACTAGTCAGTCATGTGTGGAGGAGGAACAGCATACATTTTAGTCTTGCACTAGAAAGGAGTCACGTACCGTATTTTCCGGCATATAAGGTGACTTTTTAACCCCTGAAAATCTTCTTAAAAGTATGGGGGTCGTCTTATACGCTAGGGAATCGACTTATAGGGCAATGTGGAGTGGTCCCGATGACGAGGTGAGGGGGGCACCCCACCGGGAAGGTGTACAGGAAGTACCATATTTCTATTACCTCCTTGCGGTGCTCTGTGCTTGGAGGGGCGGCGGCTCTTGATCAGTATTGGGGGCTCGGCCGGCAGCTCCTTATGCAGCGTTGCAGAGATCTGTATCTGAGCATGTGCCGCCCCCAGCAGCCATTTTGCCGGAGGACATCGCATCAATGGAGCTGCGGTGGCCTCCGGGCTTTGAGGAAATGCCGGCCGAGCCCCCCCATGCTGCATAAGGAGCCGCCGGCCGAGCCCCCAATGCTGATCAGGAGCCGCCGCCACCCCTCCAAGCACAGAGCCGCACAAAGCACCGCAAGGAGGTAATAAGGATATGGTACTTCATGTACACCTTCCTGTTGGGGTGACCCCCTCACCTAGTCATCGGAACCACTCCTCCGCACCTCCCTATAAGACGACACTCTGCATATAAGACCCCCGACTCTTAAAACACGGATTTTGGTAAAGACTTACCTGTAAAATCCTTTTCAGCGAAGGAAGGAAGAGAGACACAGTAATTCATTACTGATGGGTAGGCGGAGCCCCAGATCAGGATGTTACCTCAGATCAAAAGAGTGATGACTGGCTGGCCCCTCCAGCTCGGGCTCCTCCTACTCAGCTCCAGTCGTATCAAAGCTTTTAGGAAAAGAGCCAAGATCACCAGCGGAGCAACATAACCCCTTCTGAAGGAACTTCAGAGAAAAAACACAAGGATACAGGTTATGCATGCAAAGAAAGCCAAAAACCACAGAGTTCCAGGTACTACTCACGGAACCTGACTACTGCGATGAGCTGGCGATGCTGGAACAGAGCCTTAGCGCGCTGACCTCAGCCCAGATAATCGCTATCAGATAAGGGTCGCGCTGCATCTGAAAACATCAACACACTTCTGCCGTGGGAGGGTGCTGTGTCTCTCTTCCTTCCTTCGCTGAAAAGGATTTTACAGGTAAGTCTTTACCAAAATCCGTGTTTCAGCTGCAGATGAAGGAAGAGAGCCACAGTAATTCATTACTGATGGGACGTCCCAAAGCAGTTCAAAAATAAGGGTGGGAAAAAACCAACAAAAGGCAGAAACCCAACAACCTTAACAACAAAGCGCAACCAGCGCTAAACACAAGTTCATCCAGAACTTTAAACTACAGCTGCCTGCAGGACCCTACGTCCGAGGGCTGCATCAGCGGAAGCACTGACGTCCACTTTATAAAATCTTGTAAACGTGTGGACAGAGCGCCAAGTCGCAGCTCGGCAAAGCTGCACTGCCGAAGCACCTTGATGAAAAGCCCACGATGAAGCCACAGCTCTCGTGGAATGGGCTCGAATCTTAATCGGGCAAGATTCACCCCGAAGACGGTAAGCTTCCAAAATAGCTGACCGGATCCAACGAGCTATAGAACCCTTGGAAGCTCGTTGACCACGCCGACGACCTGCCGGAACCACAAACGGAGTCCGTCTTACGAAAACCTTGAGTAATAGATAGATAAAACTTCAAGGCCCGCACTAAATCCAATGTGTGTAAATCTCTCTCTTTCGTATTCTTTCGGATCCGGACTGAGTGAAGGCAACACAATATCCTGGTTAACATGAAATTGTGACACCACTTTAGGCAAAAAATCACCCCGAGTGCGAAGCACTACACGATCCGGAAAAAACTCCAGAAAAGGAGGCGAGCAAGAAAGAGCTGCCAATTCAGAAACTCTCCTCAAGGAAGTGACTGCAACAAGGAAAGCCACCTTCCAAGAAAGTAAAGAAAGGCTAGCAGAAACCATAGGTTCAAAAGGTTTATGCTGAAGAGCCTCCAAAACAAGGTTGAGCCGCCAAGGAGACACGGGTGCCTTCCGCGGCGGAAACTTACGAGAGATACCTCGGAAAAAAGAGATCACGTCTCTATTCGAAGCAATGGTTCCGGAATAATAAGGACAGAGCAGAAATCTGACCTTTCAGAGTGCTAACTGCCAAACCCTTGTCTAGCCCATGCTGCAGAAAAGCCAACAGGTTGGGAATGGAAAATTTTCTCGGGTTCCGAGAAGACCCCAAACACCACGAAAAGAAGGTTTCCCAAATTTTGTGGTAAATCCTAGAAGTAGCCGGACATCTTGCAGCACGAAGGGTAGCAATGACCTCGGCTGAAAAACCTCTACGGGTCAAGATCTCGGTCTCAAGAGCCACGCCGTCAAACGCAGGGACATCAAGTCCGGATGACAAATGGGCCCCTGAGTCAACAAGTCCTGTTGAAGAGGGAGTGGAAACGGAGGTGCCGCCAACAGCGACATTATTGTCGAGAACCACACCCTTCTTGGCCAGTCTGGAGCTATCAGAATAGCTGGAATTCTCTCTAGTCTGATCCGACGCAGCACTAGAGGAAGTAAGGATATCGGCGGGAATACATAGATCAGCTTGAACTGATCCCACTGAGCCACTAGAGCATCCACCGCCACCGCCTTCGGGTCCTTGTACCTGGACATGAATGTCGGTAACTTGGCATTGGACCTGGAAGCCATCAAATCCACTTGGGGGGTTCCCCAGCGAGAGCACAGTAGTGCAAAGACTTCCGGGTGGAGGCTCCATTCCCCGGGATCCATCCTTCTGCGACTGAGAAAGTCCGCTGTAATATTCTGAACCCCTGGAATGTGAATCGCCGAAATGGCTGGTACATTGGCCTCTGCCCAAATCAGAATTCGGGACACCTCTACCATGAGTCTGGAACTCCTTGTCCCACCTTGGTGATTGATATACGCGACAGCCGTCGCATTGTCTGTCTGCACACGGACTGGCAGACCGCTCAAAAGGACCGTCCAATGTTGGAGGCAAAGAAAAATCGCCCTCAATTCCAGGATGTTGATCGGAAGCACAGACTCTTCCGGTGACCATACCCCCTGAATCCAGAGATTGGTCCAAACACCCCCCCAGCCCGTCAGGCTGGCATCGGTGGTTATGACTGACCACTTCAGAGGGAGGAAAGACTTCCCCAGGGAGAATGCCCCTGGACGTAACCACCATTCTAGAGAATCCCGCACCGCGCGAGAAATGGTGACACTGCAATCCAGCGATTGCGACTGGTTCCATCGACTCAAGATGAACCTTTGAAGAGTCCTGGAGTGGAACTGGGCAAAAGGAATTGCCTCCATGGACGCCACCATCAGTCCCAGAAGACGCATACACTTCCGTAGGGACATTGCCGTTGAGGATGTCATAATCTGTACATGTCGAAGAAGACATGACTGTTTGTCTGGTGGTAGGGAAACTACCGACCGAAACGTGTCGAGATGCATTCCCAAAAAGAGAATTGTCCTCGATGGTTCCAGGGACGACTTCTCCCAATTGACCAGCCAACCGAAGTCTTTCAGAAACTGAAGAGACAAATCCCGAGCCGTCAATGCCTCCTCCTCCGAGGAAGCCACGATCAAAAGATCGTCCAGATAAGGGAGAATCGTAATCCCCTGTCTTCGAAGGAGTGCCATGAGGGGCGCCAGAACTTTTGTAAAGACCCTTGGCGCTGAGGCTAAGCCGAACGGCAGAGCCACAAACTGGTAATGATTCTGACCTATGGCAAATCGAAGAAAGCGCTGATGAGCCTTTCCCATGGGAATATGCAAATAGGCGTCGCGAATGTCGATTGACACCAGAAAATCGTTCTGTGACAGAGCTGCCACAACGGAACGAAGCGACTCCATGCGAAATTTCCGGGCATGGACATGCCGGTTTAATCGCTTGAGATCCAGAATCGGGCGAAATTTGTTCTCCTTTTTGGGAACTATAAAAAGGTTGGAATAAAAACCTTTCCCTCGGTCCTCTGACGGAACCGGTATCACTACACCCTTTTGTAGTAACGATTCGACCTCTCGCTGTAGAGCGACAACAAGCTCGGGTTCCGACGGAACGCGAGATTGACAAAAAACATTTGGGGGTTGAGAAGCAAACTCTATGAAATAGCCTGCCGACACTATCCGCGTTACCCAGGAATCTGGAACGCGAGCCATCCAAGTCTCCTTGAAAAGAAGCAGGCGACCCCCCACTCGAGAATCCTCGAGTGGACCCCTGGCGTCAATCCGACTTTGCGGGTTTCTTGTCAAGTTCCCGCTTGTTCTGGCGGAAACTCTGCTTCCAGGGAGTACGAGTTTTCTGAGAGGATTTCTTTCCTGAGAAAGAAGGACGACCCGATCCCCACGAGGAGTGACTAGATCGTCCTCGGCCCCGAAAGGACCGCCGACCACTATAAACACCAGGCTTACTGGACACCGAGGCCATGGCCCTTCGCTGTGGTAATGCTGATTCCTTTGCCTTAGCCTTGGAAATCAGCTCTGTGAGGTCGGATCCAAAAAGATGGCCACCCTTGTAAGGTAAGGCCAACAACCCTTGTTTGGAAACTGCGTCCCCGGCCCACTGTCCGAGCCATAAAGCTCTTCTGACTGTGACCGCTGAAGCTTGCGCTTTGGCCAGCAGAGATGCCGTATCCAGACCGGCATCAAAGATATAACAGGCTGCCGTTTCTAACCATTCACAAGTTTCCCGTATCTCAGATAACGGAGATTCATTTTGCAACTCCGTCTTCAGACGTGCCAACCAGCTTAGAGAAGCTCTAGCAGCACACATGGATCCTAGCACTGCTCGAAATCCATGACCCGCAGCCTCATAGCTTGCTTTTGCCGCCAATTCTGCCTTTCTATCCAAAGGCTCCTGTAAGCTCGCTTTTCCCTTAATAGGGAGTAGTGAGGATTTACTAAGCTGAGATAAGGACACATCCACTTCAGGAGCAGAAGTCCAATTAGCCTTTAACTCCGTAGAGCAAGGATAAAGTGTATCAAAGAAATGCGTTCCATGAAAACGCTTATCTGGACATAGACGTTCCTCCTCTATCACACCATTAAGCTCATCCAGAGCTGGCAATGTTGTGCGCGAAGCACGGGACTCCTGGAAAATGCGTGCTGATTTACCAGGACGACTAGTTACCTCCTCCGGTAACTGTAGTATATCTCTCATGGCTTCAATTAATGCCTCCGTACGCTTCGTCATATAAGGAACGCCCCTGCGGCTCGTCCGCATCTGAATCGGATATTTCTCCATCCGAATTTAAAGGGGAACTCTGCCCAATATCAGATACATCTGACTCGCTCCGTGTAGAGGCCGGTAACGGCCTGCGTCGCTTCCTCTGAGAGGAATTAGCAGACACATATTGACCTAAAAGGTCAGATAAGTTATTAATCGATCGAGCGATATCATCCAATTTTCCACCGCTGTCGACCGCAGCGCTAGACGCTGTGGAGGTCTGCGTATCTGATTGCCGCAATGGCACTGGGACGTGATCCGCGGCATCTGAACTCTGTTCAGACATGTCTCATCTGAATGAGCAGGTCAAAGCGGTAATACCAGCAAAAAACTATGCGTTTTTTTTTTTTTTTTTCAAACGCTGAAGGGTTAACGCTCCACCAAGCAGAGTTACCCCAGCGGTATTCAGTCAGCAAATTTAGCAGGTAGAAATAACCCTCAAAGGGGTTAATATTGCAAACTCACCAAAATATATATATATTTGTGAGCCCCAGCCAATTTTTATGTCTCTGATGAGACTGCAGCTGCAGGATAGCGATCGCTGCGCTGCGGGGTGAGGAATCAGCACTCACCCAGCTGGCCGTGGTGTCTATATGAGGAGGGGAGCGGTCCGAGGAGCCCAGGAGCCTGAGTAATGGCCGCCACAGTGAGGGGGTCGCAGGAGAAAAGCCAGAGCGCGCGTCTTCCTGCTCAAAAGACCGGGATAGACAGGCCACGCCCCCTGCTAGCTCAAATAATGAGCGCGAACTCTCCCCGCTCCTGCTCCCTCTCTGTCCTGCAGGTATCTGCCTGCGGACAAAAAATCACCACATCTTCATGTAGTAGCGCTGTCACAGTAGCGCTGAAGCATACTGACATTACATGTAGTAGCGCTGTCACAGCAGCGCTGAAGCTTACTGACATTTACATGTAGTAGCGCTGTCACAGTAGCGCTGAAGCATACTGACATTACATGTAGTAGCGCTGTCACAGTAGCGCTGAAGCATACTGATATTACATGTAGTAGCGCTGTCACAGCAGCGCTGAAGCTTACTGACATTTACATGTAGTAGCGCTGTCACAGCAGCGCTGAAGCATACTGACATAGTAACGCTGACATTAATAATAGCGCTGCTCATTCAGACGCTAAAGCACTCACACATAATTATTATTAAAATTTGTGTGGAGTACTCACCAGCCAAGGCGCCACAGGGACCCTCAGGGGTTTCTGGCGCAGTGCCCATGCTTCCCCCCAGGGCGAAGAACGCAGTGACCGCACGTGTGGTTTGCGTTCCCGCCAGAGAAGCTCTCCTCATCCCCCAGGGCCGGCAAGGATTCTGCAGGGACTTTGAGTGAATACAGATCCGCCAAGGGAGAGGTTGGGGTACAGCAGCGCTGATACCCCTGAGACCTCTAGACCAACTAGTGATCCAAGTCTCCTGTCCGAATATTAAAATAATAAAATTTTCTGAGGAGCTGCATTAGCAGCGACCATCCTCTGGACCTCAAATCTTAGACTGGAGCTGAGTAGGAGGAGCCCGAGCTGGAGGGGCCAGCCAGTCATCACTCTTTTGATCTGAGGTAACATCCTGATCTGGGGCTCCGCCTACCCATCAGTAATGAATTACTGTGGCTCTCTTCCTTCATCTGCAGCTGAAAAGATTTTATATTTTAACTGGAAAAAGCTGTGGGTCATCTTATACGCCGGAAAATACGGTAATTACTGTAGTATAGCCATGGCTTTAGTATTTTAGCCAGAGTTACCTCCTCTAGACCCTCTAATACCTCTGGGTGGGCCTCTGCCTTTAGGTGGAAGGGGTCCTCTCCTACTGTCCGCACCAAAAGATGGCTTAATGGCTTGTTCAACCTTGATTGGCTTTCCATCTAAAGCCTAGCAATAAAGAAAAAAATAAATAAATACATAAATCAGAAAGTACTAAATGCAACCATGCACACTATTTTGCTCACTTATATAGCACCTGGGGTAACATGGGAGTGGAGAATAAACTGCCGAAATATTCCACAGCGCTTTACAGACATTATCAGAACTGTCCCCGATGGGGCTCACAATCTCAATTCCCTATCACTAGGTCTTTGGAATGTGGGAGGAAACGGAAGAACCCATAGGAAACCCACGCAAACACAGGGAGAACATACAAACTCCTTGCAGATGTTGTCCTTGGTGGGATTTGTACCCAGAACCACAGCACTGCAAAGCTGCAGTGCTAACCACTGAGCCACCATGCCGCCCACACTATTAGGTCAAAATCTTATTAACAGCAATGTCCTGGGGAAACATGCAAGGGGAGAATAAACTGCTGAAATATAGATCTGCTCAGATAAGGATTTAAACAAACGTGCCAGTAAAATAGCACAAGTGTCAGGCGGGGAAACCAGAGTTTGTGAGCCACCAATGAGGCTGCTCAGAAAGGCTGTCAAGCTCAAAGCACTTAAAGGGAGTCAGTCAACAGATTTTTGCCACCCCACCTAAGAGCAGCATACTATAGGGGAAGTTCCAGTTTCCAGCACTGTCACTACTGGTTCTGGGTGACGCCTTATCTTTTACGTACCGAGCTGGCGTTTTTATTGATACCATTTTGGTGTAGATACAATGTTCTGATCGTCTGTTACTGCATTTTAATGCAATGATGCAGCGACCAAACATTTTGGCGGTTTGCTTTTTTGCGTTCTGCCGTTTACCGATCAGATTCATTCTTTTTATATATTGATAGATAGGCGATTCTGAAAGCAGGGTTCCAAATGTGTTTTGAACTTTCATACATTCCTAAAAAATGCTCTTCACTTTTCACTTGCTTCAATAGTCTCAATGGGAGAAGATGAAGCCCAGCTCTGTGTAGCAAAAATGCTCACTTGCAATGTGCGCCGACCACTGGACGTGTGGGCTTAGGGATACACTTCCAGAACAAGCATGTTAAATGCTGCTGTCAGATTGACAGCGGCATTTGACAAAACAGCCATGAGTGGGTCGCGAATACACTTGTGGCTGTTTGGGGCACATGTCAGCTGATATGTGCTGGAAAATTTGTGGGCTCAGCAACAGAGCCTGCAGCAAACAAGGGTTGCCAACCTTAGACAAAAGTCTAAGGTGGTAAAGGAGTTAGGCTGGTTTCACATTTGCGTCTGTACACGCGTTTGCTCCGCATGTGTCAGGCGTACATATCCTTACTGTACGCAGGGACATGAGTCGTCTCGTGGTGTGCGGCGAATGCAACATGTTGCATTTTTTCAAGCACCAAAAAAAAGTCAAATATGCAGTCATGCGTAAAAAAATGCATTGCTGTCTATGGAAATGCACTGATATGCAAGGACATGCACATGTAGACTTCAGACTGCGCATGTCCAGGAACTGATTACAGCACCTGGAAATATCAAACACATGTGCACAAACACATGCAAAATCGCATTCATACGCTGCGGGTTTTTTTGCGTCATGTGTAAGATGATGCGGATAAAAAACACTGCATAAACGTGCGTTTGCAGATGATACACTGCAGACATACGCAAATGTGAACTTAGCCCGAGTGGTGCAAAATGTTTTGTCTTTACACAAGTCACACACTGACAGAATCAGAACACACCTCCAGGACCTTACTTGGGTATCTCCAAATGATCTTAACCCTCAACTGGTGAGGTGGGGTTTGCCACACCGCAGGGAATTTTTGTACAGCTGCCATTCATTGAATGCCCTCGGATTGAATCATCAAAGTATTACATTTTCCGATACTTGTGGGTGTCAAAAATTTGTTATGTGTAATCAATCGCCAATATGAAAATGATTAAAACAAACGCGATCTTTGCATTTTCTGTAAAAATAAGATTTCTAAACACTGGGGTATAGGAAACCCCACATCACCAGTAGTGTGACAAAAACCCCACCTCACCAGTTGAGGGTTAAGTGGCACATAAAACGAAAACTGATACTAGTCTCCTGCATGGGGCGTTATTCCTGCAATGACATCGATGCTATTCTCGCCAGGTCACAGCTGCAGCCTTTATTCCATCAGAGCAGACACCTGCTGTTGTCAGGTGCCCATCAGTACGCAATGTTGTGTGAACTGACGATGCAGGAAAAGTGCATCAACTTTTGTTTTTTTTTTATGGGGCACTGAAGTGACTAAAGGTTGTGCAGTAGCACATGGCTCCTTTAATGAAATACTGCAAACCAGATAAATATCACAATTTTAGATACAATATGCCTGCAGGATATGCATATCAAACAAGTACCACAGAAGCCCAGGGATTAGCGCATTTCAATTAAATTTACCTTTCCATTCAGTTCCCTTGCTGCGTCCTTGGCATCTGCTGGGCTCTCAAAAGTGACAAAGGCAAAACCTCTGGACTTGTTTGTCTCCCGATCTTTCATCAGAAGGACTGCCAGGGAGAGAATGTTTTGTTATACATGCTTTTAGGAAGACCCCATTTATAGATCACCACTAGAAACGCTCAGAGCTTCTTAGAGGACAAAAGGCTTTATCAGTTCAAAACTTGATCACTGCCAAAAACTTCATCACAGCGCTTTCAGTTCCTTCAAATACCACATGAAGAATAACTCACCTTCAACAATGCGGCCATATTTTCCAAACACCCCTTCCAGAGCCTTGTCTGTGGTCTCTGTGTTCAGACCACCAATGAAGAGCTTGCCAGGGCGATCCGCTTCAAACATTTTCTAACCTAAAATGAGTAATGTTACAAATCCATCAAGTTAACCAAGTCATACAGGTGAAATTCTATGAGTATCTGGGCAATTGTTTAGATGCAAACTTTTGTATCAAAGTTACATCAAATTACAAAATACCTTATTTTAAGATCCTCTCGGACTTGCATAGTGATTAGGTGAGTGAGCATTGCTCAGACCAACATAGTTACAGGATCACCTCCATTCATTGCACAGTAGATTAGTACAATAGGCAACAAGCTGGTACAGCAGCTTGTTTCCAAAGAAAACCCATTGCCAGGTGAAAGGCAGCCATTTATCTCCTATAGCAACAAACACAGGAACACCCAAGAGACTTCAGGGATGGCCCATGAAAATTTCTCTGCCACAGGATAAATGACAAATTGATCCCCCACCCACATTAAAGTGGTCACACCAAGTTAACAAGCGGTCGCTTTTCCAGTAACTAGGGGATAAAGCAACAATTCCTGGGGGCCCAACTGCTGGGACATTCACCAATCTGAATGGAGTCACCACTACACTATAGGAGTGGCAGTGAAGTCTTAGTATGTCCCTCTGCTACCTCCAACAGTCCCATAGAATGAGCAGCGGTCCCAATCAGACACCCAGTAAGTTATCACATGTCCATAGGATAAAGAATAACTAGAGACAATGGGATAGAGGTGATTTATAGTACTTACAGCACCAAGCTCATCCCCCAGACAGACAAGGCGAACAGAAGCCCCTGATTAATAAGGGGTCGGCACATTAAAAACCATTACCAGTCCACAGAACAGACAAATGAAGTCTGGGAGCTCTGCACTCAGCTCAGTGCCATAGACATCACCAGGAGTAGTAGTGCAGTCACACGCAGGCAATGGGAACTGAGGAGTTGGTGCAAAGACAAAATGACCCATGTAAGTGCAAAATTATTAAAGGGAATCAGTCAGCTATTTTTTCAACTATAAGCTGCAGCCACCACCATCAGGGGCTTATCTACAGCATTCTGTAATGCTGTGGATAAGCCCCCAATGTAACCTGAAAGAAAAAAAACAAGTTATATTATACTCACCCAGGGGCGGTCCGGTGCCTCCTATCTTCTAGCAAAGACATCCCCCTCTTGCTTCCTAGTATGCAAATCTGTGCGGTCCGGAGGGCGGCGTTTTTTTTTCTCTCCCCACCCCACTGGCACCTCTTGCATATGGCCGTCTGAATAGCACAGACGGCGTTCGGCTTGCGCTTTTCAAAATCCCCTCACGCATGCGCAGTGTGCTTTGCCCAACAGTGGGCAAAGCATAAAATCATTACAGCGCATGCGCTACTCTTTCCTTGCCCCAGAAATGACTGCTTGCCTTGGACGACTTCCAGGGCAAGAAAGTGAGGGACAATAGTTGCGCATGTGCTGTAATCAATTTTATGCTCTGCCCACTGTTGGGCAAAGCACACTGCACGAGGGGACTTTGAAAAGCACAATCGCGGCAAGCTGAACACCATCTGTGCTATTCACAGACGGCCATACGCAAGAGAAGCCCAGGGGGGAGGGGGAGAAAAAAAACATGCCCCCCCCCCCCGAGCAGAGATTTGCATTCTAGAAAACAAACTTTACAAAGGTATTTTACATGAAAACTGGGGTGTCAGGAGATATCATAGGTACCCATAGATTAGTTATGGGACACACTATGCAATGATACCTTTATCTCATATGGCTAAAATGGGGTGAGATTCCCTTTAACACATGCAGACTTGCGTGTGATGAGAACACCGCTAAAAGCATCCAAAGCGCTGCTGCTCCTAGTCATGGGAACGTAGCCTTCCTTACACCTGGAGGTGAAGGGTTAACGCACCCCCTGGTAACCAGGCACTTGACTGCTCGCCGCAGGGCACCATGCGGTGTCAGGCTCGGGTGTAGCGCCCATAAACCACCTAAATTATGCATCTACCGCCCAAACTACCAATTAGGCGTCCAGAAATGTAACAGCCTGACGGGACGCAGCAAGGAGGATCAGACAGAAAATGCCGCAAAATGGCGGCTCTGCACGGCGCAGTGGGCTGGTGGGCGTCCGGACTGGCGGGAAGAGGCCTCACGCGGGCGAGGCGTCACACCGTGACAGAAATTAGCAGCAAAGGCTCCCGTGATGCGCCAGTCCGGTACACCCGCATCCGACCCAAGCACATGCTCCGCCAGCTCTCAATAGAAAGGGGATGCGGCGCCAAGATGGTCACCACGCGCCGTCACAAAATGGCGACCGGAGCCCTCAGACTCGTGCACCGCGCTCACAGAGGCGGGAAGAGGCGCAGCCGCGCACACATGAAGCGGAGGAAAGCTTCTAGAGCGAGTATGAGCCCTAAATCAACGCCGCACGGGGCCCCGCGCTATCACTCACCGATATACAACCCGTCCTCACGCGGCTTCCGAAAGAAAATGACCGCGGACAAAGGCAGCGCCCAGTTTATATAGCTCTGACGTCACCAAGTCAAAGCGAGGCTCCAGTGCCCGTCTGTTCAGAGAGACGAATAGCAGAAGGTCACGTAGTAGAGTCACGTGACAGTCTCTGGAGTTCAGCGCCGAGATTAATTTATCGTAAAGTGGTGTAAATTACTGTGAAAGTGTCGTGTATGCGGGCAGAGTGCTGGGGGCGCCATGTTATTGGTGGAGCAACCGGCAATTGCTGAAATAACAAATCCCTAATACGTGAGCTCTAGTAATGTCATGTACATGGTCTCGTGTCTGTATGATCACATTGGTGTCCTCTGACGATAAAGCGTGGTCGTGTTTTTTTGGACATTGTAATGGTTGGGAATGGTGGGTGCCCATTGGGATAGTAATGTCATGTACAGAGAGACTACGGGGCTGGTAACCAGGACAGTCTCCAGTAGGCAGCCACGGTCTATAAGAGAGCGCAGCTATGGCGGAACCAGCATGGATGGACGTGGCGCCAAATGCTGACACGTCAGCCATGATGACAGGAAGGCCTGTCTGTGCCCTACAGAGGCAGGTTAGGCCACACCCACTTGTCAGACAAAGAGCAGAACGTGTCTTAGGCCACGTTCCCACATTCAGTATTTGGTCTGTATTTTACATCAGTATTTATAAGCCAGAACCAGGACTGGGTGATAAATACAGAAGTGGTGACGTGTTTCTATTAGACTTTACCTCTGATTGTTCTTACAAATACTGAACATGGCCTTAGGCCGGGTGCCCACACTCTGGAAGTGGCATCACTTTGGACGCAGCGCATGTCATCTCCGCGGGCGTCTGTGGATGCAGAGTGGACATGGGGTTTCTTGACATCCCATCCACTATGCTGTAACATCTGGACGCTGCACAAGTACACAGCGTCCAACCCGCAGCGTTTACTGATTGTGTGCACCTACCCTTCGTGTTGGTGCAAATCAATTTTCAGGTCCATCGTCCACTTCAGTAATCTGGAGTTGTGAGAGCCACCTCCGATCTCGCGACATCTGCGGCTCTTCCTGTCATTAGCCAGCCTGATGCACATGTGTTTGGTCACATCAAACCGTCTAACCAGAAGAAGAGCCGCAGATGCCGGGAGGTCGGATGTGGTTCTCACAACTCCAGATTACTGACGTGGACAATGGACCGGCTCCTGCAAATCGATTTGCACAAACCTTAGTCTTAATAAATGTGGTGCAAGTCATAATGGACACTTTTTAGCTCATTTATCTAATTTTTTTTCCCGTTTGCCCTTTTTATAGGACAGTACAATCTGATGCTCTTTTTTAGTTGAAAAAAAACTGTGCACATTCCCATAAGGGTAAGTTATTGGAGAGTCTTCCCCAAAGAGGTTTCAGAAACCTCAAAGAGGAAAATACGAAGTGACATCCCTTCTTTGACACAGATGCCATCATGGAATCAGCTTTAAACTTGACTGTCTAAATTCTTAAAAAACCCAGATTTTCCACCTCCAAAAATATCCTTTTTTACCTAGCCCGAATCATCTTTGCACCCTGACATTAAATAGGTGACCCACGATACATGTAGAAAAGCGCATAGACAGTGACCTTGTGTGTAAATGTCTATTCAATTCGTTTGCATAATGTATGACGATCTCTAATGAGAGAATCTGCTGGTGGAAATGGGCCTGAATTCACACGCAGCAGACTTGTTGCCAAAAATGGCAAATTGAATTATGTGAACTACTGTACTCACCCTATGTCATGTGTCTGCTGCAGTCAATCAGCGATTGCCCAAACAGAATATTGATGAGCTGATTGGCTGCAGCAGACAGAGCGGCCGCTGATTGGCTGCAGCAGACACATCTATGTCACATCACCCTCCAGGAATTGAAGCGCCAACGTCTCTGGAATGGCGCCGATGCAGGAGATTAGGTATACTAATTAGGCAGGAATGCTGAAGACCAGCGGAGTGCAGACTTGTCCATCTGATGGGATCAAAATTAAGAATGGATGATTGACCACCACGCCATTCAAATAGGGCTTTGCAGAGCTCCAGTTCTGTGGCTCGCTGGGTGGCCTCAGCGATCAGACCCCCAGTGATTGGATAGGGAATAACTTTGAAACCTGAAAATATCCCTTTAATGCACTTTTAGGCCATGTTCCCACATCTCATAAACTACATTTTTTTTATTGTGCAGAAAATCCACAAAGTGGAGTTGATTGAATTAAAACTCATGCCCGCCATGCTTTTAAAGATGCTAGATTTATAAGGGAAGCTTAACAAAAAGTCATTTAAAATTGCAATTGTGTTTTTAAGTGTGAACTTCCTAAAATTTTTGCAAAATCCATAATAAAAACTCCTCCACCAACAAGGTGGAAACACATTAAAAAATAAACGCAATCTGAGTACATGGATATTATGTATTTTGCTGCGGACAAATGAGGAAAACATGCAAAGAAAACTCAGCTGAAAAATGCAGCATTTCCACATGTGGGAATGTGGCCTTACAAGGGCTGACTGCTCGCTCACAGTTGATCTCAACTTTTATGCAGGTCAAAAAACTGTAGTTGTTATCACATCTCCCTGTATATAGAGGGGATTTGCTGTGGCGAGATGCAAACTGCGTGAGCCCTGAATGATCATATTATAGACGGCTCTTCTCAGTTTGCATCAGTCTGTGCAAAAGAGCCGTTAAATATGTGACTGTCTACTTGTCAGATCAGCATTCGGAGAAGTCTTCTCATCTAAACCTTCTTAACATCATTGAGTTCGTGGATCTTCCTTCTGTTTTGCTTTGGGTGTAGCCACAGTTCACACCCTGAATACAAATGTGGGTGGGATAAATAGTTTTGATTCAATTATGACACTTGACAGTATGTTGGAGCGCAGCCCAAAGAAACCTGATAAAAACCTGATACTGAAACATCACATATTTTAAGCCTATAAGGCTAAATTTAGGCAGAAGCTTAACAGTGTCCCTCATTAGGATGTGTAGTTAGTTTTGTGTTTTCGAGCCCTGAATTTGGGCAATATCTGCCCTATGAATGATCTTTAAGGTCTTGTAAATCTAAGATACCTACATTATGCCCCAGGCCGTACTAGTGAGCAACATAGTGAAAATGCCATCTTTTTTGCACCACATAGTAGTAGTCGTCTACTTTTTGCCTCAACACAGCAGTACTGCTCTTTTTAGGGGCCTACAAATGTCATCATGGTGCCCATTGCAATGTTGTAATGCTCCTTAAGTGCTCTCTAGACATTAAAAATGCACCATAGAAAAAATAATGTCCCCTTTGGGGACCCAATAAAGTAACAATGTGCCTTTTTTACACTCTAGATAGTAAGAATATGCCCAGTGGATCCATATGAAGTATATTATTCCCTGAGTGTCCTGTTATAAAGTAAAAAATGTCCCAAATTACATATAAAAAGTACAAATGCTCCGCATGCAAAGTAATATTGCTCCCTATGTGACCCTTTATAAACTTAGAATGCCCCTTCAATGGCCCCTTAAAAAGTATTAAATGGGTTGTCTACTACTTTGATATTAATGAAATATCCTTAGGATGGGTCATCGATATCAGATAGGTGGGGGGCCGAGATCTGTCAGCCCAACTGGTCAGCTATTACCGGCTCTGGCCAGATGTGATCGGTGTACGAATTAGAGCAGCTTGGGTTCATTTTAAAAACTATAATTCTCTCTTAAAAAGTAAAAATGCTGCCAGTGCCCCCTTGTAGTATTAGACTGTGTGGCCTCTTAAAAAAAGACCTGCTAAAAATTAATAATGGCCAAATTGACCACTAACAAGTGAAAATGTACGGAATGCCCCCTGAAAAGTAATATTCCCAACTTAAGTACCCACTTAACAAATAAAAATGACTGACTACTTATAAAGTATTAAAGGATTTGTCTACTATTTTGATATTGATGACCTATACTCAATATGGGGTCATCAACGTCTGACACCCAATACAATTCTCAGTACCGGCCATTAACCAGTGTGACGGAGCGGTGCTGTTCTGCTTCGTAGTTCTCAGCTGCTGCCGCTGGAGCTGATGACAGCTAATTGGTAGGGGTGATGTGTCAGATCCCCACTAATTTAATATTAATGACCGGTCAGCTTTATCAGAGTAGTGAACACCCCTTTTAATACACTGGGGTAAAAAATGATACTTGACAATAGGTCCCTGATGAGCAGAAGAGCAGAGTTCTGTTCAGTTAGCAACCAAGAACTGGTGGATACCCTGCAGTCATTGATCTGACACTGCATGCCCCACTCGTCTTGCATGCCATGGGCCTAAAGTGACCGGCAGCCCCCAAGAGTGGGAGAGTGCTAGTGCAGGGAGCTCATGGCACTACCTGTATGAAGTTGAGAGTGGTGCTTACCCAGAAAATTTGGGTAGTTGAGAGCCCCTCTGCCGCTATCTATACAATTCTACTAATGCTCATCGTGGTTAAAGCAGAGCAAGGTAGAATATTTCAGATGAATTTTTTGGACACAAGTCATAGCAGTAGAGGATTTACATTAATGTAATTGCACAATGTCATAAAGAATTTGCTTGGCTCGGGGTGCTAATACACGTTCACAGGCGAACCATGATTGCTACATGCGGATTACTGCTAATTGCCTTTCAGAATTCGTAACTTGATCCTATTGACAATTACAGGCGCAAAACTGCATGCACACTGAATGAAAATGTGCTGGACCTTATTAACCACTTATCTAATATAAGTGAAGGTGCAGATGAGCGTATTTTTCAAACCAAGTGCGATCTGACAAAACATCGAATTGCACTCAGACCAATGTTATTCTATGGGGCCATGCATATGTCCAATATTTTCCTGTCCAAGGAGAAAATCAGGGCACACTCTATGTTTATCTGATATTTGGATCGCACTCAGACATGTAAGTCTATGAGTCCGTGGAAAACCTCAGTCGGTGCTCAGATGATATCTCAGTTCATTCTGATTTCTGCGCACTCACAGAATGGAGATGGAGACATTTTTTCTTCATCTTCTCCTGAGCTGAAGGAATGAGATTAAATTATGCTCACACTGATCAAACTCTGATCAGACTCTGATCAAAGTGTCATTTGCATAATCGACCCTTTTCTCTCAGGGGAGAAAACATGGGGCCATCTGCACCTGCCCTAAGGCTGTCCCGACACTCATCCAGATTTTGTAGGTAGGAGAGATCCGGAATGTTGCAGAGCAATGCGCCTGTTTCTTTGTTCTTGTTGGAGATAAGTTGTCACCCGAAGTGTCTAGCAGCATTGTGTTCCCCTCTATTGATAACACATGCACATCTGGAGAAGTCAGGAGGAATAGCTGTCTGTTGAACAAAAATTTTAAGGTCTGTTCTCAGGGATAAGAAGGATCTAAAGGCCCCGTTACACGCTACGATATGGTGAACAATATAGTTGCAATGTTACCGGTTTGGTGACGTTGCAGCGATGTCGAAACGACATCGTTGCATGCGACACGTAGTAACGATCAACGATCAGTCGGCTGATCGTTAATCGTTGCAGAATGTACTGGACCATAAATCTATTGTTGGTCTCCCGCTGGGCAGCACACATCGCTGCGTGTGACAATGGGAGACCAACGATCAGCGAGATCCCAGCGCCGTACAGCAGACGCTGGGAGCTGGTATCCAGGGTAAACAGCGGGTAACTAAGCGCCGCGCGGTGCTTAGTTACCCGCTGTTTACACTGTATACCAGCGTGCTCGCCGGTCCTGATCGCTGGTGAGTCTGCTCATGTGACAGCTCACCAGCGATCAGCTAACGATGTCCCAGCGATCCCATCCATGTCAGATCGTTGGTGGGATCGCTGGGACATTGAAGCGTGTAACGGGGCCCTAACATTTCTGATTTTAACGAGTCAACTTGTAATGTAAGGAGTACAGTTCATATAGTGTCTTGTGCTTGGGTGCGATGAAAACACAGGAGTCACAGGTTTGATATAGAAGGTCTTGTATTACTTCATACAAGTGGCAATAATAGTCACACAGTTTGCAGATACAAAAGCAGGAGACACAGCAGGCCAGAGTAACTTAAGCTCAGCAATCACTCTCACAACAGGTTCAGGATCTCTTCTCTGTTACCATAAGTCCATGCAAACGTGGATTTATCAAATAGCAAGGTTCCAAAGTCCACGAGTGTTCCAAAGTTCCACAATAGGAAATAACTGGAGTACAAGGTCCAAGGCTTCCAGGAGTCAGGTCACAGGTTCACTGCAGGCTTGATTCTGAAGCACTGATTGCTCAGCTGTGGCTGCTTAAGAAGCAAGAGGGAGAGAATCAGGGCGGGAACATGCAAGCTGGAAACTCCATTTTGACTGAGGGCAAGACAGCTGCAGCAAGACAGAAAGTAAAATGGCTGACGGAAAAACTGAGTTTCAGGAACATGTACACAGAACCTTACATTACTCCCCCCTTAGGGACAACCTCCGGATGACCTCAGACCAGGCTTGTGTGGGTACCTCTGATGAAACTGACGGAGCAAGCGAGGAGCATTAACGTTATTGACTGGTTCCCATGAATTGTCCTCCACTGGGTAGCCCTGCCATTTAATCAAATATTGTAACTGATTTCTATACAACCTGGAATCTAGAATCCTTTCCACCACAAATTCTTCCTGACCATCGACTAGCACTGGGTCAGGGCAAGGAGAAGAACGTACAGGAAACGTATTGGGTGTCGCAGCCTTTAGTAGAGATACATGAAAGACAGGGTGGATTCTCATAGTTCTGGGCAGTTGAAGACGACAAGCGACAGCACTTATAATTTTACTGATTTTATAAGGTCCAATGTATTTATGTCCCAACTTAGATGATGGAATTCTTAACTTAAGATTTCTGATTGACAGCCAGACCAGGTCTCCTACCTTGAAAGCTGGTGCAGGTTTACGAAATTTATCTGCGGCTTTCTTGTACCTTTCCTGAGCCAATTCCAGAATTCCCTTTAGAAGATCCATATTCTTTTGTAAAGACGTGATTCTTTCAGCCACTGCTGGCAAAGGCGTTTCTATGGGAAATCGAGGAAGAATATTAGGATGATAACCTAAATTGGAGTAAAAAGGAGACTGCTTAGTGGAGGCGCTCTGAGAGTTGTTATAAGAGAACTCAGCCAGTGGAAGTAGATCCACCCAATCATCCTGTAGATGGCAGATAAAGCAGCGAAGATACTGCTCCAGGGTCTGATTGGTTCGTTCCGTCTGTCCATTAGTCTGAGGATGAAAAGCAGAAGAAAGGTTCACTTTAATGTCCAATGCTGCACAGAAATTTTGCCAAAACCTTGAAGTGAATTGCACCCCTCGATCTGAAATAACCTCATCTGGTACTCCATGTAAACGAAACACATTTTTAATCATCAAATCTGATGTCTGTCTTGCAGTGGGTAAGCCGACACAAGGGATAAAATGAGCTGCTTTTGTTAAACGATCAACCACCACTAGAATGGTGTTCTTCCCTTGAGAGGTTGGTAACTCCACAATGAAGTCCATAGAAATGGATCCCCACGGGCGGGACGGGGTGGGAAGAGGTTGCAACAGACCAGTTGGTGAGGAGCGAGGTGTTTTGCATCTTGCACAGTGTTGTGAATGGGTTTGGGATGAGTTCTGAGCGGGGGCTCCCTCTGGTGGTTACAAGCGGTGCTAGTGAGGATTGGGAATCAGGTGTTACTGATTGGTCTTATTTAAGGGAATCATTTTCCCATCAGGGTTGCCGGTGATCAATTGTTCTGGTCTGAATCCTTCTTTCCAGTTTCCCTTGTAGCCTGCTGTGTCGTGTCTGCATCTCCTGCTATCAGATAAGACAATTTCTTATTTTGTGTTTTTGCTATATTTTTGCATTTTGTCCTGCACTTCTGTGGGGGCCTTCTGGGTCCCCTCCGGGGGCTTTTTGCCCTCTCAGTTTAGTCCAGCCACTGTGTTTTGTACTTTTGCTTTTTGCAGTTTTTTCAGTGGCTGCTGTTTTTGTTACACCAGAGAACTAATTTAGGTGGTAGAGGTCGTGTGATCTCAGGTGATTTTGAAATTAGTATGTTGGTGTTTTTCAGGGTTTTCTGGGATTGCAGTAAGTACCCTTCCTGTCCTTTTCTATTTAGATAGTTTGGGCCCCAGCGTTTGCTCATACTATTTTCTTTCTGTGTCAGTATTTCCTCTTGTCTAACCGCCATTATATGTTTGGGGGCTTTCTATTATCTTTGGGGTTCTGCTCCGGGGCAGATAGCTTTCCTATTTCTATCTTTAGGTGTAGTTAGTTTCTCAGGCTGTGACGAGGCGTCTAGGACCATCGTAGGAACGCTCCACGGCTGCCTCTAGTTGTGGTGGTTAGTCAGGGTACTGCAATCTCATAGATTCCAACTGCTCTGGTGTATTGCCTTTTTTACCTGCACTCCTCAGCTACCGTAACATAACAGTATCACCGGCCTTAAAAATTGTATGGTACTCACAGAAGGGAAAAAAAAAATATTTTGAAGGAAGAAAAGTTGTCAGAGATATTTTTCTGTTTGTTGCATTTTTTTTTTTTTTTTTTTTTTTCCCTCTGTATCTCTGGGTGCTGGGGAGGATCTTTTCTCCCAATGGAGTTTGCACAGTTGTCTGGCCGTGTGGATCAGCTTGCCACTGAGGTTCAGAGTATTGCTGCATATCTTGCTGGGTTGCCTGTTGTGGAGCCTGGGATCCCCATGCCGGATTTGTTTTCAGGGGATCGAGCTAAGTTTCAGAATTTCAAAAATAATTGTAAATTGTTTCTTGCCTTAAAATCTAAGTCCTCAGGAAACGCAGCGCAGCAGGTTCAAATTGTCATCTCTCTCCTGCGCGGCGATCCTCAGGATTGGGCTTTTTCCCTGACACCTGGGGATCCTGTTTTGAGTGATGTTGATGTATTTTTTCAGGCTTTGGGGTTATTGTACGATGAGCCTAATATCACTGATCAAGCTGAAAAAGCCTTGTTGGCATTAAATCAGGGGCTTGATGACGCTGAGTTATACTGTCAGAGATTCCGTAGGTGGGCAGTCCTGACCAAATGGAATGACGACGCTTTGGCGGCCCTTTTCCGGAAGGGTCTGTCGGATAATGTAAAGGATGTTATGGTGGGATTCCCTGTCCCCTCTGGTCTCAATGATTCTATGTCATTAGCGATTCAAATTGACAGACGTTTGCGTGAGCGGAGAAGTATGCGTGGAGTGGTGTTGCCTTGTGAGCCAGCTGCTGAGCCCATGCAGTGTGATGGAGTGGTGTCTGGGGCACAGCGTCATGAGTTTCGAAAGCGCAATGGGTTATGTTTCTACTGTGGTGATGCCTCTCATGCTATTTCAGTCTGCCCTAAGCGGGGAAGACGTTTTGCACGCTCAGTTGTCTTGGGTAGTGTTCAGACTAAGTTTTTATTAACTGTCACTCTGATATGCTCTCTGTCCTCATTTTCTGCTCAGGCTTTCGTTGATTCTGGAGCAGCTATTAACCTGATGGATTATGATTTTGCTAAACGTTGTGGATTTCCCTTGATACCCCTACAGAAGTCTATTCCCTACTGGGGATCGATTCTACCCCTTTGGCTGAGAATAAACCCCAGTTTTCTACTCAGGTGATAATGAGGGTTGAACCTGATCACCAGGAGTGCTGCAAATTTTTGGTTCTATATAATCTGCATGACATTATCGTGCTGGGTTTCCCTTGGTTACAGTCTCATAATCCTGTTTTGGATTGGAAATCTGTGTCTGTAACCAGTTGGGGCTGCCAATGTGTTAATACCAACACTCCTGTTTTTTCTGCCTCCCCCCAGGCTGAGGATGTTCCTGACTTTTTGTTTGATTTTTCTGATGTGTTTAGCGAAAGTAAATCTGCATCCTTACCTCCCCATAGGAGCTATGACTGCGCTATTGAATTAGTGCCAGGTAGTAAATTCCCTAAGGGTCGCCTCTTTAACTTGTCTATACCTGAACATGACGCTATGCGGTCTTATATCAAGGAATCATTGGAGAAGGGTCATATCAGACCATCCTCTTCACCCTTAGGTGCCGGTTTTTTCTTTGTGGCCAAAAAGATGGTTCATTAAGGCCGTGTATTGATTATCGTCTCTTGAACAATATTACTGTGAAATATCAATACCCGTTACCCTTGATTTCTGACCTGTTTTCCAGGGTGAAAAACGCTACTTGGTTTACCAAGCTTGACCTCAGGGGGGCGTATAACCTTATTCGCATTAAGCACGGGGATGAATGGAAGACGGCATTTAACACCCTGAAGGGCATTTTGAGTACCTTGTGATGCCCTTTGGGCTCACTAATGCTCCTTCCGTCTTCCAGTCCTTCATGAATGACATTTTCAGGGATTTTGTGGACAAGTTTCTGATTGTTTATTTGGATGATATCTTGATTTTTTCTAATGACTGGGACTCTCATGTGAAACATGTTCGAACTGTATTCCAGATTTTGAGACAGAATGCTCTGTATGTGAAGGGATCAAAGTGTCTTTTTGGCGTACAGAAGATCTCATTTCTGGGATTCATTTTGTCCCCATCTGTTATTGAAATGGACCCGGTCAAGGTTCAGGCCATCTGTGATTGGGTCCAACCTACTTCATTAAAGGCTCTTCAGAGATTTTTGGGTTTTGCCAATTTTTATCGTAAATTTATTGGTAATTTCTCTGTTATTGTTAAACCATTAACTGATTTGACCAGAAAGGGTTCTGATGTGGTGAATTGGCCTCCTGAGGCAGTCTCTGCGTTTCAGGAACTTAAGCAGAGATTCACTTCTGCTCCTGTTCTACGGCAGCCTGATGTTTCTCTGCCATTTCAGGTGGAGGTTGATGCCTCTGAAATTGGGGCAGGTGCCGTTTTGTCCCAAAAAGATCCAGAGACCTCTAAAAGTAACCCTTGTGCCTTTTTCTCTCGAAAATTTTCTCCTACTGAACGTAATTATGACGTGGGTAATCGGGAGTTATTGGCCATGAAGTGGGCTTTTGAAGAGTGGAGACATTGGCTGGAGGGAGCCAAACATCAGGTGGTGGTCCTTACGGACCATAAGAATCTGGTCTATCTGGAATCTGCCAAGCGACTCAATCCTAGACAGGCCAGGTGGGCCTTGTTTTTCACACGTTTTAATTTTGTGGTTTCCTTTCTTCCTGGCACTAAGAATGTTAAGGCGGATGCCCTCTCGAGGAGTTTCCTTGCGGACTCTCCTGAGCTATCTGATCCCTCTGTTATTTTGAAGGAGGGTGTAGTTCTTTCCGCCATCTCGCCTAATTTGAGACTTGCTCTGGAGGGGTGTCAGGAGGATAGGCCCGAGCGCTGCCCTGTTGGAAAATTGTTTGTCCCGGACCAATGGAAAAAGAGTGTGATGTCTGAGATTCATTGTTCCGCATTGGCTGGGCATCCCGGAATTTTTGGTACCAGAGACTTGGTTAGTCGGTCCTTTTGGTGGCCTACCTTGTCTCGCGATGTCAGGGAATTTGTGCAGTCCTGCGGGACTTGCTCTCGCTCCAAGCCTTGCTCTCGCTCTAGTGGTTTGTTGATGCCATTGCCTGTGCCCAAGAGACCATGGACCCATATCTCTATGGATTTCATTTCCGATCTTCCTGTTTCTCAGAGAATGACCACCATCTGGGTAATTTGTGATAGGTTTTCCAAAATGATACATCTTGTGCCATTACCTAAGTTGCCTTCCTCCTCTGAATTGGTGCCGTTGTTCCTTCAGCACGTGGTTCGTTTACACGGCATTCCTGAGAACATTGTGTCTGACAGAGGAGTCCAGTTTGTTTCCAGATTTTGGAGGACTTTTTGTTCTAAACTGGGTGTTCAATTGTCTTTCTCCTCGGCATTTCATCCTCAGACCAATGGTCAAACTGAGAGAACAAACCAGACATTGGAGACTTATCTAAGATGCTTTGTGTCTGCTGATCAGGATGACTGGGTCTCTTTTTTGCCTTTGGCTGAGTTTGCTCTTAATAATAGGGCTAGCTCTGCCACTTTGATGTCTCCGTTTTTCTGTAATTCTGGGTTTCACCCTCGATTTTCTTCAGGACAGACGGAGGCTTCTGTCTGTCCAGGTGTTGACTCTGTTGTTGAGCGTATGCAGCAGATTTGGGACCAGGTAGTGGAGAGGTTGTCCCTCTCTCAGGAGAAGGCCCAGCGGTTTGCTAACCGGCATAGGACTGATGGTCCTCGGTTTAAAGTGGGGGACTTGGTCTGGTTGTCCTCAAAGAATATTCCTATGAGAGTAGCATCTCCTAAATTTAAGCCTAGGTTCATTGGACCTTATAAGATCATGGAGATTATTAATCCTGTTTCTTTTCGTTTGCTTCTTCCAGGGACATTTAAGATCCATAAGTGTTCCACAAGTCCTTGTTGAAGAGGTTTGTTGAGCCAGTGGTTCCTGCTGCTGTGCCTCCTGACCCTGTTTTGGTTGAGGGCAATCTGGAGTATGTGGTTGAGAAAATATTGGATTCTCGTTTTTCTAGACGAAGACTCCAGTATTTGGTTAAATGGAGAGGTTATGGTCAGGAAGATAATTCTTGGGTGTTTGCTTCGGACATCCATGCTAGGAGACTTATCCGTGCGTATCATAGAACTCATCCTGACCGACCTGGTTGCTCAAATGAGGGTTCGGTGACCCCTCCTCAAGGGGGGGGTACTGTTGTGAATGGGTTTGGGATGAGTTCTGAGCGGGAGGCTCCCTCTGGTGGTTACAAGCGGTGCTAGTGAGGATTGGGAATCAGGTGTTACTGATTGGTCTTATTTAAGGGAATCATTTTCCCATCAGGTTGCCGGTGATCAATTGTTCTGGTCTGAATCCTTCTTTCCAGTTTCCCTTGTAGCCTGCTGTGTCGTGTCTGCATCTCCTGCTATCAGATAAGACAATTTCTTATTTTGTGTTTTTGCTATATTTTTGCATTTTGTCCTGCACTTCTGTGGGGGCCTTCTGGGTCCCCTCCGGGGGCTTTTTGCCCTCTCAGTTTAGTCCAGCCACTGTGTTTTGTACTTTTGCTTTTTGCAGTTTTTTCAGTGGCTGCTGTTTTTGTTACACCAGAGAACTAATTTAGGTGGTAGAGGTCGTGTGATCTCAGGTGATTTTGAAATTAGTATGTTGGTGTTTTTTCAGGGTTTTCTGGGATTGCAGTAAGTACCCTTCCTGTCCTTTTCTATTTAGATAGTTTGGGCCCCAGCGTTTGCTCATACTATTTTCTTTCTGTGTCAGTATTTCCTCTTGTCTAACCGCCATTATATGTTTGGGGGCTTTCTATTATCTTTGGGGTTCTGCTCCGGGGCAGATAGCTTTCCTATTTCTATCTTTAGGTGTAGTTAGTTTCTCAGGCTGTGACGAGGCGTCTAGGACCATCGTAGGAACGCTCCACGGCTGCCTCTAGTTGTGGTGGTTAGTCAGGGTACTGCAATCTCATAGATTCCAACTGCTCTGGTGTATTGCCTTTTTTACCTGCACTCCTCAGCTACCGTAACATAACAGCACAGACTTCACATGAAGTGACATAGTTTAAAACATCCTTCCTGCAAGTGGGCCACCAAAAGAAACGAGAAAGAAATTCCTGTGTCTTTAGAATTCCTCTATGCCCAGCTATCTTGGAATCGTGAATGAGTTGCAATACTCTTAATCTGACTGTTTCAGGAATATACAGACGTTGTCCCTGAATCCACACACCATTCTTAAAGACAAGACTTACGTCCCTTGGGGGTTGTGCCAAAAAGGAATCCGCATGGTATGCTTCCTTGATGTCCTTAAGTAGTCTTGATTATGAATCACTCCCAGGAATCTAGAGTCAGGAAGAATAGTCTTAGGAGGAGTAAGTGGACGTGTCTCTGCTGAATAAATCCTAGAGAGTGCATCAGCCTTTCCATTGCGTGATCCTGGTCTATAAGAAATGATAAAATTAAATTGGTTTAAGAAAAGATTCCAGCGAGCCTGGCGAGGAGTCAGGCACTTAGCCGACCTGATAAATTCAAGGTTACGATGGTCTGTCAGGACGACTATTTGCTGTGCAGCTCCCTGAAGAAGGTGTCTCCATTCTTTGAAGGCGGCAATAATGGCCAACAACTCTCTATTGCCCACATCGTAGTTCCTCTCAGCCGAAGACAACTGCTGGGAAAAGAAGGCACAGGGATGCAAGACATTCTTCTCACCTGTTCTCTGAGAGAGTATAGCTCCAACGGCACAGTCTGAAGCATCCACCTCTATTATGAAGGCAAGTTCGGGGTTGGGATGTACTAAGATAGGTGCAGTGGTAAATTTATCTTTTAGACGGGAAAATGCTTCCTGGGCTTGGGGAGTCCAGGAGAACCTAGACTCTTTCCGGGTAAGTTGGGTGATAGGTGACACTACCTCAGAGAAATTCCTAATGAAACGTCTATAGAAGTTGGCAAACCCGATGAAGCGCTGCACCTCCTTCACATTTCTAGGACTTGGCCAATCCTTGATGGCTTGGGTCTTGCTTCCATCCATACTAATTCCTTGTGTAGACAGTACATACCCCAGAAATTGAATTTCGGTCCTATGGAATTCACACTTTTCAAGTTTGATGTAAAGATGATTTTGTCTTAGACGTTCCAAGACCATTCTCACATGTCCATGATGTTCCTCTGTGGAGTTAGAAAAAATTAGAATATCATCCAAATAAATCACCACGAATGTATCTAGGAGATCCCTGAAGATGTCATTCACCAAGTGTTGGAAAGTGGCTGGGGCGGTACTCAGACCAAAAGGCATAACTAGATATTCAAAGTGTCCATAGCGTGACCTGAATGCAGTCTTCCATTCATCCCCAGGTCTAATACGGACTAAGTTATAGGCCCCACGGAGATCTAGTTTAGAGAAAATTTTGGCATGTCGCACTCTCTCCAATAACTCAGGGATTAAAGGCAATGGATAACGGTTTCAAATAGTAACCTTATTGAGTTCCCTATAGTCTACGCAGGGTCTCAGAGATCCATCTTTCTTCTTTACAAACAAGATGGGTGCACCTGCAGGAGATGAAGAGGGGCGTATGAAGCCCTTGGCTAGATTTTCGTCTATGTAATCCTTTAAAGCCTTTAGCTCGGGCCCCGCCAGGGGGTAGATCTTACCAAAAGGTATCTCTGCTCCAGGCAATAATTCAATTGGACAATCATATGGACGGTGAGGGGGAAGCTGGTCAGCGTTCTTCTTGTCACATAAATCCACATAGTCCTGGTATACAGCTGGTAGTTCAGGGACTGACATGGTTCCTTTAGGAACAGAGCAAGCTGAAACTTTTGGACTCCTCTGTTTCTGTTTCTCTGGAAAGTGTAATTCCTTGGTCTCCCAGTTAATGGTAGGATTCTGAGCCTGCAGCCATGGTAGCCCTAGAATAATGGGAAAGTGGGGAGAAGAGATAAGCATAAAGGACAGTTTGTCTTGATGATCTTTACCCATAAGAACCCTCAAAGGCTCTGTTTCCTGATCCACTGGTCCAGAGGTCAGCAGGGAGCCATCCACAGTTTCCATCTGTACTGGAGTAGCCTTCTTCACTGAACGTATCCCCTGTTTCAGAGCAAAGGAGACATCCATAAAATTTCCACTTGCCCCTGAGTCGATCATAGCAGAGCTAGACACCCAAGCTGAGTCAACCCAGAGTTTGATGGAAAGAAAGCAATGAGAATTGTTTTTCTTACAACTCAGCTGGGACACCGCTGAGGAAACTTGAAAAATTGCAGCGTTTACACAGTCAACGTCCTCAGAAGTAACGGAGTTTAAGTCCGAGAAATCAAGATCTGTTGCTGCAGATCTCTCTGGAGCCTGAGGCTCGGACCTAACAGATCCCCTCTCGCAACACTCACAGTGAATGAGTGCTGCAGTAGTCTTACGAGAACGGCTGGGGCAGTTTATAATGAAGTGCCCTGACTTACCACAATAGAAACATAGATTCTCCTTAAAACGATGTTCCTTGCGTGCATCACTAACCCGTCGTTGTAAAGAGTCTACCTGCATGGGTTCAGGTTCAGGTTCCCGTGTGATCCTACTCAAAGGTTCCTTAGCTGGAGAGGAAGGTAGGAAAAGGTTAGTGCGATTGCTTTCGAACCATCTCTCTTGCCTGCGTTCAGTCAGACGAGTATCAATACGGATGCAGTAGTTAATAAAGTCACCTAACGCAGTGGGAGGGTCGGCACGAGCAAGTTCATCCTTAATCAGTGGAGATAACCCTTTTCGAAAAATAGATTTTTTGGCGGAACTGTCCCAGGTGGTATCAAGGGCCCATCTCCTGAAATCCAAGGCATATTCAGCTACCGAGTGCTTACCTTGGCGCAAAGCTAACATGGCTGCTTCAGCTGTTGCACCTCGATTGGGGTCATCAAACACCTGCCCCATGGCTGAAATGAAAGCATCAAGATGATCCAAACATTCATCCTCAATCTCAATCAGAGGGTTTGCCCACATCAAAGCCTTGTTGGTAAGCAACATAATTATAGTAAGCACTTTAGATCGTTCAGTGGGAAATTGTGAAGCATGTGCAGAAAAAAAAAGATTGCATTGATTAATAAATCCCTGAATTTCTCACGTTCACCGCCAAAACGAAAAGGGGGCAACTTAGGAATCCCAGAACTCGGGGCTACGGCAGGAGCCTGGACTCGCTCCTCTAGAACCTCAATCCTGGATCGCAAATCCTGGGCAGTCTGTCCAAACACTTGCAAATTGTGATTAGTGAGGTCCTGTAGGTTTGTAAAACGGGTTTTTATAGTCTGCAAATCTGCAAGGATGTTATCAGTCACTCCGCAAAGTTCCTTTATGCGGGCCTCCATTTTCCAGATCTTTTAAGACAGGAGTACTGGAAGGAGAGGAGAAGAAAAAAAAACAATAGTGTTTACCTGTGGTAACACTGCAGAGAGAAAAAAAAATTAAGGGAACTGCTCACCTGGAATGGTTGTGAGAAGTCACAACCACTATCATCACAGAAAGTTCAACCGGACATCTGATATCCACAGTTACAGCAGACACAAAAGAGGAAAGAAAAAAAAAACAATAGTGTTTACCTGTGGTAACACTGCAGAAAATAAAACTTAAGGGAATTGCTCACCTGGAATGGTTGTGAGAAGTCACAACCACTGTCATCACAGAAAGTACAACCGGACATCTGATATCCACAGTTACAGCAGACACAGCCTTTCCAGACCCAGCAGACACTAACGTTTGGCTTCAGAATCTTGTAATGTAAGGAGTACAGTTCATATAGTGTCTTGTGCTTGGGTGCGATGAAAACACAGGAGTCACAGGTTTGATATAGAAGGTCTTGTATTACTTCATACAAGTGGCAATAATAGTCACACAGTTTGCAGATACAAAAGCAGGAGACACAGCAGGCCAGAGTAACTTAAGCTCAGCAATCACTCTCACAACAGGTTCAGGATCTCTTCTCTGTTACCATAAGTCCATGCAAACGTGGATTTATCAAATAGCAAGGTTCCAAAGTCCACGAGTGTTCCAAAGTTCCACAATAGGAAATAACTGGAGTACAAGGTCCAAGGCTTCCAGGAGTCAGGTCACAGGTTCACTGCAGGCTTGATTCTGAAGCACTGATTGCTCAGCTGTGGCTGCTTAAGAAGCAAGAGGGAGAGAATCAGGGCGGGAACATGCAAGCTGGAAACTCCATATTGACTGAGGGCAAGACAGCTGCAGCAAGACAGAAAGTAAAATGGCTGACGGAAAAACTGAGTTTCAGGAACATGTACACAGAACCTTACACAACTTTTTCTGTCCCTACGTTTGGAAACTAGCACTACATATACGTGCCAAGAGCAAATCCCGGACATCATAAAGGGGTGTTCTATTTTTCTTTCTTCAGGGGCACAAGGCTCCTCTGCCTCCTGGCACCCTTCTTTCTAGTGGATGGTGTGCCCCCAAACATTGACAGCTTGGTAGTACTGTTGTTCTGATCTATGTGTTCTCCATGTTGCATGTTCTGTCTTCTTAGGCTGTGGTTCCACGGTCCGGAACCACAGCGCTTTGGACGGAGCGGAAATTCCGCTCCGTCTAAGCCCCGCCCCCTTATGACGCGCGATCTTTCCGGAGGTGTTCAGGACACCTCCGGAACACCTCCGGAAAGAACGCAGGGCTACATAGCCCTGTGTGAAATTCTGTTGCGGCGATGCACCGTCGCCGCAACACGCGAGGACATGCTGCGGTCTGAAAAGACGCGCCGCATGTCCGTTTACGCAGGTCTGCCACCTGCGTGTTGTTACGCATAGTGGAGACGGGATTTCTTTAAATCCCCTCCACTATGCTGTAACATCTGGACGCTGCGTGTTTGGCGCTGCGCCAGCGCACAGCGCCAAACACGCAGCGTTTACTGATCGTGGAAACTCACCCTTACGCATTTTCACTGAGTGAAATCTGATATACAGCATAAACTTTTTCTGTCTTCATAAATAAGCAGAGACCGTTCTCTCTAGTCTAACTTGTTTATTTGTCAACAGATGTTTTTATAGAACAAAAATGTATGTGTGTGGTAAAACTGCAAGAATACAAATAAAAGGTATTGTAATACTATTGTAGGAACTCGAGGATTCTGATAGCGTGGGGCAATGAACAATCAGAGACGGGTTTCTTTGAATGCAAATAATGTATTTGTGAAACAGCAAAACACCCAAAAACAATATTCAAACAACCCGTAGTGACATGCAATGAAACGAGTCCATATATATACACAAGTCCAGTTATATGAATCCGGATATATAAGTCCTTGAACCTCTATAGCGAGGGCGGTGAAGTTCTTACGACGGAATCCTCACACAAATGTGACCACAAGGTAAGTCTGATACACAGGTAACGTGGCTGGATTTACACACTGCTGGTGTGTGAAGAGTCAGATCCAGGTATGCAGAAAACACAGGGAGGTCCAGGAACAAGTTAATCTCAGTTGTGGCTTAATTCAGTGAAGTCCAACAACAAGTTCATATGTCAGTAAGATTCCAGTAACAGTTCCAACAGCTCTCACCAGAGGTAGTGCACGAAGGGTTAAACAGCAACAGTTCAGAAACACAGTTCTTATCAGATGGAGTGAACCAAGGGTTAAATTCCCAAGTCAACAGGTTAGTGATAACACAGTACGTGCAACTTACATATGCAGAGAATGTCCAGAGCCATGGGTAGAAACTGCTGTGGCTGAGAAACACCTGAAGATAAGGTTATGCACTTTCCTTGTAAATACACAAAAGATCTGTGAGGAACAAAGCAGCTGGGTTGCAGGGAAAGGGAAGCAGAATACTCCAGCAGGGAAGCCAGCACCTGAGCCGGGTTTTAAACAAACGAACAGGAAGTAGGGCACACAAAACAGCAAACTGCATTTTAACAAAGGGCAAAATCATTGACAAAGTTACCTAGAAAACCCGGAATACTGACAGGTATAAGTATTGAGCTTAGAATATTACACCATTTACAATTAATAGTGAAAGCAGCACACAGCAAGATGGAGATTGTACATGTGAACACATGAACTAGCAACAATCACCATCTAATTTAATAACAGTTCTGAATACACAATACCACAGAACAGAGATAATTTCCTTAGCAGATATATTTTATCCAGGATAATGGAGTTTTAGTAACATAATGCAGGTGAAAGTTTTACAAAACTGTTCTGCTAGACTGCTTGTTGCAAAATGACTGCTTCACCAGGACCTTCTTATCCAAAATGCATTGGATTCTCCTACAATGCAACTGACAGCTTTACAGAGAAACAACATGTAATATGTAGAGTCACTGTCCCCACATGCTGCCCCTCTCCCATGGCAGGGACTCCGACTCACCACCACAGCCCCCTATTCTGCTCCTTCCGCGCTTGTTGCTGCCCAGGGTGTGCGCAGATCCCCGGGCACTGTGCTTAGGGCGTGCATGCTCCCTCCTTCTTAAAAAGGCCAGAGAGATTGGGAGGCACTTATTATTTAAGGCACCTCCACCTGTATGGAGGTGCCTGTGCAATGTTGTTTGTTCCAAAGCACGCTTGCTACTTTTCAGGTCCCTGTCCGCTAGTAATGCTACTGTCTGTCCCTAATCACCTTGCTAGTACTTGCCTTGTCAGTCAGTATTACAGCTGGATCTGCCTTCATCCACCATGCCAGTCTGCATAATACACGGACTCGCCTGCACCTGCTGTGCCAGTCTGTATACCAGCCGGACCCGCCTACACCTGCCGTGCCAATCTATATCAGCCGGACCCACCAGCACTTGCCGTACCAATCTGTATACTAGCCGCACTAGTCCGCACCTGCCTGTTTCTACTGTCCTCTCCTTCCGGGCCATTCCAGCTTCCAGTCCCTGGAGTCAGCTGCCATGCGTCCATGGTCTGTCCTGGAGTAATACCTAGTGTTCATCGGGAGCCAAGCCTAACCCCACCATCAGGGGCTTTAGTAAAATGTCAGGTGCTCATCTAGTCACACTCCTCCTGGCTCTCCTCGAACCATGTCACAGTGGTCCAACCACTCCCTTTACAGTTTGCATACAGCATGGACATGGAATCCGCTGGTTCTCAGGCTTCCTCCATCTCAGACCAGCACCAGGAGGTCTGCAAGAAAGACCAGCAAGATAAATCCTCTCCTACCTGCGAATGGTAACTACCCTCCTAACATCCACAGCTACCCAAGCTGCAACCATCTCGGCTGTGACCTTTCAGCCTGCCAGCTATGTACCAGGTTCCAGACCCCATCTGTCAGCTCCTCCACGTTATGTCAGTTACCCTTCCCTACGTCGGGGCTTTATTAATCAGTGCATGCTGCACTTCAAACTCTTGGCTCATCAGTTTGTCTCAGATCGGGCCAAAGTGGCTTTCATCATGTTCCATCTCAGTGTCAGGGACACCGCACTGCACATGCTCACTGAGCCAGTGCACGTGTCCTGAGTGAACCAACTGTGCCCCAAGATACCTGTAGACGTGTGTTTCTGTAGAACAGGACCTTCCGCAGCATGTGACTGCCAAGGGGCGGAGCCGGCCACACTTCTCTCAGAGGCAGCAGTAATGAATGATGTGTACTACAGACTAACAGGACCTGCAGCACATGACTGCTGGGGGCGTGGCCTAAGCTCCAGAGATCTAGGAACTGCAGGAAAACTCCTAGCAGGGTAACTACGAGATAAAGTTACCAAGGGGCAAAGACAGGGACGAAAACCAGGACTGGCCGAGATCAGAGCACAAGATAGCACGACAGTACCAAAGGATTAGACAGAATGGATAGTCAGGACGTAGCAATAGATCAGTAAACCAGAGCGAGCAATAGACAGTACAATAGGGACAAAACAGTAACGGAGTATCGATAGCCAAGCCAGGAGGTCAGAACCGGAGAAGACAATATAAGCAAAACGTGAGACAGAGAGCAGAGTGAGCAAACAGACCGGGTCATACACGGGAGTCAAACAAGCAGAGCAGTACACACGCAAACCAGGGGAGTCAAATACACAGTCACAACGAAAGTATAGCTGACAGAGAACCTCCCTCTGGACTGGGTATAAATACCCTCCCAGATCCAAAGGGAGGCCAGCAAAAGTTAACCCTGAATGGACAGGACATTAACCATGTCCTATACCATGACACTCAGGGGTGAAGCTCTTGTGTGGCTCAATCCCTTGTGTTGAACCTTCAGTCATTTCTTTATGCCTTTTGTAAGGTCTTCAATGAGCCCAGCTGTGTCTCCTCCACAGCATCTTCTCTCTTCAGACTATGCCAAGGAAACCTCACAGTGGGCCAGTACGCAGTTCGTTTCTGTATACTGTCGTCTGAACTCGCCTGGAATAATGAGGCTTTCGTGGCCACCTACTGGGAGGGCCTTTCTGGTCAAATCAAAGATGAGCTGTCCAGTCGTGATATACCCACCTCACTGGATTACCTGGTGTCTCTGGCAACTTGGATCAACATCATGTTTCAAGAGCGTTTTAAAGAGGTGCCCTGAGAGAGAAGACTTGCATGCTTGGCTCCTACCTTCAAAGGTTGATGTTACAGAAAGTTTCAGCTTTGGTATCCTCTCCAGAGTCCATGCAAATTGATCAGGTGAAGATGGCCAAGCATCATCAGGAGTCCCGCTGTGCTGAGAGAAGGTGCTTCTATTGTGGCAGTCCTGAGCATGCAATCTTCTCCTGTCCACAGAAATCAGGAAACTCCAGTGCCTAAGGTCAGTTGGAGAGGCCACCCTGGGCGGGAGTCACTCCTCTCCATCGCTGACTCCGACTGTATCCATTTCCTGGGACAACATCCGTTTTGTTGTTTTGGCTTACCTGGATGTTGGACGTTGTAGAGCAGTATAAAATCCTGATCCAATGTCTACAGGATCCATTGGTGATTTCATTGGTTGATAGAAAACCTCTTTCTGAGACCATTCTTTTCGTTACCGAGCCTGTGAAACTTTGGGTGGGAATGCTACCCCTAGGAGAAGATTCCTCTTTACGTGCTGTCGAGTCTGCCTCACACTCTACTTCTAGGTCTGACATATATGCGGAGACATGATCCTATCTTGGACTTTAAATCTCCATTGGGGACAGGAGTGCCAAGTGACTTGTCTACTCCCTATTCGTCCTGCTCGACCTCCGGCTTCTCTATCTAATTTCCCTGGCTTCCCTGCATCATACCGGATGTATGCTGACAAAAAGGAGACTGAGACGCTACCACCTCATAGGCCGTATGACTACCCTATTGATCTTCTTCCTGGCACTTCACCTCCACGAGGTCGAATTTACCCCCTGTCACAGGATGAGACCCGAGTCATGTCTGAGAATATTTAAGAGTCTTACCAGGGAATTTATCAGGAAGTCTTCCTGTCCAGCTGGAGCAGGATTCTTTTATGTGAAGAAAAAGGACGGTTCTCTTCGACCTTGTTTCGATTATAGGAGGCTCAACCAAATTACGATCAAAAATAAATATTCCCTGCCTCTCATCTCCGAGCTGTTTGATCGTCTCAAAGGTTCCAGAGTCTTCACAAAACTCCACCTCCGGGGGACGTACAACATGATCCGAATATGCGAGGGAGATGAATGGAAGATGGTATTTAATACCCACGATGGCCATTATGAGTATCGTGTAATGCTGTTTGGACTCTGTAGTGCCCCTGCAGACTTTCAAGAACTGGTGACCGACATCTTTCGGGATCTTCTCTACCCGTGTGTGGCAGTTTACTTGGACGATATTTTGGTGTTCTCTACTAATCTTCCGTTCCACCACAGGGATGTTCACCAGGTTCTGCAAAGATTCAGGAAGAACCGACTGTATACCAAGTATGAAAAATGCGTCTTCGAACAGACTTTTCTTCCATTTGTTGGGTACATCATCTCTGAGATTGACCTGAAAATGGACCCTGAGAAGGTGTCCACCATCTTGAAATGGCCCTGTCCTGATGGTCTGAAAGCTATCTAGTGGTTTCTCAGATTCGCAAACTACCGCCAGTTCATTCTGCATTTCTCCTTTCTGACTGCTCCTATCTTAACCTTGACCCGCAAGAGGGCAAACCCTAAGATATGGACTCCCGAGGCAGTGAATGCCTTTGTGTCTTTAAAATACGCCTTCTCCTCAGCTCTGATGCTGCTTCGACCAGCCAATAATAAGCAATTCTACTTGGAAGTGGATGCTTCTTCCTCAGGAGCCGTTCTTGCCCAGAAGTCTCCTTCAGGCCATATCGTGACCTGTGCCTTCTTTTCCAAGATCTTCTCAGGTTCAGGTCACAATTACTCGATTGGCAACTGAGAGCTGTTAGCAATTAAACTAGTTCTGGAGGAGTGGCGGTTCCTGCTTGAAGAAGCAATGCACCTGGTGATCATTTACACAGGCCACATTCTTGTGGTGAGTCTGCAGATCGGCTGAATCCACACAAGCCAGGTGGTCTCTGTTCTTCGCCGGCTTCAACTTTATTCTCCATTTTCGGTCACCTGATAAGAACGTCAAAGCGGACGCACTCTCTAGATGTTTTCTCTGTTCCGACCAGGAGGAGGAGCCTCTCGCTGAACCCTTCAAAATAATTTTGGTCATTCTGTTGGATTTATCCAGGCTTCCTTCCTGAAAGACTTACGTTTCTGAACCAGATAGGAAGTGGGTCCTCCTGTGGGGTCACTCGTCTAAGTTGGCTAGCCATGCCGACAGAAGAAAATGTCTCTCCTCATTTCCTGACATTATTGGTGGCCAACCCTGCACAAGAATATCAATTCTGTCTGTTCCTTTTGTGTCCAGAACAAGACTCAGAAACAGCTTTCAACCGGCCGACTACTTTACCCTTACCATCTGCTCCCTGGCAGCATATTGCAATGAATTTCATGACTCATCTTCCAGTATTGTCAGGGTGTACACTCATCTGGGTGGTTGTGAATCTCTTTTCCAAGATGGCTTATTTCACTCCACTCTCCGGTCTTCCATCTGCTCTAGTGCTTGCAGACTAGTTTATTCTACATATTTTCCGTCTCCATGAATTCTCGCTCGATATTGTCTCGGGTAGAGGCATCCAGTTTACTTCTCGCTTCTGGAGGGCCTCCTGCAAGCTACTGAATGTCACTCTAGATTTTTCTTTAGCCTACCATCCTAAATCCAATGGTCAGATAGAGCGGGTCAATCAGATCCTGTCCAACTTCCTGCAGCACTTTGTTAATGCCCACCACAATGACTGGGCTGAACTCCTGTCTTGAGACGAATTCTCATACAAGAACCATGTAAATGAATCCTCTCCCAAATCTGTTTTTTTTTTGTCTGAGGTTAACATCCCAATATTCCGTTCTCTGTTTCTACTACCTCTGATATTCCTGCTGCTCAATCCTTTGTCAAGGGTTTTTCTAAAATCTGGGAAGACATCAAGTCCACCTTACTGAAGTCCTCTGAACGGATGAAAAGACACACAGACAAGAGACATCTGGATCCGCTTGCTTCGTCCTGGGGACAAGGTCTGGGTGTCATCTGTCTGTCTCAAGTTGCCCTCATATAAACTAGGCCCTCGCTTCATCGGTGCATTAGATGTTATGTTTCTGTAGCTGAGGAGGACAGGAACAACAGCAGGGCAGCCGAACACCTGAGATGTTGGTAACTGATGGGTTGCAGATTCCTAAACTAACGACACAACTAGAGGTAGCCGTGGAGCGATCCTACGTTGATCCTAGACGCTTTGTCACAGCCTGAGAGATAACTACACCTAAAGGCAGAAAGATGAAAGCTATCTGCCCCGGAGCAGATCCCCAAAGAAAATAGGAAGCCCCCAAACATATAATGGCGGTTAGACAAGATGAAAATACAAACATAGGCAGAAAATAGACTGAGCAAACGCTGGGGCCACAAGCTGACTAAATAGGATAGGACAGGAGAGATTACTTTCTGCAACCCAGAAAACCCTACAAAAATCCAACAATTCTGATTACAAAAATACTGAGATCACACGATCTCGCCACCCACTAAATCAGGTCTCAGTGTGAACAAAAACCAAGCCGCAGCCGCTGAAAAAACAGGAAAGAGCAAATGAGCAAATAACAGTGGTTGCAGATAAACTGTGAGGAGCTCAGGCCCCAGGAGGGGACCTGGCTGACCTCCACAAAAGTGTAGAAAACAATGCAAAAAGCAAGCACAAAAAGAAAAGCAAAAAATATCTTATCTGAAAGCAGGAGATGCAGGCAAGACTCCAGCAAACTTCCAAATGAACCAGGAACCAAAATTGAGACAAGAACAATTGATCACCAGCAACCATCATGGGAGGGAACCTCCCTTATATCAGACCAGTCAGTGAACCCAGATTGCCACTCCTCGCTGAAAGGTTCAGTACTGTCTGTAACCACCAGAGGGAGCCTCTGCTCAGAAACCATCTCTAACACATTCACAACAGTTAGAGGTACTGGAATAGATTAATCTAGTGGCCTACAGTCTCAAACTCCCAGCCTCTTAAAGGGTTGTTCAGTACTTTAAATTAACCCCCCCAATGTATCCCCCCCAGTGCCCCTAATGAATTTTGTACCTCATGTTGCCTATACTGCCTGTGAGCGGCTGTCACGCTGTCTCTGCATACAGGAGGACCGGGGTCTATGCTGACCCTAAGCTGGGGTCCTGACTAATCCCTCTACCTGGAGGTACTGTTGATGGTACAGAGGTCCAGGCCGCCAGCGTAACCCTATCTCCTGTGAATCCCTGACCACTGTAATCTAGTCCTGAGAAGGACCCCGATTACCACCACAGGGAAACGGGAAGGTAACTGCCTACACACAGTGTAAGACGAACGAGACAGTACAAGGGGTAAAACAAAAGACACCTTGCATACAAAACTACCACTACAGAGGGAACACCAACGGGTAAGGAGATAAATAATAAAGCGAGGAGAGGAGAAAACCACAACAGGTACTCTTAGCTTTAGATTTCTCAATATGATCCGCTCTGCTGGTCTGCATGAATGCTTTCACCGACACTTCCCTAGCAGACAGGCAGGTATTTGAAGGAAACCAATTATCGCAACATTAATTGCAGCTGAGCGAGGCTGGTCTTGTCCAGCACAGAGAGAGGGAGATGTTGTGAATGGACTTGAAATGAGTTCTGAGCAGAGGCTCCCTCTGGTGGTTACAAGCGGTACTGGACTGTCCAGTGAAGATTGTGAGGAGTGGGAATCAGGTGTTACTGACTGGTCTTATATAAGGGAGTCGCCTTTCCCCATCAGGGTTGCCGGTAAACAATTGCTCTGGTCTCAATCCTTGAGTCCTGTTTCCTTTGTAGCCTGCTGTGTCATGTCTGCATCTCCTGCTAACAGATAAGACATTTTCTTCTTTTTGTTTTTGTGCTTGATTTTTGCATTTTGTCCTGCACTTCTGTGGGGGCCTTCAGGGTCCTGTTGTGAATGGGTTTGAGATGAGTTCTGAGCAGAGGCTCCCTCTGGTGGTTACAAGCGGTACTAGTGAGGATTGTGAGGACTGGGAATCAGGTGTTACTGATTGGTCTTATATAAGGGAGTCATTTTCCCATCAGGGTTGCCGGTGATCAATTGTTCTGGTCTGAATCCTTCTTTCCAGTTTCCCTTGTAGCCTGCTGTGTCGTGTCTGCATCTCCTGCTATCAGATAAGACAATTTCTTATTTTGTGTTTTTGCTATATTTTTGCATTTTGTCCTGCACTTCTGTGGGGCCTTCTGGGTCCCCTCCGGGGGCTTTTGCTCTCTCAGTTTAGTCCAGCCACTGTGTTTTGTACTTTTGTTTTTTCCAGTTTTTTTTCAGTGGCTGCTGTTTTGATTTTTTTACACCAGAGAACTAATTTAGGTGGTAGAGGTCGTGTGATCTCAGGTGATTTTGAAATTAGTAGAGTTGGTGTTTTTTCAGGGTTTTCTGAGATTGCAGTAAGTACCCTTCCTGTCCTTTTCTATTTAGATAGTTTGGGCCCCAGCGTTTGCTCATACTATTTTCTTTCTGTGTCAGTATTTCCTCTTGTCTAACCGCCATTACATGTTTGGGGGCTTTCTATTATCTTTGGGGTTCTGCTCCGGGGCAGATAGCTTTCCTATTTCTATCTTTAGGTGTAGTTAGTTTCTCAGGCTGTGACGAGGCGTCTAGGACCAACGTAGGAACGCTCCACGGCTGCCTCTAGTTGCGGTGGTTAGTCAGGGTACTGCAATCTCATAGATTCCAACTGCTCTGGTGTATATCCTTTTTTACCTGCACTCCTCAGCTACCGTAACATAACAGGGTCCCCTCCGGGGGCTTTGCCCTCTCAGTTTAGTTCAGCCACTGATGTTTGTACTTTTGCTTTTTCCAGTTTTTTCAGTGGCTGCTGTTTTGATTTTGTTACACCAGAGAACTAATTTAGGTGGTAGAGGTCGTGTGATCTCAGGTGATTTTGAAATTAGTAGAGTTGGTGCTTTTCAGGGTTTTTTGGGATTGCAGTAAGTGCCCTTCCTATCCTTTTCTATTTAGGTAGTTTGGGCCCCAACGTTTGCTCATACTATTTTCTGTCTGTGTCAGTATTTCATCTTGTCTAACCGCCATTACATGTTTGGGGGCTTTCTATGTTCTTTGGGGATCTGCTCCGGGGCAGATAGCTTTCCTCTTTCTATCTTTAGGTGTAGTTAGTTTCTCAGGCTGTGACGAGGCGTCTAGGACCAACGTAGGAACGCTCCACGACTGCCTCTAGTTGTGGTGGTTAGTCAGGGTACTGCAATCTCATAGATTCCAACTTCTCTGGTGTATTGCCTTTTTACCTGCACTCCTCAGCTACCGAAACATAACAGTATCACCGGCCTAAAAATTGAAAATTGTATGGTACTCACAGAAGGGAAAAAATATTGTGAAAGAAAAAAGGTTGTCAGACTTGTCAGAGATATTTTTCTGTTTGTTGCATTTTTTTCCCTCTGTATCTCTGGGTGCTGGGGAGGATTTTTTTTTTCTCTCAATGGAGTTTGCACAGTTGTCTGGCCGTGTGGATCAGCTTGCCACTGAGGTTCGGAGTATTGCTGCCTATCTTGCTAGGTTGCCTGTTGTGGAACCTAGGATTCCCATGCCAGATTTGTTTTTAGGGGATCGAGCTAAGTTTCAGAATTTCAAAAATAATTGTAAATTTTTTTTTGCCTTAAAATCTAAGTCCTCAGGGAACGCAGCGCAGCAGGTTCAAATTGTCATCTCTCTCCTGCGCGGCGATCCTCAGGATTGGGCTTTTTCCCTGACACCTGGGGATCCTGTTTTGAGTGATGTTGATGCATTTTTTCAGGCTTTGGGGTTATTGTACGATGAGCCTAATGTCACTGATCAAGCTGAAAAAGCCTTGTTGGCATTAAATCAGGGTCTTGATGACGCTGAGTTATACTGTCAGAGATTCCGTAGGTGGGCAATCCTGACCAAGTGGAATGACGACGCTTTGGCGGCCCTTTTTCGGAAGGGTCTGTCAGATAATGTAAAGGATGTTATGGTGGGATTCTCTGTCCCCTCTGGTCTTAATGATTCTATGTCATTAGCGATTCAAATTGACAGACGTTTGCGTGAGCGGAGAAGTATGCGTGGAATGGTGTTGCCTTGTGAACCTGCTTCTGAACCCATGTAGTGTGATAGATTGGTGTCTGGGGCACAGCGTCATGAGTTTCGAAAGCGCAATGGGTTATGTTTCTACTGTGGTGATGCCTCTCATGCTATTTCAGTCTGCCCTAAGCGGGGAAGACGTTTTGCACGGTCAGTTGTCTTGGGTAGTGTTCAGACTAAGTTTTTATTAACTGTCACTCTGATATGCTCTCTGTCCTCATTTTCTGCTCAGGCTTTCGTTGATTCTGGAGCAGCTATTAACCTGATGGATTATGATTTTGCTAAAAGTTGTGGGTTTCCCTTGATACCCCTACAGAAGTCTATTCCCCTACTGGGGATCGATTCTACCCCTTTGGCTGAGAATAAACCTCAGTTCTCTACTCAGGTGATAATGAGGGTTGAACCTGATCATCAGGAGTGCTGTAAATTTTTGGTTCTGTATAATCTGCATGATATTATCGTACTGGGCTTCCCTTGGTTGCAGTCTCATAATCCTGTTTTGGATTGGAAATCTGTGTCTGTAACCAGTTGGGGCTGCCAATGTGTTAATACCAACACTCCTGTTTTTTCTGCCTCCCCCCAGGCTCAGGATGTTCCTGACTTTTTGATTGATTTTTCTGATGTGTTTAGCGAAAGTAAATCTGCATCATTGCCTCCCCATAGGAGCTATGACTGCGCTATTGAATTAGTGCCTGGTAGTAAATTCCCTAAAGGTCGCCTTTTTAACTTGTCTGTACCTGAACATGACGCTATGCGGTCTTATATCAAGGAATCATTGGAGAAGGGTCATATCAGACCATCCTCTTCACCCTTAGGTGCCGGTTTTTTCTTTGTGGCCAAAAAGGATGGTTCATTAAGGCCGTGTATTGATTATCGTCTTTTGAACAATATTACTGTAAAATATCAATACCCTTTACCTTTGATTTCTGACCTGTTTTCCAGGGTGAAAAACGCTACTTGGTTTACCAAGCTTGACCTCAGGGGGGCATATAACCTTATTCGCATTAAGCACGGGGATGAATGGAAGACGGCATTCAATACCCCTGAGGGGCATGTTGAGTACCTTGTGATGCCCTTTGGGCTTACTAATGCTCCTTCTGTCTTCCAGTCCTTCATGAATGACATTTTCAGGGATTTTGTGGATAAATTTCGGATTGTTTATTTGGATGATATCTTGATTTTTTCTAATGACTGGGACTCTCATGTGAAACATGTTCGAACTGTATTCCAGATTTTGAGAGAGAATGCTCTGTATGTGAAGGGATCAAAGTGTCTTTTTGGCGTACAGAGGATCTCATTTCTGGGATTCATTTTGTCCCCATCTGTTATTGAAATGGACCCGGTCAAAGTTCAGGCCATCTGTGATTGGGTCCAACCTACTTCATTAAAGGCTCTTCAAAGATTTTTGGGTTTTGCCAATTTTTATCATAAATTTATTGGTAATTTCTCGGTTATTGTTAAACCATTGACTGATTTGACCAGAAAGGGTTCTGATGTGGTGAATTGGCCTCCTGAGGCAGTCTCTGCATTTCAGGAACTTAAGCAGAGATTCACTTCTGCTCCTGTTCTACGGCAGCCTGATGTTTCTCTGCCATTTCAGGTGGAGGTTGATGCCTCTGAAATTGGGGCAGGTGCCATTTTGTCCCAAAAAGATCCAGAGACCTCTAAAAGTAACCCTTGTGCCTTCTTCTCTCGAAAATTTTCTCCTACTGAACGTAATTATGACGTGGGTAATCGGGGGTTACTGGCCATGAAGTGGGCTTTTGAAGAGTGGAGACATTGGCTGGAGGGAGCCAAACATCAGGTGGTGGTCCTTACGGACCATAAGAATGTGGTTTATCTGGAATCTGCCAAGCGACTCAATCCTAGACAGGCCAGGTGGGCCTTGTTTTTCACACGTTTTAATTTTGTGGTTTCCTTTCTTCCTGGCACTAAGAATGTTAAGGCGGATGCCCTCTCGAGGAGTTTCCTTGCGGACTCTCCTGAGTTATCTGATCCTTCTGTTATTTTGAAGGAGGGTGTAGTTCTTTCCGCCATCTCACCCAATTTGAGACTTGCTCTGGAGGGGTGTCAGGAGGATAGGCCCGAGCGCTGCCCTGTTGGAAAATTGTTTGTCCCGGACCAGTGGAAAAAGAGTGTGATGTCTGAGATTCATTGTTCCGCGTTGGCTGGGCATCCCGGAATTTTTGGTACCAGAGACTTGGTTAGTCGGTCCTTTTGGTGGCCTACCTTGTCTCGTGATGTCAGGGAATTTGTGCAGTCCTGCGGGACTTGCTCTCGCTCCAAGCCTTGCTCTCGCTCTAGTGGTTTGTTGATGCCATTGCCTGTGCCCAAGAGACCATGGACCCATATCTCTATGGATTTCATTTCCGACCTCCCTGTTTCTCAGAGAATGACCGTCATCTGGATGATTTGTGATAGGTTTTCCAAGATGATACATCTTGTGCCATTACCTAAGTTGCCTTCCTCCTCTGAATTGGTGCCTTTGTTCCTTCAGCACGTGGTTCGTTTACACGGCATTCCTGAGAACATTGTGTCTGACAGAGGAGTCCAGTTTGTTTCCAGATTTTGGAGGACCTTTTGTTCTAAACTTGGTGTTCAATTGTCTTTCTCCTCGGCGTTTCATCCTCAGACCAATGGTCAAACTGAGAGAACAAACCAGACATTGGAGACTTATCTAAGATGCTTTGTGTCTGCTGATCAGGATGACTGGGTCTCTTTTTTGCCTTTGGCTGAGTTTGCTCTTAATAATAGGGCTAGCTCTGCCACTTTGATGTCTCCATTTTTCTGTAATTCTGGGTTTCACCCTCGGTTTTCTTCGGGACAGACGGAGGCTTCTGTCTGTCCAGGTGTTGACTCTGTTGTGGAGCGTATGCAACAGATTTGGGACCAGGTAGTGGAGAGGTTGTCCCTCTCTCAGGAGAGGGCCCAGCGGTTTGCTAACCGGCATAGGACTGATGGTCCTCGGTTTAAAGTGGGGGACTTGGTCTGGTTGTCCTCAAGAAATATTCCTATGAGAGTGGCATCTCCTAAATTTAAGCCTAGGTTCATTGGACCTTATAAGATCATGGAGATTCTTAATCCTGTTTCTTTTCGTTTGCTTCTTCCAGGGACATTTAAGATCCATAACGTGTTCCACAAGTCCTTGTTGAAGAGGTTTGTTGAGCCAGTGGTTCCTACTACTTTGCCTCCTGACCCTGTTCTGGTTGAGGGCAATATGGAGTTTGTGGTTGAGAAAATATTGAATTCTTGTTTTTCTAGACGGAAACTCCAGTATTTGGTTAAGTGGAGAGGTTATGGTCAGGAAGACAATTCTTGGGTGTTTGCTTCGGACATCCATGCTAGGAGACTCATCCGTGCGTATCATAGAACTCATCCTGACCGACCTGGTTGCTCAAGTGAGGGTTCGGTGACCCCTCCTCAAGGGGGGGGTACTGTTGTGAATGGACTTGAAATGAGTTCTGAGCAGAGGCTCCCTCTGGTGGTTACAAGCGGTACTGGATTGTCCAGTGAAGATTGTGAGGAGTGGGAATCAGGTGTTACTGACTGGTCTTATATAAGGGAGTCGCCTTCCCATCAGGGTTGCCGGTGATCAATTGCTCTGGTCTCAATACTTGAGTCCTGTTTCCCTTGTAGCCTGCTGTGTCGTGTCTGCATCTCCTGCTAACAGATAAGACATTTTCTTCTTTTTGTTTTTGTGCTTCATTTTTGCATTTTGTCCTGCACTTCTGTGGGGGCCTTCAGGGTCCCCTCCGGGGCTTTGCCCTCTCAGTTTAGTTCAACCACTGATGTTTGTACTTTTGCTTTTCCAGTTTTTTCAGTGGCTGCTGTTTTGATTTTGTTACACCAGAGAACTAATTTAGGTGGTAGAGGTTGTGTGATCTCAGGTGATTTTGAAATTAGTAGAGTTGGTGCTTTTCAGGGTTTTTTGGGATTGCAGTAAGTGCCCTTCCTATCCTTTTCTATTTAGGTAGTTTGGGCCCCAACGTTTGCTCATACTATTTTCTGTCTGTGTCAGTATTTCATCTTGTCTAACCGCCATTACATGTTTGGGGGCTTTCTATGTTCTTTGGGGATCTGCTCCGGGGCAGATAGCTTTCCTCTTTCTATCTTTAGGTGTAGTTAGTTTCTCAGGCTGTGACGAGGCGTCTAGGACCAACGTAGGAACGCTCCACGGCTGCCTCTAGTTGTGGTGGTTAATCAGGGTACTGCAATCTCATAGATTCCAACTTCTCTGGTGTATTGCCTTTTTTCCTGCACTCCTCAGCTACCGAAACATAACAGGGAGAATTAACTCTCTCACTGCCGAAAAACACCCAGCAGCAGAAACTCAGCTGTGAGAAGTCAGGGTGTGCAATCGCGACGATCTTCGCAGCGACACACCCGTGACAGTACCCCCCTTCTACGAGGGGCCTCCGGACCCTCAGGGCCGGGTTTATCTGCGTGAGTAGTGTGGAAGGCCCGAACCAATCGGTCTGCATTAATATCCGACGCAGGAACCCACGTCCTCTCCTCAGGACCATACCCCCTCCAATGAACAAGGTACTGAAGGGACCGGCGATTCAGACGTGAATCGATGACTCTCGACACCTGGAACTCCAAGTTACCATTGACCACCACAGGAGGAGGAGGTAAATGTGAAGGTATCACCGGCGCCACATACCTTTTAAGCAATGATCTGTGGAACACATTATGAATTTTAAATGTGGGAGGGAGGTCAAGACGGAATGCAACCGGATTAATTATAGAACTGATCTTGTATGGCCCGATGAACCTGGGACCCAGTTTCCAGGAGGGAACCTTAAGTTTTATATTCTTGGTAGACAACCATACCAGATCGTTCACACTTAGGTCCGGACCAGACACTCTCCTCCTATCAGCCATACGTTTGTATCGGTTCCCCATAGTACTCAGATTATTCAGCACTCCTCTCCACACTGAAGCAAGTGACGACGAAAATCGTTCCTCCTCAGGAACCCCAGAAGAGCCCCCCCTATTGAAGGTACAAAACTGGGGGTGAAAACCATATGATATGCCCCAAAAAACGGGGACTTACCAGTGGACTCGCTCCGCCTATTATTTAGAGCAAACTCTGCCAGAGGCAAGAAAGAAGCCCAGTCCTCCTGGTTCTCTGACACAAAACACCGGAGATATGTCTCCAAGCTCTGGTTCAGACGCTCTGTCTGACCATTGGTCTGCGGGTGAAAAGCCGATGAAAATGACAACTGCATCCCCCGCCGTGTACAAAATGCTTTTCAGAATTTGGACACAAACTGAGACCCCCGATCCGACACCACATCGGAGGGTACCCCGTGAAGTCTTACAATCTCCCCAATAAACACCTGCGCAAGAGTTTTAGCATTAGGAAGAGCAGGAAGAGCGATAAAATGTGCCATCTTGCTGAACCTGTCCACTACAACGAGTATGACTGTTTTACCCGAAGATGGCGGGAGGTCGGTAATGAAGTCCATAGACAGATGAGTCCACGGACGCTCCGGGATCTTCAAAGGTAAGAGGGTCCCAGACGGACGGGTATGTGGGGTCTTAGAGCGCGCACAAACCTCGCAGGAGGTGACAAAAGTTACCACCTCCCTATGTAAGTTAGGCCACCAAAACCGGCGCGAGAGGAGATCCTCAGTTGCTTTACTCCCTGGGTGTCCTGCCAAAGCTGAATTATGATGTGCCTCGATCACCTTTTGTCGCAACTGATTTGGAACAAACAGTCTCCCTGGAGGTCCTACAGGGGCGTCCCCCTGAGCCTCCAATACCTCCTCCTCAAGCTCAGAGCATACTGCCGACACCACCACCCCCTCCTGAAGGACCGGAACCGGGTCCTCCGTGTTCCCAGCCCCTGGGAAACAGCGAGATAAGGCATCCGCCTTAACATTTTTTGACCCAGGACGATATGTGACGACAGAATTAAACCAGGTAAAAAACAACGACCACCTAGCTTGTCTGGGATTCAGACGTTTAGCGGACTCTAAATATAGCAGGTTTTTGTGATCGGTAATGACGGTGACCGGGTGGACTGCCCCCTCCAAAAAATGACGCCACTCCTCAAAAGCTAACTTAATGGCCAAAAGTTCTCTATTGCCGACATCATAATTCCTCTCCGCGGACGACAATTTTTTAGAGAAGAAGGCGCACGGATGCCATTTACCAGGGGACGAACCTTGTGACAATACTGCTCCCACCCCTACCTCGGAAGCGTCCACCTCAACAATGAACGGTTGTGACGCATCAGGCTGAATAAGTATGGGTGCTGAAGCAAAACATTTTTTCAAAGAAGAAAACGCTTGACAAGCCTTGTCAGACCACTTTGAAAAATCCGTCCCTTTTTTAGTCATGTCTGTGAGAGGTTTAACTATGGACGAAAAATTACGAATGAATTTCCGGTAGTAGTTAGCAAACCCCAAGAAACGTTGTAATGCCTTAAGATCCTCTGGCAGATCCCACTCAAGAACTGCCCGCACTTTCCCAGGGTCCATACGAAAACCGGATGCTGACACCAGGAATCCTAAAAACTGAAGTTCCTGTACAGCGAACACACACTTCTCCCATTTGGCGTACAGTTTATTATCCCGCAAGATCTGTAACACCTGCCTAACATGCTCCTGATGAGACACAAGATCCGGCGAGTAAATTAAGATATCATCCAGATATATGACCACAAACTGTCCCATTAGGTGGCGAAAGATGTCATTTACAAAGTGTTGAAACACCGCCGGGGCAATACTCAGACCAAATGGCATGACAAGGTTCTCATAATGCCCCTCCGGAGTGTTAAACGCCGTCTTCCACTCATCCCCCTCCTTCATCCTAATCAGATTGTATGCCCCCCTGAGATCCAACTTAGAGAACCATTTGGCACCCACGATCTGATTGAAGAGATCGGGAATAAGTGGGAGCGGATACGGATCTCGGACCGTAGTCCGATTAAGCTCACAGAAATCCAGGCAAGGGCGTAGGCATCCATATTTTTTCTTCACAAAGAAGAACCCCGCGGCCACTGGGGAAGATGAAGGTCTAATATGCCCCTTAGCCAGACTCTCTGAAATATAATCCTTCATGGCCTGTCTCTCAGGACCAGAAAGGTTATACAACCTAGATTTCGGTAATTTGGCCCCAGGGAGCAAGTTAACAGAACAGTCATATTCGCGATGAGGAGGTAGTTCTTGACACCCTTTCTCCGAGAATACATCCTCAAAGTCCACCAGAAATGGAGGTAAGGCCCTAGGAGCGACCGCAGCAATGACCGTATTCATGCAGTTTTTATTACAGAATTCACTCCATTGGCTTATCTCTCTGGATTGCCAATTAATAACCGGGTTATGCTTAGTTAACCAAGGAAGGCCCAGCACTATAGGAGTAGGAAGACCCTCCAACACATAACAAGACAACAGTTCTTTATGTAACGCCCCCACTTGAAGATCTATGTTATGCACTGCTTGCAAAAAACTTCCCTGACCGAGAGGTCTGGCATCGATCGAGAATATGGGGACGGGTTTAGCCAACACACTCAAACTCATACCTTGAACCCGGGCAAAGCGAGCATCCACCAGATTAGCCCCGGCCCCACTATCCAGAAGAACAGATATCTCTCAGTTCTCGCACCCACCACCACCTCCGCCGGTACGAGAAACTGAGACGAATTTAGGGACGAAATACTCCCAGATTGCCGTCCACCGCACAATCTGGGATCAATAGTTTTCCGGCGACTTCTCACTCTGCAAAGGACGGGATGGACACCCCCCAATAAAATGTCCCTTTTTCCCACAGAAGAAACAACTTCTTGTTTTGTGGCGCCCCACCGATCCCCTCCCCCGGAATGATGTCCCTCCTAATTGCATAGGCTCCTCTGGAGTGACCAGGGGAACCTCCATATAAGGGACCCTTGAGGAAGGTGGAGTCATCACAGGGGGTGAAGTTACCCCGCACCTCTCCCGAAGACGTCTGTCAATACGAATAGCAAGGGCCATAGCTGCTTCCAGTGACGTGGGAGGGTCATACTGTGCCAGCTGTTATGATTCGGTAGCTGAGGAGTGCAGGCAAAAAGGCAATACACCAGAGCAGTTGGAATATATGAGATTGCAGTACCCTGACTAACCACCACAACTAGAGGCAGCCGTGGAGCGTTCCTACGTTGGTCCTAGACGCCTCGTCACAGCCTGAGAAACTAACTACACCTAAAGATAGAAATAGGAAAGCTATCTGCCCCGGAGCAGAACCCCAAAGATAATAGCAAGCCCCCAAACATGTAATGGCGGTTAGACAAGACGAAATACTGACACAGACAGAAAATAGTATGAGCAAACGTTGGGGTCCAAACTAACTAAATAGAAAAGGATAGGAAGGGTACTTACTGCAATCCCAAAAAAAAACCCTGAAAGCACCAACTCTACTAATTTCAAAAACACCTGAGATCACACGACCTCTACCACCTAAATTAGCTCTCTGGTGTAACAAAATCAAAACAGCAGCCACTGAAAAAACTGGAAAAAGCAAAAGTACAAACATCAGTGGCTGAACTAAACTGAGAGGGCAAAAGCCCCCTGAGGGGACCCAGAAGGCCCCCACAGAAGTGCAGGACAAAATGCAAAAATCAAGCACAGAAACAAAAAGAAGAAAATGTCTTATCTGTTAGAAGGAGATGCAGACACGACACAGCAGGCTACAAGGGAAACTGGAATCAAGGATTCAGACCAGAACAATTGATCACCGGCAACCCTGATGGGAAGGTGACTCCCTTATATAAGACCAGTCAGTAACACCTGATTCCCAGTCCTCACAATCTTCACTGAACAGACTGTAGCGCCGACGTCCCTGCCCCCTGCCAGGCAGGGACGCTGTTCCCCTGCAACAGCGTCCTCTGCCAGGCAGGGACGTCGCCCCCCTTACCCGCATCCAGCGTCCTCCTTCCGTCCTGCTGGGTCCGCGCGCTCCTTCCCTGCTTCTGGACTTAGGGCGCGCGCCCGCGCGCTCCCCCGCTCTTAAAGGGGCCGCGCGCATTTTTCAAAAAGGTCCCCGGCCAATGCCGGAGGACTCCACCCTATATAAAGTACTTCCTCCTTAATGGAGGTGCCCGAGCAATGTTGTTGTTGCACTGTTTTACTCTGCTTCAGCCCTCAGGTGCCGTTACCAGTTACCTGCCTGTTTCCTGCCCGTTTGCTGTCCGTACCTGTCCGCAAGCCTGCCTGGAGGTTCGGCCGTCACATGTGGTGACCATCAGCTATTCCAGAGACTCTCGCCGGCTCACTTGGGAGCGCTCATCTGCCATCTGACTGCAGTCCTACCCGGAGGTCCGGACGTCACATGCGGTGACCCTCGGCTAGTCCAGAGACTCTCGCCTGCTCACTTGGGGCGCTCATCTGCCATCTGACTGCAGCCCTACCCGGAGGTTTGGACGTCTCATGCGGTGATCCTCGGCTATTCCAGAGACTCTCGCCTGCTCACTTGGGAGCATTCATCTGCCACCGTCCTGCTAGCCTACCGGGAGGCTCCACCATCTCAGGTCGTATATACCTGCCTGTCTTTCCAGAGACTGCCCCGGTCACTTGCCGTGACTCCCTGCCTACTTATCCAGAGACTGCCCCGGTCACTTGCCGTGACTCCCTGCCTACCTATCCAGAGACTGCCCCGGTCACTTGCCGTGACTCCCTGCCTACCTTTCCAGAGACTGCCCCGGTCACTTGCCGTGACTCCCTGCCTACTTATCCAGAGACTGCCTCGGTCACTTGCCGTGACTCCCTGCCCGTTTATCCAGAGACTGCCCCGGTCACTTGCCGTGAATACCTGTCCGTTTATCCAGAGACTGCCCGGTCACTTGCCGTGACTACCTGTCCGTATATCAGAGACTGCCCCGCTCACTTGCCGTGACCCCTTCCGTCTGTCCAGAGACTGTCCCTGTCACTTGCCGTGACTTCCTATCCGTCTCCCCGGGCGCCACCCGCTCCTTTACAAGGAAAGCCTTCTTGTATAATAAAGCTCAGAGGTTCCGCCTACCAGACCCGTTACAGTTTGCTCGGGCCATGGAACCCGGTGGCACCCAAACCCCTTCGCTCTCGGACCTATGTCATGAACTATCTCGTCAGAGGTCTCAACAGGAGTCCATCCTGGGTCACTTACGGAATGTTAATTCCCGCCTGGACACCCTGACTACTTCACCAACAACCACCGCGGGCGCCATGACTCGCAATCCGGCAGTCCCGCTGCTTACCAGTTCCGTGGTTTCCATTCCTGGACCTCGACTCTCAGCTCTTCCTCGGTTTGGAGGCGATCCAGCTCTGGCTCGGGGTTTCATTAACCAGTGTACCCTGCATTTTGAACTCCTAGCACACCAGTTTAACTCCGACCGGGCCAAAATTGCCTTCATCATGTCCCATCTCACCGGAGAGGCTCTGGCCTGGCTTAATCCTCTATGGGAGAGGGAGGATCCTCTGGTGTCTGACCTGCCCGCTTTCCTCTCGGCCTTCCGGAAGGTATTTGACGAACCCGAACGGAAGACCTCCTCTGCATCATCTCTGCTGCATCTCCGTCAGGAAAGTCTCACCGTTGGTCAATATGCCATACGGTTCCGTACCCTTGCCTCAGAGCTGGCTTGGGACAATGACGCTTTGATATCGGTTTTCTGGGAGGGTCTGTCCGGCCGTATTAAAGACGAACTTGCCGGTCGGGACATTCCAACCTCTCTCGATGACCTAATAACTCTTGCCACTCGAATTGATCTACGGTTCCAGGAGCGTGCCAAAGAGGTCACCCGTGAGAGAAGGTTTCCTCGTCTAGCACCTTCTTTTCAGAGACCTATAACTCCTTCCGTTTCTCCCCAGATGCACAATGCTGAGCCTATGCAGGTTGACCAGACCAAGATGGTCAAAGCCCGTCAGGACTTACGCCGTGCCGAAGGGAGTTGCTTCTACTGTGGCATTAAGGAGCACCGGATCCGTACCTGTCCGGAGAGGTCGGGAAACGCCTGTGTCTAGGTTCGCTCGGAGAGGTCAACCTAGACAAGAATAAATCCTCTTCATCCCTGCTGCTGTCAGTCTCAATTCTTCTCGGTGAGAACCGTTATTTCGAATTAGCCCAACTTGATTCTGGAGCAGCCGGGAATCTTGTTTCACAGGCTCTAGTGGAAAAATATCACATTCCTACCAGACCTCTGGTCGAACCAGTATCTGTTGCTGCTGTGGATGGGGGTCTCCTACCACGTCCCATCCAACTTATCACTGAAGCTATAACCCTGCAGGTGGGAATGCTGCATTCGGAGAGTATCTCGTTTCATGTTCTGCCTGGACTCTCTCACGCTTTCTTACTAGGTCTGCCTTGGCTCCAAAAGCATGCACCCGTGCTCGACTGGCAGACTGGAGAGATCCTTCGCTGGGGACAGGACTGTCATAAAACGTGTTTGGTTCCTGTTCATCCCGTCCGTCCTTCTCCTACACCAGCTAATCTACCAGGTGTTATGTTTCGGTAGCTGAGGAGAGCAGGCAAAAAGGCAATACACCAGAGCAGTTGGAAACTATGAGATTGCAGTACCCTGACTAACCACCACAACTAGAGGCAGCCGTGGAGCGTTCCTACGTTGGTCCTAGACGCCTCGTCACAGCCTGAGAAACTAACTACACCTAAAGACAGAAACAGGAAAGCTATCTGCCCCGGAGCAGAACCCCAAAGATAATAGAAAGCCCCCAAACATGTAATGGCGGTTAGACAAGAGGAAATACTGACACAGAAAGAAAATAGTATGAGAAAACGCTGGGGCCCAAACTATCTAAATAGAAAAGGATAGGAAGGGTACTTACTGCAATCCCAGAAAACCCTGAAAAGCACCAACTCTACTAATTTCAAAATCACCTGAGATCACACGACCTCTACCACCTAAATTAGTTCTCTGGTGTAACAAAATCAAAACAGCAGCCACTGAAAAAACTGGAAAAAGCAAAAGAACAAAACTCAGTGGCTGAACTAAACTGAGAGGGCAGAAGCCCCCGGAGGGGACCCTGAAGGCCCCCAAAGAAGTGCAGTACAAAATGCAAAAATATAGCACAAACACAAAAGAAGCAAAAGTCTTATCTGTAAGAAGGAGATGCAGACACGACACAGCAGGCTACAAGGGAAACTGGAATGAAGGATTCAGACCAGAACAATTGATCACCGGCAACCCTGATGGGAAAATGACTCCTTATATAAGACCAGTCAGTAACACCTGATTCCCAGTCCTCACAATCTTCACTAGCACCGCTAGTAACCACCAGAGGGAGCCTCTGCTCAGAACTCATCTCAAACCCATTCACAACAGTACCCCCCCCTTGAGGAGGGGTCACCGAACCCTCATTTGAGCAACCAGGTCGGTCAGGATGAGTTCTATGATACGCACGGATAAGTCTCCTAGCATGGATGTCCGAAGCAAACACCCAAGAATTGTCTTCCTGACCATAACCTCTCCATTTAACCAAATACTGGAGTTTCCGTCTAGAAAAACGAGAATCCAATATTTTCTCAACCACATAGTCCAGATTGCCCTCAACCAAAACAGGGTCAGGAGGCACAGCAGCAGGAACCACTGGCTCAACAAACCTCTTCAACAAGGACTTGTGGAACACGTTATGGATCTTAAATGTCCCTGGAAGAAGCAAACGAAAAGAAACAGGATTAATAATCTCCATGATCTTATAAGGTCCAATGAACCTAGGCTTAAATTTAGGAGATGCTACTCTCATAGGAATATTCTTTGAGGACAACCAGACCAAGTCCCCCACTTTAAACCGAGGACCATCAGTCCTATGCCGGTTAGCAAACCGCTGGGCCTTCTCCTGAGAGAGGGACAACCTCTCCACTACCTGGTCCCAAATCTGTTGCATACGCTCCACAACAGAGTCAACACCTGGACAGACAGAAGCCTCCGTCTGTCCTGAAGAAAATCGAGGGTGAAACCCAGAATTACAGAAAAACGGAGACATCAAAGTGGCAGAGCTAGCCCTATTATTAAGAGCAAACTCAGCCAAAGGCAAAAAAGAGACCCAGTCATCCTGATCAGCAGACACAAAGCATCTTAGATAAGTCTCCAATGTCTGGTTTGTTCTCTCAGTTTGACCATTGGTCTGAGGATGAAATGCCGAGGAGAAAGACAATTGAACACCCAGTTTAGAACAAAAAGTCCTCCAAAATCTGGAAACAAACTGGACTCCTCTGTCAGACACAATGTTCTCAGGAATGCCGTGTAAACGAACCACGTGCTGAAGGAAAACGGCACCAATTCAGAGGAGGAAGGCAACTTAGGTAATGGCACAAGATGTATCATTTTGGAAAACCTATCACAAATTACCCAGATGGTGGTCATTCTCTGAGAAACAGGAAGATCGGAAATGAAATCCATAGAGATATGGGTCCATGGTCTCTTGGGCACAGGCAATGGCATCAACAAACCACTAGAGCGAGAGCAAGGCTTGGAGCGAGAGCAAGTCCCGCAGGACTGCACAAATTCCCTGACATCACGAGACAAGGTAGGCCACCAAAAGGACCGACTAACCAAGTCTCTGGTACCAAAAATTCCGGGATGCCCAGCCAATGCGGAACAATGAATCTCAGACATCACACTCTTTTTCCATTGGTCCGGGACAAACAATTTTCCAACAGGTCAGCGCTCGGGCCTATCCTCCTGACACCCCTCCAGAGCAAGTCTCAAATTGGGCGAGATGGCGAAAAGAACTACACCCTCTTTCAAAATAACAGAAGGATCAGATAACTCAGGAGAGTCCGCAAGGAAACTCCTCGAGAGGGCATCCGCCTTAACATTCTTAGTGCCAGGAAGAAAGGAAACCACAAAATTAAAACATGTGAAAAACAAGGCCCACCTGGCCTGTCTAGGATTGAGTCGCTTGGCAGATTCCAGATAGACCAGATTCTTATGGTCCGTAAGGACCACCACCTGATGTTTGGCTCCCTCCAGCCAATGTCTCCACTCTTCAAAAGCCCACTTCATGGCCAACAACTCCCGATTACCCACGTCATAATTACGTTCAGTAGGAGAAAATTTTCGAGAGAAAAAGGCACAAGGGTTACTTTTAGAGGTCTCTGGATCTTTTTGGGACAAAACGGCACCTGCCCCAATTTCAGAGGCATCAACCTCCACCTGAAATGGCAGAGAAACATCAGGCTGCCGTAGAACAGGAGCAGAAGTGAATCTCTGCTTAAGTTCCTGAAATGCAGAGACTGCCTCAGGAGGCCAATTCACCACATCAGAACCCTTTCTGGTCAAATCAGTTAATGGTTTAACAATAACCGAGAAATTACCAATAAATTTACGATAAAAATTGGCAAAACCCAAAAATCTCTGAAGAGCCTTTAATGAAGTAGGTTGGACCCAATCACAGATGGCCTGAACCTTGACCGGGTCCATTTCAATAACAGATGGGGACAAAATGAATCCCAGAAATGAGATCCTCTGTACGCCAAAAAGACACTTTGATCCCTTCACATACAGAGCATTCTCTCTCAAAATCTGGAATACAGTTCGAACATGTTTCACATGAGAGTCCCAGTCATTAGAAAAAATCAAGATATCATCCAAATAAACAATCAGAAATTTATCCACAAAATCCCTGAAAATGTCATTCATGAAGGACTGGAAGACGGAAGGAGCATTAGTGAGCCCAAAGGGCATCACTAGGTACTCAAAATGCCCTTCAGGGGTATTGAATGCCGTCTTCCATTCATCCCCGTGCTTAATGCGAATAAGGTTATACGCCCCCCTGAGGTCAAGCTTGGTAAACCAAGTAGCGTTTTTCACCCTGGAAAACAGGTCAGAAATCAAGGGTAACGGGTATTGATATTTCACAGTAATATTGTTCAAGAGACGATAATCAATACACGGCCTTAATGAACCATCTTTTTTGGCCACAAAGAAAAAAACCGGCACCTAAGGGTGAAGAGGATGGTCTGATATGACCCTTCTCCAATGATTCCTTGATATAAGACCGCATAGCGTCATGTTCAGGTACAGACAAGTTAAAAAGGCGACCTTTAGGGAATTTACTACCCGGCACTAATTCAATAGCGCAGTCATAGCTCCTATGGGGAGGTAAGGATGCAGATTTACTTTCGCTAAAACACATCAGAAAAATCAAACAAAAAGTCAGGAACATCCTGAGCCTGGGGGGAGGCAGAAAAAACAGGAGTGTTGGTATTAACACATTGGCAGCCCCAACTGGTTACAGACACAGATTTCCAATCCAAAACAGGATTATGAGACTGTAACCAAGGGAAACCCAGCACGATAATGTCATGCAGATTATATAGAACCAAAAATTTGCAGCACTCCTGGTGATCAGGTTCAACCCTCATTATCACCTGAGTAGAAAACTGGGGTTTATTCTCAGCCAAAGGGGTAGAATCGATCCCCAGTAGGGGAATAGACTTCTGTAGGAGTATCAAGGGAAACCCACAACTTTTAGCAAAATCATAATCCATCAGGTTAATAGCTGCTCCAGAATCAACGAAAGCCTGAGCAGAAAATGAGGACAGAGAGCATATCAGAGTGACAGTTAACAAAAACTTAGTCTGAACACTACCCAAGACAACTGAGCGTGCAAAACGTCTTCCTCGCTTAGGGCAGACTGAAATAGCATGAGAGGCATCACCACAGTAGAAACATAACCCATTGCGCTTTCGAAACTCATGACGCTGTGCCCCAGACACCACTCTATCACACTGCATGGGTTCAGAAGCTGGTTCACAAGGCAACACCATTCCACGCATACTTCTCCGCTCACGCAAACGTCTGTCAATTTGAATCGCTAATGACATAGAATCATTGAGACCAGAGGGGACAGGGAATCCCACCATAATATCCTTTACATTATCTGACAGACCCTTCCGGAAAAGGGCCGCCAAAGCGTCGTCATTCCATTTGGTCAGGACTGCCCACCTACGGAATCTCTGACAGTATAACTCAGCGTCATCAAGCCCCTGATTTAATGCCAACAAGGTTTTTTCAGCTTGATCAGTGACATTAGGCTCATCGTACAATAACCCCAAAGCCTGAAAAAACGCATCAACATCACTCAAAACAGGATCCCCAGGTATCAGGGAAAAAGCCCAATCCTGAGGATCGCCGCGCAGGAGAGAGATGATAATTTGAACCTGCTGCGCTGCGTTTCCTGAGGACTTAGATTTTAAGGCAAAAAACAATTTACAATTATTTTTGAAATTCTGAAACTTAGCTCGATCCCCCAAAAACAAATCTGGCATGGGAATCCTAGGTTCCACAACAGGCAACCTAGCAAGATATGCAGCAATACTCTGAACCTCAGTGGCAAGCTGATCCACACGGCCAGACAACCGTGCAAACTCCATTGGGAGAAAAGATCCTCCCCAGCACCCAGAGATACAGAGGGAAAAAAAAAAAAAAATGCAACAAACAGAAAAATATCTCTGACAACTCTGACAACCTTTTTTCTTTCACAATATTTTTCCCTTCTGTGAGTACCATACAATTTTCAATTTTTTGTTGGCCGGTGATACTGTTATGTTTCGGTAGCTGAGGAGAGCAGGCAAAAAGGCAATACACCAGAGCAGTTGGAAACTATGAGATTGCAGTACCCTGACTAACCACCACAACTAGAGGCAGCCGTGGAGCGTTCCTACGTTGGTCCTAGACGCCTCGTCACAGCCTGAGAAACTAACTACACCTAAAGACAGAAACAGGAAAGCTATATGCCCCGGAGCAGAACCCCAAAGATAATAGAAAGCCCCCAAACATGTAATGGCGGTTAGACAAGAGGAAATACTGACACAGAAAGAAAATAGTATGAGCAAACGCTGGGGCCCAAACTATCTAAATAGAAAAGGATAGGAAGGGTACTTACTGCAATCCCAGAAAACCCTGAAAAGCACCAACTCTACTAATTTCAAAATCACCTGAGATCACACGACCTCTACCACCTAAATTAGTTCTCTGGTGTAACAAAATCAAAACAGCAGCCACTGAAAAAACTGGAAAAAGCAAAAGAACAAAACTCAGTGGCTGAACTAAACTGAGAGGGCAGAAGCCCCCGGAGGGGACCCTGAAGGCCCCCAAAGAAGTGCAGTACAAAATGCAAAAATATAGCACAAACACAAAAGAAGCAAAAGTCTTATCTGTAAGAAGGAGATGCAGATACGACACAGCAGGCTACAAGGGAAACTGGAATGAAGGATTCAGACCAGAACAATTGATCACCGGCAACCCTGATGGGAAAATGACTCCCTTATATAAGACCAGTCAGTAACACCTGATTCCCAGTCCTCACAATCTTCACTAGCACCGCTAGTAACCACCAGAGGGAGCCTCTGCTCAGAACTCATCTCAAACCCATTCACAACAACCAGGGCTCCCGATTCCATATTGGTCATTCGCTGATGTCTTTAATAAAAAGGAAGCTGAGACATTACCTCCTCACAGACCGTATGATTGCCCGATCGATCTACTACCCGGTACTACGCCTCCCCGTGGGCGTATTTACCCATTGTCTGCTGCTGAGACTAGGTCGATGTCCGAATATATCGAGGAGAATTTGGCCAAGGGATTCATCCGGAAATCTACCTCCCCAGCGGGAGCAGGTTTCTTCTTCGTCAAAAAGAAAGACGGCTCTCTCCGTCCCTGTATTGACTACAGAGGCCTAAACTTGATCACAGTGAAGAATAAGTACCCTCTTCCGCTCATTCCAGAATTGTTTGATCGTCTGAGGGGGGCTAGAATCTTCACCAAACTGGATCTTCGTGGAGCATATAACCTAGTTCGTATCCGTCAGGGAGATGAATGGAAGACGGCATTCAACACCCGAGACGGCCACTACGAGTATTTGGTGATGCCCTTTGGTCTCTGTAATGCTCCGGCAGTCTTTCAAGAGTTGGTCAATGACATATTCCGAGACCTTCTCTACTCCTGCGTTGTGGTGTACCTAGACGACATCTTGGTCTTCTCTCCGGATCTCCAGTCTCACCGGAGGGATGTTCGTCAGGTTCTGCTCAGGCTCAGGCAGAATCACCTCTTCGCCAAATACGAGAAGTGCCTCTTTGAGCAGATCTCGCTTCCGTTTTTGGGCTACATCATTTCTCAGACAGGCCTACGAATGGATCCGGAGAAACTATCTGCCATCGAGAAATGGCCCCGACCGGAGGGGTTGAAGGCCATTCAGCGGTTCCTGGGATTCGCCAATTATTACCGCCTCTTCATACCGCACTTCTCTTCCCGGACTGCTCCAATCTCCGCGCTCACCCGCAAGGATGCTAACCCCAAACAGTGGACGCCCGAAGCAGAAGAGGCCTTTCTGTCCTTAAAACAGGCCTTCTCTTCCGCTCCAGTGCTGCATCGCCCGGATGGCAACAAGCAGTTCTTCCTGGAGGTGGACGCTTCCTCTTCTGGAGCCGGAGCGGTACTTACGCAAAAATCTTCATCCGGGAGGATGATATCTTGCGGCTTCTTCTCCAAACTCTTCTCCTCTTCTGAGCGCAATTACTCCATAGGAGACCGAGAGTTATTGGCCATCAAGCTGGCATTAGAGGAGTGGCGTTACCTACTCGAGGGGGCTCTTCATCCGGTAATCATTTACACTGACCACAAGAATCTGGCTTACCTCCAGCATGCCCAGAGGCTTAACCCTCGCCAAGCCCGGTGGTCCTTGTTTTTTGCCTGCTTCGATTTTTTATTACACTTTCGCCCAGCCGACAAGAACATCAAGGCAGATGCCTTGTCCCGGTCTTTCCTGGTGTCGGATCTCGAGGAGGAACCTGAACATATCATCGATCCCACCAGAGTGATGCAGGTGGCTCCCGTGAGTCTAAATCGTCTTCCTCCTGGTAAGACGTTCGTTTCGGAACCTGATCGGGAGAGGATCCTACACTGGGGTCATTCGTCTAAACTAGCTGGCCACGCTGGTCAGAAAAAGACCCTCCAGCTCATTACCCGGCATTACTGGTGGCCTACCTTGCACAAGGATGTAATAGACTTTGTTTCTGCCTGTGCCTCCTGTGCCCGCAACAAAGTTCCGAGACACCTGCCTGCCGGCCGTCTTCTCCCGCTTCCTGTACCCGCTGCCCCCTGGCAGCATATAGCCATGGACTTCATAACGGATCTGCCCGTTTCTGCCGGTTGTACGGTCATTTGGGTGGTCGTTGACCGATTTTCCAAGATGGCTCACTTCATTCCCCTGCCAGGGCTTCCGTCAGCACCCAAGCTGGCTAAAGACTTTATCCGCCACATCTTCCGTCTTCATGGTCTGCCTCGTCACATTGTGTCGGATCGTGGGGTGCAGTTCACCTCACGTTTCTGGAGGGCCACTTGTAAGTTGCTAGACGTCACCCTGGATTTCTCCTCCGCTTACCACCCGCAGTCCAATCGACAAGTCGAGCGAATCAATCAGAATCTGACCAGTTATCTCCGGCACTTCGTTAATGCCCACCATTCTGACTGGGTGGATCTCCTGCCTTGGGCCGAATTCTCTTACAACAATCACGAGAGCGAATCTTCCTCCAAATCTCCGTTTTTTGTAGTCTTCGGTCAACACCCTCGGATCCCTGTTCCTGTCTCTATCTCTGTGGACAATCCAGCGGCAGAATCTTTGATTAAGGAATTTTCCTCCATATGGGAGAGTACCCGGTCTGCACTCATTCTGTCATCCGAGCGCATGAAAAGACATGCTGACAAAAAAAACGTCTGGATCCTCCTCAATTCCGTCCTGGGGATAAGGTCTGGCTCTTGTCCAAGTATGTCCGGCTCAAGATTCCTTCCTACAAGTTAGGTCCTCGGTTCATCGGTCCTTTTGAGATCATCAGTCAGATCAACCCAGTATCCTATAAATTGAAACTCCCGGCCAATTTGCGGATTCCCAACTCCTTCCATGTATCTCTCCTCAAACCGGTGGTACTTAACTCTTTTGTCAAGTCTACAGGTACACCTCCTGCTCCAGTGTCTGCTGAAGATGAATTTGAGGTAGAGAACATTCTGGCCACAAAAAGGGTAGGAAGAAAGACCTATTGTAATGTATGTGATACAGTTCATATAGCGTCTTGTGCTTGGGTGCGATGAAAATACTTGAGACACAGGTTGATAAAGAAAGTCTTGTATTGCTTCATACAAATTGGCAAAAATAAACACACAGGTTGCAAACACAGAAGCAGGAGACACAGCAGGCCAGAGTAATCTAAGTTCATCAATAACTCTCCACAACAGATTCAGATCTTCTTCTATGTTACCGCAAGTCCATGCAAACGTGAGGCTTTCAAGAGCAGAGTTCAGAGTCCACAAGTGCTTCAGAGTTTCTCAGTAGAAATGGCTGGAGTACAAGGTCCAAGGCTTCAGGAGTCAGAACACAGGTTCACTGCAGGCTAGATTCTGAAGCACTGATTGCTCAGGTGTGGCTGTTTAAGAAGCAAACGGAGAGAATCAGGGCGGGAACATGCAAGCTGGAAAACTCCATTTTAACTGAGGGCAAGATAGCTGCAGCAAAACAGAAAGCAAAATGGCCGACGAACAAACTGAGTTTCAGAAACAGATACACAGAACCTTACACCTATTTTCTGGTAGATTGGAAGGGGTTTGGTCCTGAGGAGAGAACCTGGGAGCCTCGGGAGAACATCCATGCCCCTCTCATCCTAGCTAAATTTCTTTCTGGCCTAAAGAGGGGGGGCCTAGAGGGGGGGGTACTGTAGCGCCGACGTCCCTGCCCCCTGCCAGGCAGGGACGCTGTTCCCCTGCAACAGCGTCCTCTGCCAGGCAGGGACGTCGCCCCCCTTACCCGCACCCAGCGTCCTCCTTCCGTCCTGCTGGGGCCGCGCGCTCCTTCCCTGCTTCTGGACTTAGGGCGCGCGCCCGCGCGCTCCCCCGCTCTTAAAGGGGCCGCGCGCATTTTTCAAAAAGGTCCCCGGCCAATGCCGGAGGACTCCACCCTATATAAAGTACTTCCTCCTTAATGGAGGTGCAGAAACTCAGCTGTGAGAAGTCAGGGTGTGCAATCGCGACGATCTTCGCAGCGACACACCCGTGACAGCGGCGCTATCACTGGCCACTCACAGGCAGCACGTGACCCAGCGCTGAGTGAGGCGTGACTCAGCGCTGGGTCCACGCGGTGGCTGCTGGGTTGTGGGCGGGGTTACCCCCGCGTTACACCCAGCATCCACCGTGCGCTAACTCAATGAATGGGCACGCAGTGGATGCCGGGTGTGACACGGGGGGGAAACCCCGCCCACAGCCTGGCAGCCAGCGCGGAAGGAGGAAGAGGGACCCCCGGCTGTTACCAGAACTTGTTGGGACGTCAGCAGAAGCAAGAGTCGGTTGCAGCCGGGAGTCACGTGCTGCCTGTGAGTGGCCAGCGATAGCGCAGCTCACAGGCAGTATGGGCAACATGAGGTATTTATAAAATTCATTAGGGGCCCCGGGTGATACATTGGGGGGTTAATTTAAAGTACTGGACAACCCCTTTAATGAATCCACAATTCTTTTCATGTGTCTCTCCTAAAGCCTGTCGTCCTCAGTTCTTTTTTCAATGATCCTGGTATCACTCCTGCTCCAGGAAGCACTGAAGATGTTTTCAAGTTAGAAAACACTCTGGTCACCAAAAGGGTAAGAGGAAAAACATTTTTTTCTTGTGGATTGGAATGGGTTTGGTCCTGAGGAGAGGTCCTGGAAGCCCAGGGAAAATATCCATGACCCCCTCCTCCTGTGTAGATTTCCAGGCGTTAAGGAGGGTGCTGTAGCCCTGCACACTGCCCCACCTATCCATTACTAATCCTATAGTTATATTGTAAATAAAGACACAGCAAGAATAAAGTCCTTTATTTGAAATAAAACAAAACACACTTTTACTCTTTTACTTAAGATTGTAGATTGCAGTCCCCAGTTGTGAGTTTTGCCTGGCTAGTTATCAAAAATACAGGAAAACCCACACAATTTTTTTTAAATTATTTATTTACAGCGCGGACGCCGGCTGATAAATACTCCCATCAGCCACTCCTGCTCTCACTGTTATTAGTAGCAGCAGGCGTCAGCTGATGGGAGTGGTAGTCTCATCAGCCGACACTAGTGACCAGAGGTAAGGTTTATACCTCCGATCACAGCTGAGCACTTACGCTTTCATTTGACAGTGTGGGAACCATGGCAGTCTGACTGTCAGTGATGATTTTATCGCCAATCAGAAGCAGTGCTTGCCACCCTGTTATGCACGACAGCGTGAATCCGAACAGAAACACGGATTTCCTTGTGATAGCACCATACCACCTTAAAGAAGCATGGACATGAATATTTTTTTCATTAAATCTGTGTACACGTGCATGTAGTGTAGTGTGTATGTATGTATGAATATAATGAAGGAGAATTCAGTGTCGGCAACACAGTGATCAAGGGCAGTTCATGCCAGAAACACATCTGACTTTTATTCCACCTACCATCATAAATTTTAACTTTTATGTTTTGAAATAAAGACTTGAAGATTTTACTAAAGTTGCCGACACTCAGAATTTTTCTTAATTTGTTTCACCGTGGGTCAGCGCTCTCTTCTTCCTAGAGTGACAATGCAGCATTGTGAAAGGTTCCAATATCTAACAACACGGTGAGACATTCACTTTTTTCCTACAATTATATGAATATGTATTAACTAGATGGTGGCCCGATTCTATCGCATCGGGTATTCTAGAATATGTATGTAGTTTATACATGGCTCCGCTCCCCCCTCCCCTCCTTGTATGCATGGCTCCGCTCCACCCTCCCATCCATGTATGCTTGGCTCCGCTCCCCCTCCCATCCTTGTATGCAATGCTCCCCCCTCCCATCCTGTATACATGGCTCCGCTCCCCCCTCCCCTCCTTGTATGCATGGCTCCGCTCCACCCTCCCATCCTGTATACATGGCTCCACTCCACCCTCCCATCCTGTATACATGGCTCCGCTCCCACCCTCCCATCCTGTATACATGGCTCCGCTCCATCCTCCCATCCTTGTATGCATGGCTCCCCCCTCCTATCCTTGTATACATGACTCCCCCTCCCATCCTTGTATACATGGCTCCCCTGTCCCATCCTTGTATACATGGCTCCGCTCCACCCTCCCATCCTGTATACATGGCTCAGCTCCCACCCTCCCATCCTGTATGCATGGCTCCGCTCTCACCCTCCCATCCTGTATACATGGCTCCGCTCCACCCTCCCATCCTTGCATGCATGGCTCCCCCTCCTATCCTTGTATACATGGCTCCCCCCTCCCATCCTTGTATACATGGCTCCCCTGTCCCATCCTTGTATACATGGCTCCGCTCCACCCTCCCATCCTGTATACATGGCTCCACTCCCACCCTCCCATCCTGTATACATGGCTCCGCTCCCACCCGCCCATCCTTGTATGCATGGCTCCGCTCCCACCCTCCTATCCTGTATGCATGGCTCCGCTCCACCCTCCCATCTGTACACATGGCTCCGCTCTCACCCTCCCATCCTGTATACATGGCTCCGCTCCACCCTCCCATCTGTACACATGGCTCCGCTCTCACCCTCCCATCCTGTATACATGGCTCCGCTCCACCCTCCCATCTGTACACATGGCTCCGCTCTCACCCTCCCATCCTGTATACATGGCTCCGCTCCACCCTCGCATCCTTTTATACATGGCTCCGCTCCACCCTCCCATCCTGTATACATGGCTCCGCTCCCACCCTCCCATCCTTGTATACATGGATTTCCATTACAGACGGAAGTTATAAGTTATACAATTATATAGTAGATATACTCACCTACTGCAAAACCTTCTCTAGGATCCAGCTCTGCTCTGCTCCTCTTCTGAGTGACATCACCGCTCTGCAGACTCTCCGGGTCACACTGTGCTCGGCATGACCCAGAACTCTATGGTGTGTCAGAACGACGCTCTACAGACTTACATTGTAAGGCTGGAATCACGCTAGTGTATGGCATCCGATGCAAGAGAATTGGATGTGATATACTGATGACCCTCGGCTCCAGCTCTGCTGCAAGCGTGATCCGAGTGTCAGTGCTCTGTGCTCCGATCCTCTCGCATGACAGAATCACAGCACAGGTGTGGAGGAGACAAAGTAATTTCTTCATCTCCTCCATTGCCTGTCTCGGTGTACAGTACAGACCAAAAGTTTGGACACACCTTCTCATTCAAAGATTCTTCTGTATTTTCATGACTATGAAAATTGTACATTCACACTGAAGGCATCAAAACTATGAATTAACACATGTGGAATTATACATTACACTTTACAAAAAAGTGTGAAACAACTGAAAATATGTCTTATATTCTAGGTTCTTCAAAGTAGCCACCTTTTGCTTTGATTACTGCTTTGCACGCAGAAAAGGCGAACGGATGGACTCTACATGCCTGGTTCCCACCGTGAAGCATGGAGGAGGTGGTGTGATGGTGTGGGGATGCTTTGCTGGTGACACTGTTGGGAATTATTCAAAATTGAAGCGGTGAGCGGTCCAGCTCATCCCAAACCATCTCGATTGGGTTCAGGTCTGGTGACTGTGGAGGCCAGGTCATCTGGCGTAGCACCCCAACACTCTCCTTCTTGGTCAAATAGCCCTTACACAGTCTGGAGTTGTGTTTGGGATCATTGTCCTGTTGAAAAATAAATGATGGTCCAACTAAATGCAAACCGGATGGAATAGCATGCCACTGCAAGATGCTGTGGTAGCCATGCTGGTTCACTATGCCTTCAATTTTGAATAAATGCCCAACAGTGTCATCAGCAAAGCACCCCCACACCATCACACCTCCTCCTCCATGCTTCACGTTGGGAACCAGGCATGTAGAGTCCATCCGTTCACCTTTTCTGCGTGCAAAGCAGTAATCAAAGTAAAAGGTGGCTACTTTGAAGATCCTAGAATATAAGACATATTTTCAGTTGTTTCACACTTTTTTGTAAAGTGTAATGTATAATTCCACATGTGTTAATTCATAGTTTTGATGCCTTCAGTGTGATTCTACAATTTTCACAGTCATGAAAATACAGAAAAATCGTTGAATGAGAAGGTGTGTCCAAACTTTTGGTCTGTACTGTATATGACATCCGAGTGCAGTCCGATGTTTCACATGCACTCATAGATATCGGCATGAGGAAATAATTGCTGGAATGCATTGCACCATAATATAACACTGGGCCGAGTGTTATACGACAAAACTCGGCTGAGTTATACACTAGTGTGAGCCCGGCCTGAAAGAGATTTCCGGCTCATGCATAGAGTATAGAGTGAGTCTGCAGAGTGGTGACGTCACTGAGAAGCGAAGCAGAACGTATCCTGGAGAAGGTGGTGGTAGGTGAGTATATTAATACACTCACATGACACGCACATATACACAGATTTAATGAAAAGAATATTCATGAGGGTGCTTTTTTTAAGTAAAAATCCCTCCATGTCATTTTGTTCTTTCCTCACCCCTCGGTATACAGCATTTTCCATGTCAGAGGAAAGAACATAAAACTGTTCAGGAGCACGTATGGGCAGATACAAATAGAGCACTGTGTAACCATATCCTGGTCCACCATAAATCAAGAAACCAGTGGTTCATTGACCCCTGTATAGCGCTTCTTAAAGGGAATCTGTCACCCTAAATTGGCAGGATATTTAAATGATGGCAGTCAGGTCAGATGGGCGGTGTTTTGGGTACTTGCGTTAACATGTTGTTCGCCGCTGTCTCCATTATTTCTGGGAATTGTAGTCGTTGCCCTCCATATAACGCGCCTGCGCATTGCAATCTGCGGGCAAAGCATACTGCGCGTGCGCAATTCAAGATTGCAATGTGCAGGAGCGTTATATGGAGGGCAACGACTACAATTCCCAGAAATAATGGAGACAGCGGCGAACAACATGTTAAGGCAAGTACCCAAAACACCGCCCATCTGACCTGACTGCCATCATTTAAATATCCCGCCAATTTAGGGTGACAGATTCCCTTTAAAGGCATACGCTAGTTAGTGTGGTGGCTGCCTATGAATGCAATGCTCTCTTGTTTATTTTAAGGGAATTGTGAAATGCAGGCAGCTGGAGAGCATTACATATGTGTAGGGTCTCCTCCTTTGTAGGGTACTGGAAGAGGAAGAGGGGTATAGCACTCCCATTCTCGAGATAGTGGGAGTCCTGGTAGTGGAACCTGCATTTTCTAGACATTTAGACATATACTTTTGATATGCCATAAACCACTCAATAGGTAATACTCCTTTGGCTATGTGTCCACGATCAGGAATAGTAGCCTTTCACACGTTTTCGTTGCTTCCAAGACGCTGCGTTCTACATTAGAAGCACAGTGGATGAGATTTATAAAAATTCCATGCCCACTGTGATTCTTTTTAACGCTGTGTAAACTCACCCTTGGTGCGGGTTTCCAAGCCGAAGCGTGTACATTTCTGTAGCAGAGACACTTAGTCTCCTGTGCGTATTTTCCGCAATAGACTGCATAGTTCCAAAACATGTGTTTTAAAGTGCGTACTGTAGAACGCAGCGTTTTGGAAGCAACGAAAATACTACGCGTCCAAAACTCAACTACTCCTGATTGTGAACGAAAGAAAACCAACAGTGTGAAACACGATTTCATATTAAGTAAATATTTATTAATGATACATAACATATAAAAAACAAATGAAAAATGGATCTATCAACAAGGAAAAGATTAATGCAGGAAAATAAATGAAAAATAAGAAGCAAGATGAAAAGTATAAAATTGCCCACTGTATATACAGTCATTGACAAAAGTTTTGAGAATGACACAAATATTAATTTTTACAAAGTCTACTGCTTCACTTTTTCTAATGGCAATTTGCATATACTCCAGAATGTTATAAAGAGTGATCAGCTTAACAGCAATTACTTGCAAAGTCAATATTTGGCTAGAAAATGAACTTTATCCCCCAAAACACATTTCAACATCATTGCAGCCCTGCCTTAAAAGGACCAGCTAACCTCTTTTCAGTGATTGCTCCATTAACACAGGTGTGGGTGTTGATGAGGACATGACTGGAGATCAATCTGTCATGATTAAGTAAGAATGACACCACTGGACACTTTAAAAGGAGGCTGGTGCTTGGCATCATTGTTTCTCTTCTGTTAACCATGGTTATCTCTAAAGAAACACGTGCAGTCATCTTTGCAATGCACAAAAATGGCCTAACAGGGAAGAGTATCGCAGCTAGAAAGATTGCACCTCAGTCAACAATCTATCGCATCATCATGAACTTCAAGGAGAGAGGTTCCATTGTTGCCAAAAAGGCTCCAGGGCGCCCAAGAAAGACCAGCAAGCACAAGGACCGTCTCTTAAAAGTGTTTCAGCTCCGGGATCGGGCTACCAGCAGTGCAGAGCTTGCTCAGGAATGGCAGCAGGCAGGTGTGAGTGCATCTGCACGCACTGTGAGGTGGAGACTCTTGGAGCAAGGCCTGGTCTCAAGGAGGGCAGCAAAGAAGCCACTTCTCTCCAGAAAAAACATCATGGACAGACTGATATTCTGCAAAAGGTACAGGCAGTGGACTGCTGAGGACTGGGGTAAAGTTATTTTCTCTGATGAATCCCCTATTCGATTGTTTGGGACATCAGGAAAACGCCTCTGTGAGGAACTAAGCCGACCGCCACACTGTAGCCCGGTATCACAGCTTCTGATCCCACCGCCGCTACCAAATGTGAAGGACGACCCCTTTCCTCCCACGTCACCAATGGGACGTAACTCCACAGGTACAGCTCTCCGGCGCCCCCTTTGTCTCTCAGGTCAGTAAGGGAACTGCACCTAGAGCAAATGGCCGCCGGGGAGGTTGTCCTGTTACCCACTGGGTATTCTAAGATTCGTGATCAGAGTAAAAGCATCAGCCCAAGATTAATTTTATGGTTTAATTGCCTTAAGGGCGCACTAGATAATTACAGAAATATACAGTAAAGCTATACAACGTAATTACAATGGAATTGCAGTCAGAGTAAAAATACAACGATAATGTACAAGGCTTAAAGGTATAAGCTATAGATCAATATTACCGGGTTGTATGGTCATGGGGAGGCGGGAGCTCGGCCTTCCCCAGGTAACAGTCTTCAGTTGGTGGACAGTCCCCAAAGCATGTGCTGCTGCTCCATTTGGCAAGGCAAATCAGATCTGTCCCTTGTGCTTCCTAGACCATCTTCTAGGCTTCTGTGTGTAAAATGGAATGAGCACAGCCTGTACCTGGCTACAGCTCTTAAACCTGCTAGGCCCTTCCCCTTTGCTTTGAAGCACGCATATTAACTGGCCTGCAATTCATATGGAGCAGGAAACAATGGCTTGAGCTTGAGCTATTTACCATACGACTAACCATCTTATTCAGACACTGGCCTAAACTAATTAGCATGCTAAAGCCCCTTTGATTCCTAGTGGACATCAAAACCGGTCGTACTGGATATGCTAATAGGCCCTGTGTAGTTAATAGTCTGTGGCTCTGTGAACCGACAAAATGGAGGCTGGTATAGGCCCTATACAAAATGGTGGCGGTCCCTTTCCTTACACCTCCCTGCTTTTGAGGGCGCTAGGGGGTATCACATTCCTGTGTTCCCCCGTGCGCCCTACCGCACCCTCTCCTTGCCGGGACAACCCATCAGCGTTACCATGGTCCCTGCCCTTTTTGTGGCGAATGGTGAAATGGTACTGTTGGAGAGCGAGGCTCCAGCGTAGCAACTTCCCATTCGTCCCAGAGACCGTGTGTAACCAGCTGAGGGGGTTGTGGTCTGTTTCCACGGTGAATTGGCGTCCGTACAAGTATGGCTGCAGACGCTGCAGGGCCCACACAATTGCCAGACATTCCTTCTCCATCGTGGAATAGGCCACTTCCCTCGGCAGAGCTTCCTGCTCAGGTACAAAATGGGGTGTTCATGGCCCGTAGTGTCAACCTGGCTGAGCACAGCACCGAGGCCGAAGTCTGCACTAAGAATGGCCGCGTGAAGTCGACTGCCTGTAGTACAGGAGAACTAGAAAGGGCGGCCTTGAGCGCCTGGAAAGCTGTCTCGCAGGCGACTGTCCAGTCGACTGCGACGGGCAGCCTTTTCTTGGTGAGGTCCATCAGGGGCTTGGCCAGGGCACTATAGTGTGGAACAAATCTCCTATAGTACCCAGCAGTACCCAAGAAGGACATCACCTGCTTCTTGGTCCTGGGGGTGGGCCAGGATGCGATGGCATCCACCTTCCCGGGCTCTGGCTTCAGAGCTCCCCCACCTACCCGGTGTCCCAGGTAGTGGACCTCACTCATACCCAGCTGGCATTTTTCCGGCTTAATGGTCAAGCCTGCTCGCTGGATCCGCCCAAGCACCTGCGCCAGGTGCTCTAGGTGATCCTCCCAGGTGGGACTGAAGATGGCAATGTCATCCAGGTACGCGGTCGCATACCCTTCCAGTCCCTCGAGCAGCGTGTTGACCATCCGCTGAAAAGTGGCAGGGGCATTCTTCATGCCGAAGGGCATCACAGTAGACTCGTACAGTCCGAATGGGGTGATAAAGGCAGAGTGTTCCCGTGCCCTAGGGGTCAGGGGAATCTGCCAATACCCCCTGCTCAAATCCATGATGGTCAGGTACTTGGCCCCGGCCAGCTGGTCGAGCAGGTCATCGATGAGCGGCATTGGGTACGCATCGGTGACCGACACAGTGTTGAGCCCCCTGTAGTCCATGCAGAACCGCGTAGTTCGGTCCTTTTTAGGGACGAGGACTACAGGCGAAGCCCACGCGCTGTTGGACGCTTGGATCACCCCCAGCCTCAGCATCTCGTCTATCTCTTGGCGCATCTGCTGCTGCACCTCAAGAGAGACCTGATATGCTGAACGCCGGATTGGGGGGTGGTTGCCAGTGTCCACGTCATGGACTGCTGCCTCAGTCCTTCTGGGCAGGCTGCTGAACAGCTCCCGAAAGGGGTGCAGGGTGGCCCCCAGCTGGGAACGTTGGTCCTCCGAGAGCTGGTGGCCAACCCCCACATCCTCGATGGATCCACCCGCCTTGGCTTGGGTGAGCAGATCGAGGAGGGTTTCTGCCTCTCCTTCCTCTGGAAGGTTGCACACTGGGTGAGCATAAGCCTCCCGCTCATGATGGGCCTTCATCATGTTCACATGGAAGGCCTTCCTCCTTCCACGGGCGTGGTCCAGGGTGACCAGGTAGGTGACGGCGTTGAGCTGCTCGTGCACGAGGTATGGACCCTCCCAGGCCGCCTGAAGCTTGTTTTGGGGTACGGGGACCAGTACCCACATCTTTTGACCCACCTGGTAGGTCCGCTCACAAGAATTCTGGTCGTACCATCGCTTCTGGTCAGCCTGAGCTTGGGCCATATTGTCATGCACCAGCCGCGTCAAGGCCATCATTCGGTCCCGGAAGCGCACGACATACTCAATGACCGACACTCCAGGGGTGGCTAAATCCCCTTCCCATGCTTCCTTCACCAGAGCAAGGGGCCCCCGTACACGTCACCCGTACAGGAGCTCAAAGGGGGAGAACCCCGTTAAGGCCTGTGGGACCTCCCGGTAGGCAAACAGCAGGTGTGGGAGATACCACTCCCAGTCTCTCCCGTGGGAGTCGACCAACATCTTCAGCATCTGCTTTAAGGTGCCATTGAACCGCTCACACAAGCCATTGGTCTGTGGGTGATACGGGCTGGCCACCAGATGTTGCACCTGTACCTGCTTACAGAGAGACTCCATCAGCTGCGACATGAACTGGGTCCCTCGATCGGTGAGCATTTCCTTGGGAAACCCCACTCTGGAGAAAATCTCCAGTAAGGCAGTGGCCACTTTGTCGGCCCGAATGGACGACAAAGCTACCGCCTCCGGGTACCGGGTGGCATAGTCCACTACCGTTAGTATGAAGCATTTCCCGGAGCGGCTGGGAGTGGACAGAGGTCCAATGAGATCCACAGCCACCCTCGAGAAAGGCTCTTCGATGATGGGCAGAGTTATCAGTGGCGCCTTGGGGCGCGGCCCCGCCTTCCCCACCCTCTGACAGGTGTCACACGAACGGCAGTAGGCTATCACCTCGGTCCTCATTCCAGGCCAGTAGAAATGCTGAGCTAGCCTGGCCCTGGTTTTAGTGATCCCTAAGTGTCCGGCCATTGGAATCTCGTGTGCGATCCGCAACAATTCCGCCCTGAACGGATGGGGCACCACTAACTGTCGGTCCCTGGGCCACGCCTCCGGTGATCCCTGCTGGACCGTTACCCGATACAGCCATCCCTGGTCCCAGACCACTCGCTCGCGGTCGGACTCCAGGGGAGGCTGTGCCGCCTGTTCCTTGAGAGTCTTCAGGCTAGGGTCAGCTTCCAACGCTGCCTGAAATCCCTGACTTGATGTGGCAAGAATTGATGAAACTGCCATGTCCTCTGTCAGTTCCCCGGGATCTGTCTCCTGGCTACTGTCTGACTCGGCAGCCACTTGGTCGGAGAGGGGGAAACCGTCGGACCTCCGCGAGGCTCCTTGGGCTTCAGCGCTCCCACTCCTGGTAACAGCGGCCACGACCGCTGAGACCACGGGTAGCGCCTGCTTTCCCTCGTCCCCTGACCAAGTCGCCGGGTCAGGCAGACTTCCCTGACTTCCTGACATCCCGGATGTGGGGAACTCCTGCCCTGGGGTCTTCCCTTGTGGCTCCTCTCCCGGGACGCCCCCTCCCCCCATGGCCTGTTCCTCTTCCTGCAGGGGCCCTAGACTCAGCAGGCTGGGTTCACTTAGGGGCCCTACACTGCCCATAGCAGCCCCTCCCCCCACCTCTGAGCTCTCCCGTGCAGCCTCCTCACCTGTCCTCACTGTGAGCCCTGTGTGTGTAGTGTCAGTGCATGGCTTACCATAAGGTTTCACTCCCTCCTCCACTGTTGGAGGCACATTCAATACATTAACATTAGCATTCACAGTAGAGTCATGACATTCTTGGGGAGTCGAACTTGGGGGTTCAGTGGCCACATACTGGGACACTAGCCGCCCCAAATCGGTCCCAAGCAACACATTTGCAGGAATATTCGGCGTTACTCCCACCTCCCGCATCCCCCTCCCGGCGCCCCAGTCCAAATACACCTTGGCAACGGGCAGCGCCGGTTCAATGCCTCCAATTCCGGAGACGGAAAGGGTTTTCCCAGGTACCAAGTCTTGAGGGGACACCACCTCAGGGCGTAACAGGGTTCGTTCAGCGCCTGTGTCCCGCAGTCCCATGACCGCTGAGCGGCCGATGGTGACTGGTTGGTAATTGTCTAGGACCTCCCACCACCCCCTCCCACACACAAAACAGTGGTCGGTTTCTGGGACAGGGATGGGGCCTTCTGGCGCTGGGGACACGCAGCCTTAAAGTGTCCTGGCTGATTGCAATTATGACAACGTCTGGGTTCTGTTCCTGGCCTGGAGAGGGCAGCCGGGGGTACACCCCTTGCACTCTGGGGCTGGATATGGGGCTGGGGCAGGATTGGGCTTACCCCCTCTCCAGGTGCTGCTGGCAGGCTTCTTTGGCTCCGCCGCCCTGTTGTTGGCATACTCGTCTGCCAGGGCGGCTGTAACATAGTAACATAGTAACATAGTTATTAAGGTTGAAGGAAGACTTTAAGTCCATCTAGTTCAACCCATATCCTATCCTAACCTGCCCTAACATGTTGATCCAGAGGAAGGCAAAAAAACCCAAGTGGCAAACAGTAAGCTTCACATTGGGGAAAAAAATTCCTTCCCGACTCCACATACGGCAATCAGACTAGCTCCCTGGATCAACGCTGTATCTAGGAAACTAGTGAATATAGCCTGTAATATTATACTTTTCAAGAAAGGCATCCAGTCCCCTCTTAAATTTTAGTAAGGAATCACTCATTACAACATTAGACGGCAGAGAGTTCCATAGTCTCACTGCTCTTACAGTAAAGAATCTGCATCTGTGATTATGGCTAAACCTTCTTTCCTCCAGACGTAGAGGATGCCCCCTCGTCCCCGTGTAGCAGAAGCCCCCTTTGGTTTCCGGTCACGGAGGAACTGCTGGAGGTCCTCTGGGCAGTTCCACAAGATCTGCTCCGTGACGAACAGTTCCTGGACCTCCTGGCGGATAGTGAGCTCTAGACCCGAGGTCCAGTGCTCCGCAGCTCTCAGCAGGGCCCGCATGTGGTCGGTCCAGGTGTCCTTTGAACCCCGCTGCAGGCTCCTGAACTTCCTGCGGTACGACTCCGGGGTGAGGTTGTAGTGCTGGATCAGGGCCCGCTTGATGCTGTTGTAGTCCTGCTCCTCCCCGGCAGGTAAGTCCCCCAAAACTTCCAGGGACTTACCCCTCAAACGGGGGGTCAGGTACCTTGCCCACTGATCCGGGGCCAGATGACGTTGGAGGCAGGTCCTCTCAAAAGCCAGCAGAAAGGAATCCAGGTCTCCATCCTTTTCAAGCAAGAGAAAGTCCTCCGCCCGGACCTTGGAAGCCCTTGTCTCCGGTGGGCCTGGTGCGTCCAGCGGGGGCCCGTGCTGAGCCATCTCCAGTCGGTGCCGGCGCTCCGCAGCTTCACGGCGTTCTGTATGCTCACGCTCCGCTGCTCTCTCTGCCGCTGCTTGCTCCCGCTCTGCTGCTGCTTGCTCCCGCTCCGCAGCTTCATGGCGTTCTGTATGCTCACGCTCTGCTGCTGCTTGCTCACGCTCTGCTGCTTTCTCTGACGCCACCAGGAGTCTGTCATAGGCGGCGTCATTACCAGCCTCGAGCTGTGCCATAGCCGCTTGGAAGAGGGCCTCCGATCTGTACACACTGGGACGGGCAGGGGGTGGACAGTCCACTGCGGGACTAAGCACGGGGATCTGGCTCCTTGGGGAGCCCTGGCTGAGCTCCCCCTCATCGGTGTCGAACTCCTCATAGACCATAGCATTGGCCTCCCTCTTTGCCCTACTCCTCGTGCCTTCTGCCATTTTGGGAACCTTTGGTTACTGACACAGCTGCAACCCTGACCTTGCACACAACTTATTATATTTATACTCTGACCGTCTAGTGCTGGGCTGACCTTAAGACCCCAGCAGTGAAAGTACCGCTGGTAGTCTCTAGTGTCTGGGAGTAGGGGTCCCATGCACACTATTACTCTGATCCCACCGCTGCCACCAATTGTGAGGAACTAAGCCGACCGCCACACTGTAGCCCGGGTATCACAGCTTCTGATCCCATCGCCGCTACCAAATGTGAAGGACGACCCCTTTCCTCCCACGTCACCAATGGGACGTAACTCCACAGGTACAGCTCTCCGGCGCCCCCTTTGTCTCTCAGGTCAGTAAGGGAACTGCACCTAGAGCAAATGGCCGCCGGGGAGGTTGTCCTGTTACCCACTGGGTATTCTAAGATTCGTGATCAGAGTAAAAGCATCAGCCCAAGATTAATTTTATGGTTTAATTGCCTTAAGGGCGCACTAGATAATTACAGAAATATACAGTAAAGCTATACAACGTAATTACAATGGAATTGCAGTCAGAGTAAAAATACAACGATAATGTACAAGGCTTAAAGGTATAAGCTATAGATCAATATTACCGGGTTGTATGGTCATAGGGAGGCGGGAGCTCGGCCTTCCCCAGGTAACAGTCTTCAGTTGCTGGACAGTCCCCAAAGCATGTGCTGCTGCTCCATTTGGCAAGGCAAATCAGATCTGTCCCTTGTGCTTCCTAGACCATCTTCTTGGCTTCTGTGCGTAAAATGGAATGAGCACAGCCTGTACCTGGCTACAGCTCTTAAACCTGCTAGGCCCTTCCCCTTTGCTTTGAAGCACACATATTAACTGGCCTGCAATTCATATGGAGCAGGAAACAATGGCTTGAGCTTGAGCTATTTACCATACGACTAACCATCTTATTCAGACACTGGCCTAAACTAATTAGCATGCTAAAGCCCCTTTGATTCCTAGTGGACATCAAAACCGGTCGTACTGGATATGCTAATAGGCCCTGTGTAGTTAATAGTCTGTGGCTCTGTGAACCGACAAAATGGAGGCTGGTATAGGCCCTATACAAAATGGTGGCGGTCCCTTTCCTTACAGCCTCATTAGGAGAAGACAAGGTGAGCGCTACCACTGTCTCATGCCAACTGTTAAGCATCCTGAAACCATTCATGTGTGGGGTTGCTTCTCAGCCAAGAGAATCGGCTCTCTCACAGTCTTGCCTAAAAACACAGCCATGAATAAAGAATGGTACCAGAATGTCCTCCAAGAGCAACTTCTCCCAACCCTCCAAGAGCAGTTTGGCGATCAACAATGCCTTTTCCAGCATGATGGAGCACCTTGCCATAAAGCAAAGGTGATAACTAAATGGCTCAGGGAACAAAACATAGAGATTTTGGGTCCATGGCCTGGAAACTCCCCAGATCTTAATCCCATTGAGAACTTGTAGTCAATCATCAAGAGACGGGTGGACAAACAAAAACCTAAAAATTCTGACAAAATGAAAGCATTGATTGTGCAAGAATGGACTGCTATCAGTCAGGATTTGGTCCAGAAGTTGATTGAGAGCATTCCAGGGAGAATTGCAGAGTCCTGAAGAAGGGTCAACACTGCAAATATTGACTTGCTGCATTAACTCATTCTAACTGTCAATATAAGCTTTTGTTACTCATATGTTTGCAATTATATTTCTGTCTGTGATAAAAACATCTGTCAAACACACATAAAAACCAGAGGGCAGCAGATCATGTGAAAATATAATATTTGTGTCATTCTCAAAACTTTTGGCCATGACTGTACTGTATATATAGAAAATTACCAATTCAATACCTAATACATAATGAAAAGTCAATATTTAAATATATGTAGGCAAGGAAAAGGGAAAGCAGGAAAATAGTCAGCTCACCAGTCTCAGCAGTAGTCCAGAAGATTTTCAATCTCAGTCTCAGCAGTGATCCAGAATCCTCATGCGCACGGAGCCACCTTGATTAGAGGCGTTGGCTGCAGCAAAACATGTAGAAAAAAATCTCCATTCATTCATTCATTCATTCATTCATTCAATTACCATTCATGGTAACCATGAATAAGACCTGCTAGGTCGAAACGCGTCGGTTTCAGACCACCAGGGACCCCACTTGTCTATGTCTTTTTCCTATCAAGATGGATTTTAATTTTATCAAATAAATATTGTATTTTTATTCATTTCTGCGCTGGAGATTTTTTTCTAAATATTTAAATATAGTATCATTATGTATGGACCCAGAGTGGACACTGACATCAAGTGATAAGCAGAGACTATTACAAAACAGTGTTAATAACATTCATAAGTATATTTAATGTCAGAGTCCACAGTGGATAAACACATTGCATAGATAAGGGCAATAATGAACAACACCAGATAACTTATGGTAGTAGCAGTATATTGTAAAGTGGTATGTGCTAAATAAGGCTGCAAGTGTCTGGCGGTGCTGTTTGCTGCTTACCTGCTCTCTACGCTGTGCCCAACGAGCGTTTTGCCACAGCTTTAACTAGGGACTGAAGAGTTAAGGGTGAGTAGGGTATTTAAGGTGTCATTAGTCAATAGGAACGGTAATTTTACTGAAAGTGTTCGCCAGCTGTGCATGTGGAGCCGTATTACCATGCATGGTATATCACACTCCACTTCCGGTACTGCGGGACGCGCATCCTAGGAGTGTGGCCCAGAGACCGGAAGTGAGGTGAGACTGCTTTCCACAGTGGAACGCAAGTGTAAATTTCTGTAGTGGAGACACTTAGTCTTCTGTGCGTATTTTCCCCAATAGACTGTCGGAATAGTTACAAAACACGTGTTTTGAAGTGCTACTGTAGAAAGCAGCGTTTTGGAAGCAATGAAAATATTTTGCATCTCAAACGTTACTATTCCTGATTGTGGGCACAGAGCCTTTATACCATGTTCCAAATTATTATGCAAATTGGTTTGTAAGTGTCATAGCGCTTTTGTTTTGTTTTTTAAACCTATTGATGGTATTGTGTCTCAGGGTTCTTTGGATCACTGAAATCAATCTCAGATACCTGTGATAATTAGTTTGCCATGTGAGCCCAATAAAAGGAAAACTGGATGTTCCACACTATGAAGCAGGCCAGAGTTTTCAAGTAACATGGGAAAGAAAAAGGATCTCTCTGCTGCTGAAAAGCATCAAATAGTGCAATGCCTTGGTCAAGGGATGAAAACATTAGATATTTCCCGAAAACTTAAACGTGATCATCGTACTGTTAAGAGATTTGTGGATGATTCTGAGCACAGACGTGTTCGTGCTGATAAAGGCAGAATGAGGAAGGTTTCTGCCAGGCAAGTTCATTGGATTAAGAGAGCAGCTGCTAAAAAGCCATTACAAACCAGCAAACAGATATTTGAAGCTGCTGGTGCCTCTGCAGTCTCTTGAACCTCAAGGTGTGGGATCCTTCAAAGGCTTGCTGTGGTACATAAACCTACTATTCGGCCACCCCTAAACAGTGCTCACAAGCAGAAACAGTTGCAGTGGGCCCAGACATACATGAAGACTAATTTTCAAACAGTCTTGTTTACTGATGAGTGTCAAGCAACCCTGGATGGTCCAGATGGATGGTGTAGTGGATGGTTGGTGGATGGCCACCATGTCCCAACAAGGCTGCGACGTCAGCAAGGAGGTGGAGGAGTCATGTTTTGGGCCGGAATCATAGGGAAACAGCTGGTAGGGCCCTTTAAGGTTCCTGAAGGTGTGAAAATGACCTCTGCAAAGTATGTAGAGTTTCCAACTGACAACTTTCTTCCATGGTATAAAAAGCAGAAACGTGCCTTCAGGAGCAAAATCATCTTCACATCAAAACAGCACCTCTGGGAGGCTATTCTGACTTCATGCAAAGAAATGCAAGCAGAAATTCTCCAAAAACTCACAAGTTCAATGGATGCAAGAATGGTGAAGGTGATATCAAAGAAGGGTTAACATGTAACTTGGCCTGTTAGGATGTTTTGGAGTTAAGTAGCTTTTTTGTTCAGTGAATGTGACCTCCTAATGCTGCAAATTCCACAAATGAGCATTTTCAGTTCTTTAACCCCTTAATCCCATCCGACATACTATTCTGTCCATGTGACCTGGTACTTAATTCCCAGGGACGGAATAGTATGTCACATGCGATCAGCTGTGCTCCCGGGAGGAGCTCAGCTGATCGCGGCCGGGTGTCAGCTGATTATCACAGCTGACACCCGGCACTATGTGCCAGGAGCGGTCACGGACCGCTCCCGGCACATTAACCCCTGGCACACCACGATCAAACATGATCGTGGTGTACCGGGGGCACAGGGAAGCATCGCGCAGGGAGGGGGCTCCCTGCGTGCTCCCGAGACCCTCAGAACAGCGCGATGTGATTGTGCTGTTCTGAGGCCTTCCTCCCTGCAAGACCCCGGATCCAAGATGGCTGGGAGGTGGCTTCCTCAGCGCCTGCTGAGAGAAGGCGCTGAGGAAGCCTGCAGCAGTGCCTGTGAGATCGCTGGTCTCACAGAGTGCTGTGCACACTGTAAGACCAGCGATCTGACTTTATACTGTGATGTCCCACCCTGGGACAAAGTAAAAAAGTTAAAAAAATGAAAATCAGATGTGTAAAAAAAAATTCCAAAATAAAGGAAAAAAAAAATTCCCCAATAAATTAATTTCTTCATTTAAATAAAAAAAAAACAATAAAAGTACACATATTTGGTATCGCCGCGTCTGTAACGACCCGCCCTATAAACCTGTCCCATTAGTTAACCCCTTTAGTGAACCCCTTAAAAAAAAACAAGGCTAAAAATCAATGATTTAGCATCATACAACCGAACAAAAAGTGGAATAACACGCGATCAAAAAGACGGATATAAATAAACATGGTACCGCTGAAAACGCCATCTTGTCCTGCAAAAAATAAGCCACCATACAGCGTCATCAGCAAAAAAATAAAAAAGTTATAGCTTGCGGAATAAAGCGATGCAAAAATAATTATTTTTTATATATAATCGTTTTTATTGTGTAAAAGCGCCAAAACATAAAAAAAATGATACAAATGAGGTATCGCCGTAATTGTACTGACCCGTAGAATAAAACTGCTTTATCAATTTTACCACACGCGGAACGGTATAAACGCCCACCCTACGGGTACCCGGGGCTCACTAGTTACGCCCTTTCAGGACCCCCCGGACCGAGATCTCGAGGTTCCACTCAAAAAATAAAGTACGAATGTGAACTTCATCACCTGTGCCTCCGCTTCCATTCGTTACACTTTGCGGTCTCAAAAAAGGCCCAGGCTAGGCAGCCCTTGCCACCCCTGCGAACTGCACACTCACTACCGATGCTGGCCACAGCCAGAGTTGGGGCTGAGGATGCAGTGCTTGTTGTGGTTGCATCACATCATGTCTGTGTGGGAAGCAGCAATGTAATCTCCTTGTCTTCTTCCTCTGCTGAGCTACTCAGCTACATACCTCTGGGTTCACACCAAGTGGGATCTACAACCTCATCCTCTCCGTCCTCACACTCCTCACCTTGAGAGTCACCCTCCTCCTTTTCCTGCCCTGACACCACTCCACATGCACCTTTGATATCTGAGTCTCATCAGGATCACCTCCACTAACGGTGGTTAACATCTGGTGACGAGGGTCTGGATTCTGCTTGCACCCTACTTCGTCCGGTCCTGGATCCAACATGAAAAAAATTTGGGCATTGGTGCAGATGCTTTCCTCCTCTAAGTTTTGTGAATCTTTGGAGCAGACCTCTGATGCCCATGGAATAGAATGTGTGAACAGCTCTGCAGAATGGCCCATCTGTGGTTTCCCACACTCAATTGGGCGTTTGGAAATTTGTGACGTGGAGGGAAACATAGGTGATTGGGGAGCCTCCTCTGAGGATTTTACTGTGTGTGATGTTAAGGTGGATGAAGAGGAGGTGAGGCCACTTGATGCAGCACTTGCCATCCACTGAAGCACATGTTCTTTCTGGCCCTCATCTACAAGGCGTACCACTGTGCAGTTGTCAAAGAAAGGGAGTGGAGTAGCCTGTCCAGTAACAGATTTTGCCAGTGGTCTTTAAATAGGACGAGAGGGTGTTTGTTCAGTTGAGCTTTTATTAACATTAACACCTAACCCACGTACAGGTCGAACACCAAGCCTATTCCAACTTCATTTACGACCTCGCTTTTCCCACTCATGTTGTATGTAGCCTTGCCCTCTTGTAAACTACTGTTTCACGACATTAGGCCCATAGCTCTCAGTCACCTGTCACTAAATGAACAATCACTATTTATTTTCTTCGTGTGCCAGAACAACACTGTTATACCTACCGATTTTTAAGTGGAAATCTGGCCTTCTGACTTCTCACTGAAACACAGTTTTATAACAAATGTTTTGGATTAGCAAATGGGGCCTCCTGAGACTGCCACATGGTTTTTGCACAATCTAGTTAGATGCTGGAAGATCCTATCTAGCTGACAAGTTCACTTACAGCACTATCAGGAGCGTTTTCTCTACACAGTAACATTGAGAAAATGGCACCAGCAAAACAAAATGTCCAGTTTTTATATGGCCAGGAACATGTGACTTCGGCAGCCAATCACAGAAGACCTTGTGTCATGACGTCGTTTATGGTTTCTGCGCCCTAGTTGGCTGCCGGAATCAATACACATAAAGTTAAGAAGAAAAAAAAAAAGAGCGCGCTGCTCCTCTAACCTCTCCACGCCTCCTCCCTTCATCAAACACGTCCCCCCTGCTCATCATACAGCATCACTATCCTAGCCAACGTAATAACAAAAGCATTAGTGGAAACGCGATGATTTATCAAACTGTGAACAATTTTGCCGACTTTGAGTAAAAATGCTTGTGAAACCGAACACTAATCCGAATGTGCTACGTTCGTACCGAAATTTGAGATTGGCGAATGTTTTTTCGAACAAGTTCGCTCATCTCTAGTCATCACCGGGTAATGCCACACAGCGATGTATGTTATCTTGAGCAATGTCAGTTATTCTCAGTGAGCTTGCTTTTCTTATTATACTATTGAACATTCTGTAGCTTTGCAGTCTGATTTTTTTTTTAAATTGTTTTGCTATGTATATGTTATCCCAATAAAATAACATTGAAAAAAAAAGCATGGCGAGGTGAGGCTGCTGATTAGCTGCAGCGGTCACATGCCAGTTTAGCTCATCATCAGTGGCAGCTTTTAAATAAAAGTCAGCATAGTAGAATCGAAGCATCTGTGCTAGATTAATTGAGGACTGAAGTGGCATTTTGTGTTTTTACAGCTTTTATTTTGCGAAAACTCTTTTTCTTTTATTGAGTCAGACCACTACTTTTATTGAAACATTGGAGCTATGAATGGCACTCACGGGAACTGTTTGTGGCTCTTATAGCCTTACTTCGAGGACATAGGAACCATGATGTTAGCTACTGCCACCAGGAAGCTGTCACTAACAAAGAGCAAGGCGGCTTCCATACAAGCTACAAGCATCTACTGGCGGTGGACTAAACCTGGAAAGCAGTAAGTGAAGCGTACAACAGAGAACAGGACAATCAAGAAAAAACATTAGTCAAAAAAAGAAGCAAATGCCCCCTCAGTGACATAAATGGAGGGAGCTGTGTCTCCCAGTGAAGACTATAAGAGATTTTACAATAAGTACAAAAAAATTATTTTTTCTCAGTCACTTCATTGGAAGACACAGGAACCATGGGACGTCCTAAAGCAGTCCTCTTGAGTGGGTATTAAAAATGTACTTTATAAATCAAAAAGGAGTAGCAGACCATCTGATGGCAGTATGAAACACTGTGGAAGATCTAGATGCTTTGGGGGCACCAGGGGTCAGCAGTAACGAGGTTCACCATGTGCTGAACCACTGCAGAGGCTTAGGAGAGGAATGAATATGTAAGGCAGGTTGGAGTGAGACCACAGGATCGCTGAGGCAAAAGCTTGAGGAAAAGGGGTTCTGGAAAAAAACTAAAAAACTCCGCGATTCATACTGGATATCAACAAGCTGAGGTCCAGCGTACCCCAATGTAGACATATCGGATCTAAGGCAGTTTCTCTGTATGAAAAGATCACATTTCTTGCACACAGCTGTTCTCTACTGATATAGTTAGTGGCCTAGTTGTCTATCCTGACAATGTGGACTGCCAAAATTGCAGGAAGTCAGGTCTCCACCCAGTGGAGGATCGAGGAGTCTTCTGCCAAGGCTGGCTAAATATGAGTTCCATCTGAAAGGTACAGTAGGCCACCGCCGTGGCGATCACTGTCTGAATACTAAATAGATACTAGGACAAACTGTCAAGCCTGTCAAGCAATGACAAACAAATGGCTTTGAGATCCAATACGTATAGTGACCAGAAAAACGATTACTAATGTATGTTATATGTCATATGGTAAGTGTGTTCTCTATTCCTTACATGATAAAACTTATGACACCGGCTCCCCGTCTTGCCTTGGGAGGAGGTAAATTATTTAATACTATGCTGCCCTCTCCTGCCTTGTTTTGGTATTACAACTTGTAGTTCTATGCTGCCCTCTTCTGCCTTAGTTTGGCATTACAACTTGTTTTTCTGATTGGAACAAGTGGCAGTTGGAGGTGGGGCGTGTGGCACTGAAAAGGTCGAGTTACAGCGGTTCTGGTGGTGAGAGGAGGTAGGAAATTGGGGCTCCTTGTTTGGGACCAGCGGGGAGTACAAATAGCACCCAATTCGGAGTGTCTCGCGTTTTAGACTGACAGAATGCTGAGACTGCAGAACTGCGCAGCAGATTTCCTGGATACTCCGATCAGATTAAGGTCGGTTGATCCTTCCCCTTCCAGCAGCACAGTTAGTCAAATGGAAATTTACTGCCATCCTCCCAAGGCCGGGACCGAGAAAAGGCTTTGACTGTTGCAATGTGTAAGAAAAATTGTATCTGCTACCCATGACTGTTATGTTGAAAAATATAAGAATTGTTACAAGTCTTCAGTAAAGTTCATCTTTCAAGTTTGCACGGGACCCCCGGTGTATGATTTTGTTGTCCGTGACCTCATACCTTGCGGCATCAACATAACTCTCAGTCCCATATATCCCTCATCTCCCCCTTCATAATTGCCACCTCACCTAGGGATTGTTAGATCCATCGGAGTCACCGCGACTGAACCATCGTCCGAGATACTAGGCCCTGCATCTCATAAGGCGATGCATCATACGCAGATTGGTAGGAAAGCTTATATTGACTTTAACAGCTTGGGACAGTGTGCTAGTGGAAGACGTCCCTTTAACTTGCCAGTGGACTGGAAAAAAAAGGACTTGAATTGATATAGAGCGCCATTAGAGGAGAAACTGTTGAAAGACAATGAGATAATCCAAGATAGAGGGGAATATCATCTAGATAGATAGATAGATAGAGACCTGGGCACAAATAATGAAATTGGGGGTGGGGTTAGAACAGTTAATAATTTAAGAAAGAATAGAGGTTCAGAGAGATCCATAAAGTGCATGTATACTAATGCCAGAAGCCTCACCAACAAAATGGCGGAATTAGAATTAATTTTGTTGGAACATAATTATGACATGGTGGGGATATCTGAGACTTGGCTGGATGAGAGCCATGACTGGGCGGTTAATTTACAGGGCTATAGTCTGTTTAGAAATGACCGTAAAAATAAGCGAGGTGGGGGTGTGTGTTTATATGTAAAATCATCCTTAAAACCCATCCTGCGTGATATCTGTGAATCTAATGAAGATGTAGAGTCTCTGTGGGTGGAGATTAGGGGAGGGGGGAAAAATAATAAATTACTGATAGGGGTTTGTTATAAGTCTCCTAAAATAATGGAAGCAACAGAGAATATCCTCGTAAAGCAAATAGATGAAGCAGCAACTCAAGGAGAAGTCATTATTATGGGGGACTTCAACTACCCTGAAATACATTGGGGAACAGAAACCTGCAGTTCCAGCAAGGGTAATAGGTTTTTGGCAACTATGAAAGACAATTACCTTTCACAACTAGTTCAGGACCCAACAAGAGGGGGGCATTGCTAGACCTAATATTAACCAACAGGCCAGACCGCATATCAAATATAAGGGTTGGGGGTCACTTGGGTAATAGTGATCACAAAATAATAAGCTTTCATGTATCCTTTAATAAGATGTGTAGTCGAGGGGTTACAAGAACACTAAACTTCAGGAAGGCAAATTTCCAACGGATGAGAGATGATCTTGGTGCAATAAACTGGGACGATATTCTGAGACATAAAAATACACAAAGAAAATGGGAGACGTTTATTAGTATCCGAATAGGACCTGTGCACAGTATATACCCTATGGGAATAAACATGCTAGAATTAGGAGGAAACCACTATGGCTAAATAGAGCTGTAAGGGGCGCAATAAGGGACAAAAAGAAAGCGTTTAGGGAATTAAAGCAAGTAGGTAGTGATGAGGCATTAAATAAATACAGAAGACTGAATAAATTCTGTAAAAAGCAAATCAAGACAGCAAAGATTGAGGCAGAGAGACTCATTGCCAGAGAAAGTAAAAATAATCCCAAAATATTCTTTAACTACATAAATAGCAAGAAACTAAAAATGATAGTGTTGGTCCCCTTAAAAATAGTCTGGGTGAAATGGTGGATGAGGATGAGGAAAAAGCCAATATGCTAAATGACTTTTTTTCAACTGTATTTACACAAGAAAATCCCATGACAGATAACATGATCAGAGATAAAAAAAATTCTCCATTAAATGTCACCTGCTTAACCCAGCAGGAAGTACGGCGGCGTCTAAAAATCACTAAAGTTGACAAATCCCCGGGCCCGGATGGGATACACCCCCGAGTACTGCAGGAATTAAGTACAGTTATAGATAGACCATTATTTTTAATCTTTAAAGATTCCATAATAACTGGGTCTGTACCACAGGACTGGCGTATAGCAAATGCGGTGCCAATATTCAAAAAGGGGGCAAAAACTGAACCTGGAAATTATAGGCCAGTGAGCTTAACATCTACTGTGGGTAAAATCCTGGAGGGTTTTTTAAGGGATACTATATTGGAGTATCTGAAGCTGAATAACCTCATGACACAGTATCAGCATGGGTTTACGAGGGACCGTTCTTGTCAGACTAATCTGATAAGCTTTTATGAAGGGGTAAGTTCAGGACTGGACCAAGGGAATGCAGTGGACGTGGTGTTCATGGACTTCTCAAAAGCTTTTGATACAGTGCCACACAAAAGGTTGATTCATAAAATGAGAACAATGGGGATAGGGGAAAATATGTGTAAGTGGGTTAAGAACTGGCTCATGGATAGAAAACAAAGGGTGGTTATTAATGGAGCACACTCGGACTGGGTCACGGTTAGCAGTGGGGTACCACAGGGGTCAGTATTGGGGCCGCTTCTCTTTAACATAATTATTAATGACCTTGTAGGGGGCATACAGAGTAGTATTTCAATATTTGCAGATGACACTAAACTCTGCAGGGTAATAAATACAGAGGAGGATAATTTTATATTACAGGAGGATAAATGTAAGGTCATGCACTTGGGTAGAACAAATAAGATGTATAATTATGTGCTTAATTGTAAAACACTGGGCAAAACTGTCACTGAAAAAGACCTGGGTGTATGGGTGGACGACAAACTCACATTTAGTGGCCAATGTCAGGCAGCTGTTGCCAAGGCAAATAAAATAATGGGATGCATTAAAAGAGGCATAGATGCTCATGAGGAGAACATAATTTTACCTCTATACAAGTCACTGGTGCGACCACACTTAGAATACTGTGTGCAGTTCTGGTCTCCGGTGTATAAGAAAGACATAGCTGAACTGGAGCGGGTGCAGAGAAGAGCAACCAAGGTTATTAGAGAACTGGGGGGTCTGCAATACCAGGACAGGTTATTACACTTGGGGTTATTTAGTTTGGAAAAAAGGAGGCTTAGGGGTGATCTTATTACAATGTATAAATATATAAGGGGACAGTACAAAGACCTTTCTAATGATCTTTTTACTCTTAGACCTGTGACGGGGACAAGGGGGCATCCTCTACGTCTGGAGGAAAGAAGGTTTAGCCATAATCACAGATGCAAATTCTTTACTGTAAGAGCAGTGAGACTATGGAACTCTCTGCCATCTAATGTTGTAATGAGTGATTCCTTACTAAAATTTAAGAAGGGACTGGATGCCTTTCTTGAAAAGTATAATATTAAAGGCTATATTCACTAGTTTCCTAGATACAGCGTTGATCCAGGGAGCTAGTCTGATTGCCGTATGTGGAGTCAGGAAGGAATTTTTTTCCCCAATGTGAAGCTTACTGTTTACCACTTGGGGTTTTTTTGCCTTCCTCTGGATCAACATGTTAGGGCAGGTTAGGATAGGATATGGGTTGAACTAGATGGACTTAAAGTCTTCCTTCAACCTTAATAACTATGTTACTATGTTACTATCTCCTTGGAAGAAAACCAACAGACGAGGACTGGTGTGCAAATAGAGCAAAAAGTGGGTGAACTCTAAAGCAAGCTACCATCTTTCCTAGGACCCACATTCAGAAAATGGAAAGTAATGGAAGATGGAGGTCTGTGAGTTTGGATTCTGTTCTAAGGAACCATTCTTTTATCTACAGAGGTGTCAATGTGCTGGCATGAAGTCAGAAAGGATCTAAGCTTGTAGATGTCCACAGAGGACAGGAAGCTCATCAGGCTCCATGGAAATCAAGAGATTCAATCTTATAAAAGACAGAGCCTGACATGTGTTGAGACAATTTCAGATCCAGACTGGGAATGACCTTTCAGCCTTTCTTGGGAACTACAAGCCTGTCATAAGTGCAATTAGGAAGCTATCTGAGAAGGAGTAGGATCAACGTATCCCTTACCGAGGAGTGGGAAGATTGCTCAATAAAACAGGAAGCCAGCAGGAGAGAATGAGTTCTGGAGGACAGATAAAAAAATTCTTCAAGCTTGAGGACCTCTCTGACCCAGACATCCACAACTGCAGTGAGTCAGACATCTTAGAAGAGGAGAGGACAACCTCTCACCTAAAAAAGTGCTCAATCATGAAGAACTTGTTAGTTTGGCGTGTGGAAACAGGCCTCTAAGGCTGATTGAAAGAACAACAGCTGGTAGATTCTAATAAAGCTGAGAGAAACTACTGTGATAGGCTAAGTTCCCCTGCACAAGGAAATGTGAAATGAATCTCTGGCGAAAAATCCTTGAGTAGGTTGGTAGCTGTGAAGGTGGAAGGGACTCACTGTATCTAAAAAGTAGATGCTTGAGCCTATGGAAGCAGCTGTGCGGGCAATTTCATACCATGGCCAAATCTATGGCTTGTACGGTGCTGAAGTTGCTGGGCTTCACTTTTAAGAGAGATGCCTTCTAAGGGAGTAGAGTCAGAGTACCTTAACTGAAAAGTACCAAGCTAAAATTATGTCTCCATATAAGAGGAATGTTCCACCTTAAGATTGGATTCCGAATGGGAGCTAGGCTGCGTCAAGAAAGGATTCTCAGGTGAAGAGTGGGATAAGGAAGGCACTATGGGAGAGTAGTACACCAACAGTGTCCTGGAAGAAACGCTGGAGCGAGGTTACCTGATAGCATAGCAGAAATGCCATGATTAGAGGTCTCTGCTGGTGAGTCCGACTCACCCTGTGAAGAGGTCAAAGTACCGCCTGGTTGGCATGTGGGGTTTTCCGTGCTGAGATGTCTTTGCTGCTGGGTCTGACTCACACTGGAAAGAGATCAAATCAAATGTTTGCTTCAAAAAATAGAATTAGACCTACCGGTAATTCGGTTTCTAGGAACCTTCCACGACAGCATAGGAGGATGTCTCTACACCCTAATGGGGGACAGGAAGCACAAAGAGGTTAAACCCCCCTCCCACTTGCCAGTGATTTATAACACCATAGCATCAGTTACCTTTAGATTTTCAGAATTTTTATCCAAGAATGTCGGGAGGGAATTAGTGCTGTCGTGGAAGGTTCCTAGAAACCGAATTACCGGTAGGTCTAATTCTATTTTCTCTAGTCACCTTCCACGACAGCATAGAAGGAATACCAACCAATTCTGCACTAGGGGGGGACAACGGCCTGGAGTACTTTCCGGCCAAAGACTAGATCCCTATTGGACATGACGTCCAATCTATAGTGTTTGGTAAAGGTGTGCAATGAGGACCATGTTGCAGCCCTGCAGATCTGCTCCGTAGAGGCACCTGCCCTTTCTGCCCAGGAGACCGAGGTGGATCTGGTAGAGTGAGCTTTCAATCCTGCAGGAGTCGTCATATTCTGGGCTAGACATGCTTCAGTTATGGCCCTTTTAATCCAATTTGCTATTGTACTTTTCGCCACCTTTTTTCCCTTGTTTTGACCTGATAGATGAATGAACAGGTTTTGGTCAATTCTACAGGATTTGGCCTGTTGTAAGTAACACAAGATTATGCGCCGGACATCCAGAGAATGGAAATCTTCCTCCTTTGGATTCGCTGGATTTTGACAGAAGGATTGAAGGATAAAGTCCTGAAATCGGTGGAAATTGGATACCACTTTTGGAAGAAATGTTGGATCAAGACGGAATACAATTGAGTCATCTCTGATACTTAAATAAGGTTCTCTGATAGATAAGGCCTGCAACTCCCCTATATGCCTAGCTGTAGTTATCGCTACTAGGAATGCTGCTTTGTATGAGAGCAGCTGAGGAGTACACGAAGACAGGGGTTCAAATGGTGGACCCGTGAGACCTTTGAGAACCAGGTTCAAGTCCCAGGAAGGGACGATAATATGCCTTTTGGGTTGAATCCTTAGTGCTGAAATCATAAACCTTTTTATCCAGCGATGGTCGGCTAGATTTTGGTCAAAGACAGAGCTTAGGGCCGAAACTTGAACTTTCAGTGTGCTTGGTCTGAGACCCAATTCTAAACCCTTTTGCAAGAAGTCCAATATTTGAGAAATATTTGGATGAAAAGGATCAGGTGCATTAGGGGGACTCCATGACGAGAATTTCGTCCACACTTTGTTATAGATGGCGTTGGTAACCGGCTTTCTTGATTTTTGCAAGGTAGAGATTACCGAGTCTGAGAGTCCCCTAGCTCTTAGTATCCAGGCCTCAGTAACCAAGCAGTTAGATTCAGCATTTGGGGGTTCGGATGATGAAGAGGAGGTCCTCTACCAATGGTAGGTGGACTGGCCTGTCCACTTGGAGCTCTATAACCAGATTGAACCAGCTCCTCTTCGGCCATGCCGGGGCTACCAAGATGGTCGGTACCCGATAGTTCCGGATTTTTTGTAGGGTCCTTGCCAGCAATGGTATCGGGGGAAAGGCGTATGCCAAGCGGAACTCCAATTCCTGGGCGAAGGCATCCATTCCTCGAGACGCATCCCTGGGATTTAGGGAGAAGTAGGATTTGACTTGGGCGTTTTGGCTTGCGGCAAACAGGTCGATTTCTGGTAGGCCCCATTTGTCTATCAGCATACTGAATATTTCCTTCTTCAGGCTCCACTCCCCTGGCTGAATATCTTGGCGGCTCAAGAAGTCTGCTTGGAGATTGGCAGATCCTTTCAGGTGTACTGCTGTCAAAGAGAGGAGAAGTTTTTCGGCCCAGAAAAATATTCGGCTCGAGATTCCTCTTAGGCTGTCGAATTTTGAGCTCCCCTGATGTTTGAGGTGGGCTACCGTCATCACATTGTCTGAGTAAATTCTGACGTGATTCCCTGAGATCCAACTGCCTCCTAAGTGCTTTCTGTACCGCTTTTAGCTCCCTGAAGTTGGAGGACCTGTTGCTTATTGTTTGACTATACAGACCCTGGTATGGAATGTGAGCTACCAAGGCTCCCCAGCCTCTCTGGCTGGCGTCCGTTGTGATTGTTATCAGGGGGGATTGCATCCAGCTTATGCCCCTGCCTAAGTTCCTGTGGTTTAGCCACCAGGATAGGGAGGCATTTACGTTCCCCGGCGTCTGGATTCCCTGTTGTGAATGGACTTGAAATGAGTTCTGAGCAGAGGCTCCCTCTGGTGGTTACAAGCGGTACTGGACTGTCCAGTGAAGATTGTGAGGAGTGGGAATCAGGTGTTACTGACTGGTCTTATATAAGGGAGTCGCCTTCCCATCAGGGTTGCCGGTGATCAATTGTTCTGGTCTCAATCCTTGAGTCCTGTTTCCTTTGTAGCCTGCTGTGTCGTGTCTGCATCTCCTGCTAACAGATAAGACATTTTCTTCTTTTTGTTTTTGTGCTTGATTTTTGCATTTTGTCCTGCACTTCTGTGGGGGCCTTCCGGGTCCCCTCCGGGGGCTTTTGCCCTCTCAGTTTAGTTCAGCCACTGATGTTTGTACATTTGCTTTTTCCAGTTTTTTCAGTGGCTGCTGTTTTGATTTTGTTACACCAGAGAACTAATTTAGGTGGTAGAGGTCGTGTGATCTCAGGTGATTTTGAAATTAGTAGAGTTGGTGCTTTTCAGGGTTTTTTGGGATTGCAGTAAGTGCCCTTCCTATCCTTTTCTATTTAGGTAGTTTGGGCCCCAACGTTTGCTCATACTATTTTCTGTCTGTGTCAGTATTTCTTCTTGTCTAACCGCCATTACATGTTTGGGGGCTTTCTATGTTCTTTGGGGATCTGCTCCGGGGCAGATAGCTTTCCTCTTTCTATCTTTAGGTGTAGTTAGTTTCTCAGGCTGTGATGAGGCGTCTAGGACCAACGTAGGAACGCTCCACGGCTGCCTCTAGTTGTGGTGGTTAGTCAGGGTACTGCAATCTCATAGATTCCAACTGCTCTGGTGTATTGCCTTTTTTTACCTGCACTCCTCAGCTACCGAAACATAACAGTATCACCGGCCCAAAAAATTGAAAATTGTATGGTATTCACAGAAGGGAAAAAATATTGTGAAAGAAAAAAGGTTGTCAGAGTTGTCAGAGATATTTTTCTGTTTGTTGCATTTTTTTTTCCCTCTGTATCTCTGGGTGCTGGGGAGGATTTTTTTTTCTCTCAATGGAGTTTGCACAGTTGTCTGGCCGTGTGGATCAGCTTGCCACTGAGGTTCGGAGTATTGCTACCTATCTTGCTAGGTTGCCTGTTGTGGAACCTAGGATTCCCATGCCAGATTTGTTTTTGGGGGATCGAGCCAAGTTTCTGAATTTCAAAAATAATTGTAAATTGTTTTTTGCCTTAAAATCTAAGTCCTCAGGGAACGCAGCGCAGCAGGTTCAAATTGTCATCTCTCTCCTGCGCGGCGATCCTCAGGATTGGGCTTTTTCCCTGACACCTGGGGATCCTGTTTTGAGTGATGTTGATGCATTTTTTCAGGCCTTGGGGTTATTGTACGATGAGCCTAATGTCACTGATCAAGCTGAAAAAGCCTTGTTGGCATTAAATCAGGGGCTTGATGACGCTGAGTTATACTGTCAGAGATTCCGTAGGTGGGCAGTCCTGACCAAATGGAATGACGACGCTTTGGCAGCCCTTTTTCGGAAGGGTCTGTCAGATAATGTAAAGGATGTTATGGTGGGATTCCCTGTCCCCTCTGGTCTCAATGATTCTATGTCGTTAGCGATTCAAATTGACAGACGTTTGCGTGAGCGGAGAAGTATGCGTGGAATAGTGTTGCCTTGTGAACCTGCTTCTGAATCCATGCAGTGTGATAGAGTGGTTTCTGGGGCACAGCGTCATGAGTTTCGAAAGCGCAATGGGTTATGTTTCTACTGTGGTGATGCCTCTCATGCTATTTCAGTCTGCCCTAAGCGGGGAAGACGTTTTGCACGCTCAGTTGTCTTGGGTAGTGTTCAGACTAAGTTTTTATTAACTGTTACTCTGATATGCTCTCTGTCCTCATTTTCTGCTCAGGCTTTCGTTGATTCGGGAGCAGCTATTAACCTGATGGATTTTGATTTTGCTAAACGTTGTGGGTTTCCCTTGATACCCCTACTGGGGATCGATTCTACCCCTTTGGCTGAGAATAAACCTCAGTTCTCTACTCAGGTGATAATGAGGGTTGAACCTGATCATCAGGAGAGCTGCAAATTTTTGGTTCTGTATAATCTGCATGACATTATCGTACTGGGTTTCCCTTGGTTACAGTCTCATAATCCTGTTTTGGATTGGAAATCTGTGTCTGTAACCAGTTGGGGCTGCCAATGTGTTAATACCAACACTCCTGTTTTTTCTGCCTCCCCCAGGCTCAGGATGTTCCTGACTTTTTGATTGATTTTTCTGATGTGTTTAGCGAAAGTAAATCTGCATCCTTGCCTCCCATAGGAGCTATGACTGCGCTATTGAATTAGTGCCTGGTAGTAAATTCCCTAAAGGTCGCCTTTTTAACTTGTCTGTACCTGAACATGACGCTATGCGGTCTTATATCAAGGAGTCATTGGAGAAGGGTCATATCAGACCATCCTCTTCACCCTTAGGTGCCGGTTTTTTCTTTGTGGCCAAAAAGGATGGTTCATTAAGGCCGTGTATTGATTATCGTCTTTTGAACAATATTACTGTGAAATATCAATATCCGTTACCCTTGATTTCTGACCTGTTTTCCAGGGTGAAAAACGCTACTTGGTTTACCAAGCTTGACCTCAGGGGGGCATATTGTCATGTGTGCATCGCCACGAAGATCGTCGCGGTTGCACATTCTGACTTCTCACAGCTGAGTTGCTGTTTCTTTGTGTTTGGCAGTGAGGGAGTTAATTCTGTCTGTGCTCGGTTCTGGGACTGGGTGCAGTTTCTCCCGGCTGCAATTGATTATTTGTTGATTGGTTTCCTTTAAATCCCTGGTTGTCTGCTTGGGGAGTTGCCAGTGAAATTCTTCATGCAGACCACAGATAGGATTGAATCTGGATAGACTTAAGTTAAAGAGCTCCTTAGTTGTTTTAAGCTCAACTTGCTTAGAGTTTTATATCCCAGACCATTTATGTTCCTTCTGTGTTTGAGTGTGTATGCGAGTCTGTGTTTTCTCCAGTCTGTCTTATATGTCTAATCTGTGTATTTAGCTGAGTTCAACCCATATCCCTTTGGTGGTAATCAGGGACCTTCTTAGGACTGATTACAGGGTTCAGGGACTGATAGGAGACAGGGTTAGGCTGGAGACTTGGACCTCTGAACCATTATCAGTACCTCCAAGGTGAGGGATTAGTTAGGACCCCAGTTTTAGGGTCAGGTTAGACCCCGGTCCTCCTCTTTCCTGTGACAGCGTATCTAGTCCTCAAGATTAACCCTGAGTTCAACGGATATCGTGTCAGGTAAATCTATTCTATATTTACATGCTGATGTTGCTAAACTATATGTTGTATAGAGTGTTGTTTCTGTAAGAATAGTTAACTGACATCGTACACATATCATTAGACAGCGTGACATTTTCACTGGCCATTAAAATTATCCCCAGTTGCCATGGATCCAGTAGCCCAGCTGGCTCTGCAGTTGCAGGGATTATCCATGGAGCTGACGGACATTAAGTCCAAAGTTTTGTCTCCCTCGGAGCAAACCAGATTTGAACCTAAAGTAGCTCTCCCGGACAGGTTCACTGGTGGGCGAGACAAATTTTTCACCTTCCGGGAAGCATGTAAATTGTATTTTCGGCTTCGGCCTCGATCATCAGGGAGTGAAGAGCAGAGAGTGGGAATTGTTATCTCGCTCCTACAAGGGGACCCTCAATCCTGGGCATTCTCCCTTCCTCCGGGATCCCCGGCTCTACAGTCTGTAGATCGATTTTTTACTGCCCTGGGTTTGGTATATGATGACCCAGATCGGGTCTCTCTTGCTGAGACAAAATTACGTAAGATACAGCAGGGAGATCGTCCGGCGGAGGAATTTGCTTCTGAGTTCCGTAGATGGGCCACAGATACTCAGTGGAATGACCCAGCTCTTAGGAGTCAGTTTTGTCATGGGCTTTCTGACAAATTAAAGGACGTTTTGGCTCAGTATGATTCTCCTCCATCACTGGAGGCTGCTATGGCCCTAGCTATCCGTACTGATAGACGGCTTCGGGAGAGGGGTGAGGTAACTCCGCCCCCGGTTGTTGCTCCACCTACTACAAAAGTCCCTTATGTTGAGGTTCCCCTTGTCTGTTCGGAGGAGCCTATGCAGTTGGGAGGGACATCATTTCGTAGGAGGGGATTGGCGGTACGCAGCAGGACTAGAAGGTGTTTCTTCTGCGGGAAAGAGGGACATTTTGTTGGGGGATGTCCATCCCGTGCCTTGTTGAGCAAAAAGTTGCCGGAAAACTGTTAATCCCAGGTTGTGTGGTGGACGACAACCTGGGAGTATGTATTTCGTCCGCTAGTTCTTCTCAGTTCCTTGTACCAGTGGAGATGGTGGTTGGTATGAGAGTGGAGAGATTTTCTGTTCTTCTTGATAGTGGGTCCGGGGCTAATCTGGTTGACGCTCAGTTTGCTCAGGCTCAAGGTATGCCTCTGAGTGTATTGGCCAAACCGATCCCTATATTCTCCATTGATGCCAGGCCTCTCGGCCAAGGTAGCTTTGTTCATGAGGTCCATAACATTGACATTCGGGTAGGGGCGATACATAGGGAACAATTATCTTGTTATGTGTTGGAGGGTCTACCTACTCCTATTGTGTTGTGACTTCCTTGGTTGGTTAAACATAACCCTGTGATTAATTGGCAGTCCAGAGAGATAAGCCAATGGGGTGAGTTTTGCAAAAGTAACTGCATGAACACAGTCATCAGTGCGGTCGTGCCTAGTACATTGCCTCCTTTTTTGGAGGACTTTGGGGATGTGTTCTCTGAGGAGGGGTGTCAGGAGTTGCCTCCTCATCGCGTGTATGACTGCTCTATTAATTTACTTCCTGATGCTAAGTAACCTAAAGCTAGGTTATATAACCTTTCTGGTCCTGAGAGGCAGGCTATGAAAGACTATATTTCGGAAAGTCTGGCCAAAGGGCATATTAGACCTTCATCTTCCCCAGTGGCCGCGGGGTTCTTCTTTGTGAAGAAAAAAGATGGAGGCCTACGCCCTTGCTTGGATTTCCGCGAACTTAATCGGATTACTGTTCGAGATCCGTATCCTCTCCCTCTTATTCCTGATCTCTTCAATCAAATTGTTGGCGCCAAATGGTTCTCTAAATTGGATCTCAGGGGGGCGTATAATTTGATTAGGATAAAAGAGGGGGATGAGTGGAAAACGGCGTTTAACACGCCGGAGGGACATTATGAGAACCTTGTCATGCCTTTTGGTCTGACTACTGCACCAGCAGTATTCCAACATTTTGTTAATGACATTTTTCGTCACCTTGTGGGGCTGTTTGTGGTCGTATATTTGGATGACATTTTAATTTACTCGCCAGATCTTGTGTCTCACCAGGAGCATGTGAGACAGGTGTTGCAGATCTTGCGAGACAATAAACTATACGCCAAACTGGAAAAGTGTGTATTTGCCGTACAGGAACTTCAGTTTTTGGGTTTCTTGGTGTCAGCCTCCGGTTTCCGTATGGACCCTGAAAAAGTGAGAGCAGTGCTTGAATGGGATCAGCCAGAGGATCTTAAGGCTCTGCAGCGTTTTCTGGGGTTTGCTAACTACTACCGGAAATTTATTTGTAATTTCTCATCTGTTGTCAAACCTCTCACTGACATGACAAGAAAAAGGACGGATTTTTCTAAATGGTCGGACAAAGCTTGCCAAGCTTTTTCCTCTTTGAAAAAATGTTTTGCTTCGGCACCCGTTCTCATCCAACCAGATGCATCACAGCCGTTCATTGTGGAGGTGGACGCGTCTGACGTAGGGGTGGGTGCAATATTGTCCCAGGGTCCGTCTCCTGGTAAATGGCATCCGTGCGCTTTCTTTTCTAAGAAGTTGTCGTCCGCCGAAAGGAATTATGATATCGGCAATAGGGAACTTTTGGCCATTAAGTTGGCTTTTGAAGAATGGCGTCAGTTTTTGGAGGGGCAGTCCACCCGGTCACCGTCATTACTGATCACAAAAACCTGCTGTATTTGGAATCTGCTAAGCGTCTGAATTCCAGACAAGCTCGATGGTCGTTGTTTTTTACCAGGTTTAATTTTGTCGTCACATATCGCCCTGGGTCTAAGAATGTTAAGGCTGATGCCTTGTCTCGCAGTTTCCCAGGGGCCGGGAAAACGGATGACCCGATTCCTATCCTTCAGGAGGGGGTGGTAGTGTCGGCTGTATGTTCTGAGCTTGAGGAGGAGGTATTAGAGGCTCAGGGGGACGCCCCTGTAGGACCTTCAGGGAGACTGTTTGTCCCAAATCAGTTGAGACAAAAGGTTATTGAGGCACATCATAATTCTGCTTTAGCAGGACATCCAGGGAGTAAGGCTACTTTAGATCTCCTTTCTCGCCGGTTTTGGTGGCCTAACGTTAATAAAGATGTTATAACTTTTGTCGCGTCCTGTGGGGTTTGTGCTCGCTCTAAGACCCCGCATACCCGTCCGTCTGGGACCCTCTTACCCTTGAAACTTCCGGAGCGTCCATGGACTCATTTGTCTATGGACTTCATTACGGATCTTCCTCCGTCGTCAGGGAAAACTGTCATTTTGGTGGTTGTTGACAGGTTCAGTAAGATGGCACATTTCATTGCTCTTCCTGCCCTCCCTAATGCTAAAACTCTGGCGCAGGTGTTCATTGGGGAGATTGTGAGACTTCATGGGTTGCCTTCTGATGTGGTGTCAGATAGGGGGTCTCAGTTTGTGTCTAAATTTTGGAGGGCATTTTGTTTACGTCGGGGGATGCAATTGTCATTTTCCTCGGCTTTTCATCCGCAGACCAATGGTCAGACAGAGCGTCTGAATCAAAGCCTTGAGACTTATCTTCGGTGTTTTGTCTCAGAGAACCAGGAGGACTGGTCTTCTTTCTTGCCTCTGGCAGAGTTCGCTCTTAACAACAGGCGGAGCGAGTCCACTGGTAAATCCCCGTTTTTTGGGGCATATGGTTTTCATCCCCAGTTTTGTACTTTCAATGGGGGGGGCCCTTCTGGGGTTCCTGAGGAGGAGCGTTTCTCGTCGTCACTTGCTTCAGTGTGGAGAGGTGTATTGAATAATCTGAGTGCTATGGGGAACCGTTATAAACGTATGGCTGATAGGAGGAGAGTTTCTGGTCCAGATCTGAATGTGAACGATCTGGTATGGTTGTCTACCAGGAATATAAAACTTAAAGTTCCCTCCTGGAAACTGGGTCCCAGATTCATCGGGCCGTACAGGATCAGTTCCATAATTAATCCTGTGGCATTTCGTCTGGACCTCCCTCCTACGTTTAAAATCCACAATGTGTTCCACAAGTCATTACTTAAGAGGTACGTGGCACCAGTCATACCGTCACCTCTACCTCCTCCTCCAGTGGTGGTCAATGGTAACTTGGAGTTTCAAGTGTCAAAGATCATTGACTCACGTCTGAATCGCCGGTCCCTTCAGTACTTGGTGCATTGGAAGGGGTATGGTCCAGAGGAGAGGACGTGGGTTCCTGCGTATGACATTAACGCAGATCGTTTGGTTCGGACCTTCCACAGAACTCACGCGGGCAGACCTGGCCCTGAGGGTCCGGAGGCCCCTCGTAGAAGGGGGGGTACTGTCATGTGTGCATCGCCACGAAGATCGTCGCGGTTGCACATTCTGACTTCTCACAGCTGAGTTGCTGTTTCTTTGTGTTTGGCAGTGAGGGAGTTAATTCTGTCTGTGCTCGGTTCTGGGACTGGGTGCAGTTTCTCCCGGCTGCAATTGATTATTTGTTGATTGGTTTCCTTTAAATCCCTGGTTGTCTGCTTGGGGAGTTGCCAGTGAAATTCTTCATGCAGACCACAGATAGGATTGAATCTGGATAGACTTAAGTTAAAGAGCTCCTTAGTTGTTTTAAAGCTAAACTTGCTTAGAGTTTTATATCCCAGACCATTTATTTCCTTCTGTGTTTGAGTGTGTATGCAGTCTGTGTTTTTCTTCCAGTCTGTCTTATAGTCTAATCTGTGTAATTTAGCTGAGATCAGCCATATCCCTTTGGTGGTAATCAGGGACCTTCTTAGACTGATTACAGGTTCAGGGACTGATAGGAGACAGGGTTAGGCTGGAGATTTGGACCTCTGAACCATTATCAGTACCTCCAGTTAGTTAGGACCCAGTTTTAGGGTCAGGTTGACCCCGGTCCTCCTCTTTCCTGTGACAGCGTATCTAGTCCTCAAGATTAACCCTGAGTTCAAACGGATATCGTTCAGGTAAATCTATTCTATATTTACATGCTGATGTTGCTAAACTATATGTTGTATAGAGTGTTGTTTCTGTAAGAATGTTTACTGACAATCGTACACATATCATTAGACAGCGTGACACATATAACCTTATTCGCATTAAGCACGGGGATGAATGGAAGACGGCATTTAATACCCCTGAGGGGCATTTTGAGTACCTTGTGATGCCCTTTGGGATCACTAATACTCCTCTGTCTTCCAGTCCTTCATGAATGACATTTTCAGGGATTTTGTGGATAAATTTCTGATTGTTTATTTGGATGATATCTTGATTTTTTCCAATGACTGGGACTCTCATGTGAAACATGTTCGAACTGTATTCCAATTTTGAGAGAGAATGCTCTGTATGTGAAGGGATCAAAGTGTCTTTTTTGGCGTACAGAGGATCCCCATTTTTGGGATTCATTTTGTCCCCATCTGTTATTGAAATGGACCCGGTCAAGGTTCAGGCCACTGTGATTGGGTCCAACCTACTTCATTAAAGGCTCTTCAAAGATTTTTGGGTTTTGCCAATTTTTATCGTAAATTTATTGGTAATTTCTCGGTTATTGTTAAAACCTTTAACTGATTTGACCAAAAAGGGTTCTGATGTGGTGAATTGGCCTCCTGAGGCAGTCCTCTGCATTCAGGAATTAAGCAGAGATTCACTTCTGCTCCTGTTCTACGGCAACCTGATGTTTCTCTGCCATTTCAGTGGAGGTTGATGCCTCTGAAATTGGGCAGGTGCCGTTTTGTCCCAAAGAGATCCAGAGACCTCTAAAAGTAACCCTTGTGCCTTTTTCTCTCGAAAATTTTCTCCTACTGAACGTAATTATGACGTGGGTAATCGGGAGTTATTGGCCATGAAGTGGGCTTTTGAAGAGTGGAGACATTGGCTGGAGGGAGCCAAACATCAGTGGTGGTCCTTACGGCCATAAGAATCTGGTTTATCTGGAATCTGCCAAGCGACTTAATCTAGACAGGCCGGGTGGGCTTGTTTTTCAACGTTTTAATTTTGTGGTTTCCTTTCTTCCTGGCACTAAGAATGTTAAGGCGGATGCCCTCTCGAGGAGTTTCCTTGCGGACTCTCCTGAGTTATCTGATCCTTTTGTTATTTTGAAAGAAGGTGTAGTTCTTTCCGCCATCTCGCCCAATTTGAGACTGCTCTGGAGGGGGTCAGGAGGATAGGCCCGAGCGCTGTCCTGTTGGAAATTGTTTGTCCCCGGGCATGGAAAAAGAGTGTGATGTCTGAGATTCATTGTTCCGCGTTGGCCGGTCATCCCGGAATTTTGGTACCAAGAAATTGGTTTTTTCGGTCCTTTTGTGGCCTACCTTGTCTCGTGATTGTCAGGGAATTTGTGCAGTCCTGCGGGACTTGCTCTCGCTCCAAGCCTTGCTCTCGCTCTAGTGGTTTTGTTGATGCCATTGCCCGTGCCCAAGAGACCATGGACCCATATCTCTATGGATTTCATTTCCGACCTCCCTGTTTCTCAGAGAATGACCGTCATCTGGGTGATTTGTGATAGGTTTTCAAGATGATACATCTTGTGCCATTACCTAAGTTGCCTTCCTCCTCTGAATTGGGTGCCTTTGTTTCTTCAGCACGTGGTTCGTTTACACGGGATTCCTGAGAACATTGTGTCTGACAGAGGAGTCCAGTTTGTTTTCAAGATTTTGGAGGACCTTTTGTTTCTAAACTTGGTGTTCAATTGTCTTTCTCCTCGGCGTTTCATCCTCAGACCAATGGTCAAACTGAGAGAACAAACCAGACATTGGAGACTTACTAAGATGCTTTGTGTCTGCTGATCAGGATGACTGGGTCTCTTTTTTTGCCTTTGGCTGAGTTTGCTCTTAATAATAGGGGCTAGCTCTGCCACTTTGATGTCTCCATTTTTCTGTAATTCGGGGTTTCACCCTCGATTTTCTTCAGGACAGACGGAGGCTTCTGTCTGTCCAGGTGTTGACTCTGTTGTGGAGCGGTATGCAACAGATTTGGGACAGGTAGTGGAGAGGTTGTCCCTCTCTCAGGAGAGGGCCCCAGGCGGTTTGCTAACCGGCATAGGACGATGGTCCTCGGTTAAAGTGGGGACTTGGTCTGGTTGTCCTCAAAAAATATTCCTATGAGAGTGCATCTCCTAAATTTAAGCCTAGGTTCATTGGACCTTATAAGATATGGAGATACTGTAGCGCCGGCGTCCCTGCCCTCTGCCAGGCAGGGACGCTGTTCCCCTGCGCCAGCGTCCTCTGCCAGGCAGGGACGTAGCCCCCCCCTTACCCACGCTCGGCGTCTCCTTCCGCCCTGCTGGGGTCGCGCGCGTCCTTCCCTGCTGCTGGACTTAGGGCGCGCCTGCGCGCTCCCCCGCTCTTAAAGGGGCCGCGCGCATCTTTCAAAAAAGGTCCCCGGCCAATGCCGGAGGACTCCACCCTATATAAAGTACTCCCTCCTAATGGAGGTGCCCGAGCAATGTTGTTGCACTGTTTACTTGCTTCAGCCCTCAGGTTCCGTTACCAGTTACCTGCCTGTCTCCTGCCAGTTTGCTGTCTGCTACCTGTCCGCAAGCCTACCTGGAGGTTCGGGCCGTCACCGTGGTGACCATCGGCTATTCCAGAGAATCTCGCCTGCTCACTTGGGGCGCTCATCGCCATCTGCCTGCAGACCTACCCGGAGGTTCGGACTCACATGCGGTGACCATCGTCTATTCCAGAGACTCTCGCCTGCTCACTTGGGGGCGTTCATCTGCCATCTGCCTGCGACCTACCCGGAGGTTCGGACGTCACATGCGGTGACCACGTCTATTCCAGAGAACTCTCGCCTGCTCACTTGGGGGCGTTCATCTGTCATCTGCCTGCTAGCCTACCGGGAGGCTCCACCTCTCGGTC
>JARQOD010000008.1:74380852-74441421 GCA_033576555.1 Oophaga sylvatica
GGGAATCTTGTTTCACAGGCTCTAGTAGAGAAATATCGCATTCCTACCAAACATCTGGTTGAACCAGTATCTGTTGCTGCTGTGGACGGGGGTCTCCTACCACGTCCCATCCAACTTATCACTGAAGCCATAACCCTGCAGGTGGGAATGTTGCATTCTGAGAGCATCTCGTTTCATGTCCTGCCTGGACTCTCTCATGCTTTCTTATTAGGTCTACCTTGGCTCCAAAAGCATGCACCCGTGCTCGACTGGCAGACTGGAGAGATCCTTCGCTGGGGACAGGACTGTCATAAAACGTGTTTGGTTCCTGTTCATCCCGTCCGTCCTTCACCTACACCAACTAATCTACCAGGGCTCCCGATTCCATATTGGTCGTTCGCTGATGTCTTTAATAAAAAGGAGGCAGAGACATTACCCCCTCACAGACCTTATGATTGCCCGATCGACCTGCTACCGGTACTACGCCTCCCCCTGGGCGTATTTACCCATTGTCGGCTGCTGAGACCAGGTCGATGTCCGAATATATCGAGGAGAATTTGGCCAAGGGATTCATCCGGAAATCTACCTCCCCAGCGGGAGCAGGTTTCTTCTTCGTAAAAAAGAAAGACGGCTCTCTCCGTCCCTGTATTGACTACAGAGGCCTAAACTGATCACGGTGAAGAATAAGTACCTCTTCCGCTCATTCCCGAATTGTTTGATCGTCTGAGGGGGGCTAGAATCTTCACCAAACTGGATCTTCGTGGAGCATATAACCTGGTCCGTATCCGTCGGGGAGATGAATGGAAGACGGCATTCAACACCCGGGACGGCCACTATGAGTATTTGGTGATGCCCTTTGGTCTCTGTAATGCTCCTGCAGTCTTTCAGGAGTTGGTCAATGACATCTTCCGGGATCTGCTCTACTCCTGCGTTGTGGGTGTACCTAGACGACATCTTGGTTTTCTCTCCGGATCTCCAGTCTCACCGGAGGGATGTTCATCAGGTTCTGCTCAGGCTTAGGCAGAATCACCTTTTCGCCAAATATGAGAAGTGTCTCTTTGAGCAGACCTCGCTTCCGTTTTTGGGTTACATTATTTCTCAGACAGGCCTAAGAATGGATCCGGAGAAGCTATCTGCCATCGAGAAATGGCCCGACCGGAGGGATTGAAGGCCATTCAGCGGTTCCTGGGATTCGCCAATTATTACCGCCTCTTCATACCGCACTTTCTTCCCGGACTGCTCCAATCTCCGCACTCACCCGCAAGAATGCTAACCCCAAACAGTGGACGCCCGAAGCAGAAGAGGCCTTTCTTTCCTTAAAAAGGCCTTCTCTTCCGCTCCAGTGCTGCATCGCCCGGACGGCAACAAGCAGTTCTTCCTGGAGGTGGACGCTTCCTCTTCTGGAGCCGGAGCGGTACTGACTCAAAAGTCTTCTTCCGGGAGAATGGTATCTTGCGGCTTCTTCTCAAAACTCTTCTCCTCTTCTGAGCGCAATTATTCCATAGGAGACCGAGAGTTATTGGCCATCAAGCTGGCATTGGAGGAGTGGCGTTACCTACTCGAGGGGGCTCTTCATCCGGTAATCATTTACACTGACCACAAGAATCTGGCTTACCTCCAGCATGCCCAGAGACTTAACCCTCGCCAAGCCCGGTGGGCCTTGTTTTTTGCCCGCTTCGACTTTCTTTTACACTTTCGCCCAGCCGACAAGAACATCAAGGCGGATGCCTTGTCCCGGTCTTTCCTGGTGTCGGATCTCGAGGAGGAACTTAAACATATCATCGATCCCGCCAGAGTGATGCAGGTGGCTCCCGTGAGTCTAAATCGTCCCTCCTGGTAAGACGTTCGTATCGGTACCTGATCGGGAGAGGATCCTCCACTGGGGTCATTCGTCTAAACTAGCTGGCCACGCTGGTCAGAGAAAGACCCTCCAGCTCATTACCCGGCATTACTGGTGGCCTACCCTGCACAAGGATGTAATAGATTTTGTTTCTGCCTGTGCCTCCTGTGCCCGCAACAAAGTTCCGAGACACCTGCCTGCCGGCCGTCTTCTCCCGCTTCCTGTACCCGCTGCCCCCTGGCAGCATATAGCCATGGACTTCATAACGGATCTTCCCGTCTCTGCTGGTTGTACGGTCATTTGGGTGGTCGTTGACCGATTTTCCAAGATGGCTCACTTCATTCCCTGCCAGGGCTTCCGTCTGCACCCGAGTTGGCTAAAGACTTTATCTGCCACATCTTCCGTCTTCATGGTCTGCCTCGTCACATTGTGTCGGATCGTGGGGTGCAGTTCACCTCACGTTTCTGGAGAGCCACTTGTAAGTTGCTAGACGTCACCCTGGATTTCTCCTCCGCTTACCACCCACAGTCCAATGGTCAAGTCGAGCGAATCAATCAGATTCTGACCAGTTATCTCCGGCACTTCGTTAATGCCCACCATTCTGACTGGGTGGATCTCCTGCCTTGGGCCGAATTTTCGTACAACAATCACGAGAGCGAATCTTCCTCCAAATCTCCGTTTCTTGTAGTCTTCGGTCAACATCCTCGGATCCCTGTACCTATTTCCATCTCTGTGGACAATCCAGCTGCGGAATCCCTGGTTAACGAATTCTCCTCCATATGGGAGAGTACCCGGTCCGCACTCATTCTGTCATCCGAGCGCATGAAGAGACATGCTGACAAGAAACGTCTGGATCCCCCTCAATTCCGTCCTGGGGATAAGGTCTGGCTCTCGTCCAAGTATGTTCGGCTCAAGATTCCTTCCTACAAGTTAGGTCCTCGGTTCATCGGTCCTCTGGAGATCATCAGTCAGATCAACCCAGTGTCCTATAAATTGAAACTCCCGGCCAATTTGCGGATTCCTAACTCCTTCCATGTATCTCTCCTCAAACCGGTGGTACTTAACTCTTTTGTCAAGTCTACAGGTACACCTCCTGCTCCACTGTCTGCTGAGAACGAATTTGAGGTAGAGAACATTTTGGCCACCAAAAGGGTAGGAAGAAAGACCTATTTTCTGGTGGATTGGAAGGGGTTTGGTCCTGAAGAGAGAACGTGGGAGCCTCGGGAGAACATCCATGCCCCTCTCATCCTAGCTAAATTTCTTTCTGGCCTAAAAAAGGGGGGGCCTAAAGGGGGGTACTGTAGCGCCGGCGTCCCTGCCCTCTGCCAGGCAGGGACGCTGTTCCCCTGCGCCAGCGTCCTCTGCCAGGCAGGGACGTAGCCCCCCTTACCCACGCTCGGCGTCCTCCTTCCGCCCTGCTGGGGTCGCGCGCTCCTTCCCTGCTGCTGGACTTAGGGCGCGCGCCCGCGCGCTCCCCCGCTCTTAAAGGGGCCGCGCGCATCTTTCAAAAAAGGTCCCCGGCCAATGCCGGAGGACTCCACCCTATATAAAGTACTCCCTCCTTAATGGAGGTGCCCGAGCAATGTTGTTGCACTGTTTACTCTGCTTCAGCCCTCAGGTTCCGTTACCAGTTACCTGCCTGTCTCCTGCCAGTTTGCTGTCTGCTACCTGTCCGCAAGCCTACCTGGAGGTTCGGCTGTCACCGGTGGTGACCATCGGCTATTCCAGAGAATCTCGCCTGCTCACTTGGGGGCGCTCATCTGCCATCTGCCTGCAGACCTACCCGGAGGTTCGGACGTCACATGCGGTGACCATCGTCTATTCCAGAGACTCTCGCCTGCTCACTTGGGGGCGTTCATCTGCTATCTGCCTGCAGACCTACCCGGAGGTTCGGATGTCACATGCGGTGACCATCGTCTATTCCAGAGACTCTCGCCTGCTCACTTGGGGGCGTTCATCTGTCATCTGCCTGCTAGCCTACCGGGAGGCTCCACCATCTCAGGTCGTATATACCTGTCCTTCCAGAGACTGCCCCGGTCACTTGCCGTGACTACCTGCCTGTCCTTCCAGAGACTGCCCCGGTCACTTGCCGTGACTACCTGCCTGTCCTTCCAGAGACTGCCCCGGTCACTTGCCGTGACTACCTGTCTGTCCTTCCAGAGACTGCCCCGGTCACTTGCCGTGACTACCTGCCTGTCCTTCCAGAGACTGCCCCGGTCACTTGCCGTGACTACCTGCCCGTCTATCCAGAGACTGTCCCTGTCACTTGCCGTGACTTCCTGTCCGTCTCCCCGGGCGCCACCCGCTCCTTTACAAGGAAAGCCTCCTTGTATAAATAAAGCTCAGAGGTTCCGCCTCCCAGACCCGTTACAGTTTCTTAATCCTGTTTCTTTTCGTTTGCTTCTTCCAGGGACATTTAAGATCCATAACGTGTTCCACAAGTCCTTGTTGAAGAGGTTTGTTGAGCCAGTGGTTCCTACTGCTTTGCCTCCTGACCCTGTTCTGGTTGAGGGCAATATGGAGTTTGTGGTTGAGAAAATATTGAATTCTCGTTTTTCTAGACGGAAACTCCAGTATTTGGTTAAGTGGAGAGGTTATGGTCAGGAAGACAATTCTTGGGTGTTTGCTTTGGACATCCATGCTAGGAGACTCATCCGTGCGTATCATAGAACTCATCCTGACCGACCTGGTTGCTCAAGTGAGGTTCGGTGACCCCTCCTCAAGGGGGGGTACTGTTATGAATGGACTTGAAATGAGTTCTGAGCAGAGGCTCCCTCTGGTGGTTACAAGCGGTACTGGACTGTCCAGTGAAGATTGTGAGGAGTGGGAATCAGGTGTTACTGACTGGTCTTATATAAGGGAGTCGCCTTCCCATCAGGGTTGCCGGTGATCAATTGTTCTGGTCTCAATCCTTGAGTCCTGTTTCCTTTGTAGCCTGCTGTGTCGTGTCTGCATCTCCTGCTAACAGATAAGACATTTTCTTCTTTTTGTTTTTGTGCTTGATTTTTGCATTTTGTCCTGCACTTCTGTGGGGGCCTTCAGGGTCCCCTCTGGGGCTTTTGCCCTCTCAGTTTAGTTCAGCCACTGATGTTTGTACATTTGCTTTTTCCAGTTTTTTCAGTGGCTGCTGTTTTGATTTTGTTACACCAGAGAACTAATTTAGGTGGTAGAGGTCGTGTGATCTCAGGTGATTTTGAAATTAGTAGAGTTGGTGCTTTTCAGGGTTTTTTGGGATTGCAGTAAGTGCCCTTCCTATCCTTTTCTATTTAGGTAGTTTGGGCCCCAACGTTTGCTCATACTATTTTCTGTCTGTGTCAGTATTTCTTCTTGTCTAACCGCCATTACATGTTTGGGGGCTTTCTATGTTCTTTGGGATCTGCTCCGGGGCAGATAGCTTTGCTCTTTCTATCTTTAGGTGTAGTTAGTTTCTCAGGCTGTGACGAGGCGTCTAGGACCAACGTAGGAACGCTCCACGGCTGCCTCTAGTTGTGGTGGTTAGTCAGGGTACTGCAATCTCATAGATTCCAACTGCTCTGGTGTATTGCCTTTTTTTACCTGCACTCCTCAGCTACCGAAACATAACAATTCCCATTCCAGTTGCTTAGAATATGTGCCTGAAGGGTTCGGGAGTGGGCCTGGGCCCAGGACACCGACTGGATACAGGCCGTCATCGATCTGACATTGCCAATCGAAGAGTAGGGATTTTAATTTCCTGAAATCCTGGACTTTTGACACCAGGTTCTGGCGATGGTCCTCCGGTAGAAAGGACATCTGCCTCACGGAGTCTAGGAGATCCCCTAAGAATCTTATTGTCCTTGAAGGCTGGAGTTGAGACTTCCCCAGATTGGGGAGCCATCCCAGGCTCTGAAGAATGTCCAGCGTTTTTGCCACATGGTCCCTGAGGACCTGGTCCGAAGGGCCGATAATCAGTAGATCGTCCAGGTATGGCACAATGGAGATGCCTTGCTTCCTTATATGTGCTATTGCCTCTGCCATGATCCTGGAGAAAACCCTCGGGCTGAAGAGATCCCGAAGGGGAGCACATTGAACTGGTAGTGTGTCATTCGCTGGTTCAGTCAAACTGCGAATCTTAGATATTTTCTGTGCTGAGGATGTATGGGTACATGAAAGTAGGCATCTTTTAGATCTATAGTTGCCATGAAATACCGAGGACCTATTAGCGGAATGGCTGTTTTTATAGACTCCATCTTGAATCTGCGGTAGGCTATATGATGGCTGAGAGCCTTTAGATTTATTATGACTCGCGCCTGACCGGTAGGTTTCCTTATTATGAAGAGTCAGGAATGTCCTTTTCCCTGTTCGCATACAGAAACTGGGGATATTGCTTCTGAGGCTAATAACTCTTGAAGGCCCGTTAACATTAGAGATTGTTCTCCCGAGATGGAGGGGAGGTGACTGTCCAGACCCCGGGAGGGGAGGTCTCGAATTCTATAAGCAGGCCCTCTCTGATGACATTGTGAACCCATGGGCTGCTGGAAATGACTTGCCAACTGTGGAAGAATCTCGAGAGCCTCCCCCACACAGGGTCGGAGTCATTGCTTGTCCTGCTGCTGTTGGGGGACAAGAATGTTCCTGGGTTTCCCCTTCGCATAACTCCATCTCCCCGTTTTTCCCTTCCCTTTAGCTTGAGAGGGTTGAGACAAGGAGGACCGAAAAAAACCGCTTCCTGGCTGGCTTTTGCTCAGGAAGGGTTTTCTTCCTATCTGTGGCCTTCTCCAGGATTTCATTCAGGGCAGGCCCAAATACGTTATCACCCTTAGGGAACATACTCACTAGTGACGAAAACGTCCGACGCTCGCATGTAAAATCCCAGCTCTGGCGCCGGCACTCGAGAGTGGAGTGTGCGGCTGCATGTATTTCTATGCAGCCGCTCACTCCACTCCTGAGTGCCGGCGCCAGAGCTGGGATTTTACATGCGAGCGTCGGAAGTTTTTGTCGCCAGTGAGTATGTACCCTTAAAGGTAATAGAGCACAATTTTACTTTGGATGTCACATCCCCACTCCACATTTTTAGCCATAATGCCCTCCTGGCAGAATTAGCCTGGACTAGAGACCTGGCAGCAATACGGACTGACTCCATGGAGGCGTCTGCCAGGAATCCCGTCACCTTTTGGAGAATGGGTAATGAATCCAGTAAGTCTCCTCTCAGAGTTCCCTGGGAGATATGGTTCTCCAATTCGTCTAGCCAGCAAAAGAGGGACCTAGCCACGCAAGTGGACGCTATATTAGATCTTAGAGCCGCGGTGGAGGTTTCCCAGGATTTCTTTAGGAGACTTTCAATTTTCCTATCCATGGGATCTCTTAACTGGGAAGAGTCTTCAAAGGGCAGGGCGGTCTTTTTAGCGACCCTCGCGACTTGAACGTCCACTTTGGGGATACCCCATTTAATAAGGTCATCTTCCAGTGGAAATCTATGCTTGAAATCGGATGGGGTGGTTAACCTTTTTTCTGGAAGTTCCCATTCCTGATTAATCATATCTATTATACTTTTGTGAACTGGGAACCCCACCTGTATATCCGTATGTAACCCGCCAAACAATTCATCTTGTATGGACTGGGGAACAGACTCTTCCTCCAACCCCATAGTGCTACGCACTGCGCTCACCAACTCTTCAATGTGATCTGAGGAAAATAAGTACTTTCTGAATTCCGGGATTCTATGGGGCGTAATGTTCTCCCATTTCTCAGAGGATGATTCGTACGATATATCTGACCCCGAACCAGAGTCCTTTATTTGTATCCTCCTTTTTTTAGGGAGTGATGGACCCAGAGAAGGTGGTGGCGGTGGCGGGGTGAATGCGGCTAAAGAGGACTGGACCTCTTGTTTAACTAGCGTGCAGATTTCTTCGATCAGAGAGGGGTGCTCCGCTCTGACCACTTTATCCGTACAGGGCTGGTAAAGTTTTTTATCCCATTTTAAGGGCAGTTTCACGCTAAAGATGCTGCATTTAGCGTTTTTTTTTGGCAGAGGCTTTATGGGTAGACTTGTCTCCCTAAAAAATATAAAGGGAGAGAAGTATCACTAGGGGAATCTTTCCCAGGCCTTCCACCGGGACCCACCCCGTACACTTACTGAGCTAGGGGTAGCGCTGGGCCCTGCAGGTGCAGGGCAAGTAGTACTCTCCATGCTGACAGGCTGGGCCGTATTTGCCACTAGGCACTCATGGGCACGTGCCTAGGGCGGGACTCTGCGGGGGGAGGCGGCACCTGAGCAAGATTTTTTTTTTTTGGTCCGGGGGTCGGCCCTCCCCTTGCTTCCCTCACCCCCCCATCATCATATACTCACCTCCTCCTGCTGCAGCTCCGAAGGTCCAGCGCCGATATCTTCTTCCTGTACTGAGCGAGCGGTCACTCCTGGTACCGCTCATTAACCTCATGAATATGGACGCCACTCCACTCTCATAGGCGTGGCGTCCATAATCATGAGCTTAATGAGCGGTACCCACGTGTGACCGCGCGCTCATACAGGAACAGGATGTCGGCGCTGGACCTTCGGAGTTGCAGCAGGAGGAAGTGAGTATATGATGATGGGGGTAAGCGCTGTGGGCTGGGGGGAGAGGAATGAGTGCTGTGGGGGCTGGGTGGGGAGAGGAATGAGCACTGTGGGCTGGGGGGAGAGGAATGAGCGCTGTGGGCCGTGAGAGAGAGGAATGAGCGCTGTGGGGGCCGGGGGGAGAGGAATGAACGCTGTGGGCTGGAGGGGGGAGAGGAATGAACACTGTGGGCCGGGGGGGAGAGAGGAATGAGAGCTGTGGGCCGGGGGGAGAGGAATGAGCGCTGTGGGCCGAGGGGGAAAGGAATGAGCGCTGTGGGCCGGGGGGAGAGAAATGAGCGTTGTGGGCCGCGGGGAGAGGAATGAGTGCTGTGGGCTGGGGGGGAGAGAATGAGCGCTGTGAGCCGGGGTGGGGGAATGAGCGCTGTGGGCCGAGGGGGAGAGGAATGAGTGCTGTGGGCCGAGGGGAGGAATGAGTGCTGTGGGCCGGGGGGAGGAATGAGTGCTGTGGGCCAGGGGGCAGGAATGAGCGCTGTGGGCCGGGGGGAATAAGTGCTGTGGGCCAGGGGGGAGGAATGAGCGCTGTGGGCCAGGGGGGAGAGGAATGAACGCAGGGGGAATGAACGCTGGGGAGTAATGAGCGCAGGGGGGAGAATGAGCACAGGGGGTAATGAGCGCAGGGGGAGAATAAGTGCAGGGGGGAGGAATGAGCGCTGGGGAGGAATGAGCGCTGAGGTGGGGAATGAGCGCTTAGGTGGGGGAATGAGCGCTGTGGGGGAATGAGCGCTGGGGGGAATGAGCGCTGAGGTGGGGAATGAGTGCTGAGGTGGGGAATGAGTGCTGGTGGGGAATGAGCGCTGGTGGGGACAATGAGCACTGGGGGAGGAATGAGCGCTGGGGGAGAATGAGTGCTGGGGGGAATGAGCGCTGGGGGGAATGAGCGCTGAGGTGGGGAATGAGCTCTGGGGGGAAGAATGAGCACTGGGGGAGGAATGAGCGCTGGGGGAGAATGAGTGCTGGGGGAATGAGCGCTGAGGTGGGGAATGAGCGCTGGGGGAGGAATGAGCGCTGGGGGAGAAATGAGCATTGAGGGGAGAATGAGAGCTGGTGGGGAATGAGCGCTGAGGTGGGGAATGAGCGCTGGGGAGGAATGAGCGCTGGGGAGAATGAGCACTGGGAGAGAAATGAGCGCTGGGGGGAGAATGAGCGCTGGGGGGAATGAGCGCTGAGGTGGGGAATGAGCGCTTGGGGAGGAATGAGCACTGGGGGAGAATGAGCGTTGAGGTGGGGAATGAGCGCTGGGGAGAATGAGCGCTGAGGTGGGGAATGAGCTCTGGGGAGAATCAGCACTGTGGGAGGAATGAGCGCTGGAGGGGAATGAGCACTGGGGAATGAGCGCTTGAGGAGGAATGAGCACTGGGGGAGAATGAGCGCTGAGGTGGGGAATGAGCGCTGGGGGGAATGAGCGCTGAGGTGGGGAATGAGCACTGGGGAATGAGCGCTTGAGGAGGAATGAGCACTGGGGAGAATGAGCGCTGAGGTGGGGAATGAGCGCTGGGGAGAATGAGCGCTGGGGGAATGAGCTCTGGATAGAATCAGCACTGGGGAGGAATGAGCGCTGGGGGGGAATGAGCGCTGGTGCGGAATGAGTGCTGAGGTGGGGAATGAGCGCTGGGGAGAATGAGTGCTGGGGGAGAATGAGCGCTGGGGGAATGAGCGCTGAGGAGGGATGAGCGCTGGGGGGGAATGAGCGCTGAGGTGGAGAATGAGCGCTGAGGTGGGGAATGAGCACTGAGGTGGGGAATGAGTTCTGGTGGGGAATGAGCGCTGAGGTGGGGAATGAGCGCTGGGGAGTAATGAGCGCTGGGGGAATGAGCGGTGAAGGGGAATGAGCGCTGGAGGGAATGAGTGCTGAGGTGGGGAATGAGCACTGGGGAGAATGAGCGCTGGGGGAATGAGCGCTGAAGGGGAATGAGCGCTGGAGGGAATGAGTGCTGAGGTGGGGAATGAGCACTGGGGAGAATGAGCGTTGGGGGAATGAGCGCTGAAGGGGAATGAGCGCTGGAGGGAATGAGCGCTGAGGTGGGGAATGAGCGCTGGGGAGAATGAGTGCTGGGGAGAATGAGCGCTGGGGGAATGAGCGCTGGGGAGGGATGAGCGCTGGGGGGAATGAGCGCTGAGGTGGGGAATGAGCGCTGAGGTGGGGAATGAGCACTGAGGTGGGGAATGAGTTCTGGTGGGGAATGAGCGCTGAGGTGGGGAATGAGCGCTGGGGAGTAATGAGCGCTGGGGGAATGAGCGCTGAAGGGGAATGAGCACTGGAGGGAATGAGTGCTGAGGTGGGGAATGAGCACTGGGGAGAATGAGCGCTGGGGGAATGAGCGCTGAAGGGGAATGAGCGCTGGAGGGATTGAGTGCTGAGGTGGGGAATGAGCACTGGGGAGAATGAGCGCTGGGGGAATGAGCGCTGGACTAATGTAAAAGAGGAGGTTGACAGAAAAGACATCACAAATCTTTTTTTTTTGTTAAATAACATCTTTATTGAGCTTACAAAAAGGCATACAAATCCGCATGTAAAAAGCGCATCAAATACGCACCTGCGTTTTCTGCCAAGAGATGCGGATTATATACGGAAACTTCTGCAGACAAATCTGCAACATGTGCACATACCCTAAGGCTATGTTTCCACGTTCAGGAAACACTGCAGAGAGGACACAGCTCCGTAAAAAGCTTTGCCGGCTTTTTTACGCGCGGTGATTCCACGTGTTCATTGAACCGTGTGGAATCACTGCATCCTATACATAGGACGGTGTTATTTATCTTGTGTAGACTGAGCGTATCCGAGAGATAAATAGACATGCTGCGGTCTAGAAAGACGGGCCACATGTGCGTATATGCAGGTCTGCCACCTGCATCTTTGTACGCATAGTGGATATGGGATTTCATAAAATCCCCTCCACTGTGCTGTAACATTTGGACGCTGCGGATTGAACTCTGCGGCTGTTCTCAGCGTCCAACCGGCAGCGTTTCCGGAACGTGGAAATGTACCCTAAATATATCTCTGCCTCTGGACATTATATAGTATAGATTTGCCTGGACTGTACATTATTATAAATCTACTACCTGAGCATTATATATTATAGATCACCCTGGACATTATATATAATAGATTGTACATCATATATTACAGATAATTCTGGACATTTTATACTATAGGTCTCCTTGTACATTATATATTATAGATCTATAATAAATAATATACCGGGAGATATATAAGATAAATTGTCCAGCATTATATGTAAGTATCTGTTTACACCCAGACATATGAATAAGGCCTTAGTCAGAGACTGGGCAGTAATAGAATAATAAAATCCATCTAGCAATCCTCCAATGTCTGCTGGACATGGTGTGGGGAGAGTTTCTAGTTCAGTTAGTACACAGACACCAGACTTCTTACCGTTAACCAGTTAATGTTTTCTTGTCCACCACACTGCAGTGTCAAAAGAGGAAGACAGCGAGACAGGCAGCAACATCACATCAGAGAGCTCCTGACCTCGAAACAGAAAATCCTCAGATCCTGGTATTGTAACCTAATATTAACAATCATATTTATTCATTGATATTGCGCTACTAACTCCACAGCACTTTACATACATCATCAACACTGTCCCCATTGGGGCTCACAATCTAAACATCCTATTTGTATGTCTTTTGAGTGTGGTAGGAAACCACTGTCTTTGAAAGAGCTACATGGGCACACACAAAGATTCGGCCTCATTCATTCCCTATGGGACTTGCAAACATGTGCGGCACTTGCGGTGAGACAAAAAAACACTGCTAGTAGCTTTTTTTTTTTTTCGTTGCTGCAAGTATGGGATTTGCGGGATCGCGTCAAAACCGCAAGTATCGCACATGTCTGCAAGTCGCATAAGGAATGAAAGAGGCCGAATGCAGTGTTGCCATATGTGATCCGTTACGAGGCAGATGTGGAAACACTGCCGGATCTGCCGCGAATGGCAAAAATCGCTGATGTGCAAGTAGCCTAAGTCACTGACGACAGTGTCTGCATTAGTCATACTCACCAATGGGGGAGGCAGAACGAAAAGTGCCTAGGGCAGCATAAACTCTAAATACGGCCCTGCTGACAGGGGGGGAAATCAGTCTTACCTGGAGCAGACTTCTGTCAGGCTTATATAGAGAGTAACGCTGCCCTCAGCGCTGGCGTTCACCGCGTTCCCCTCCCCCTCTCTGGGTCCGAAGCAGGCATGCGACATCTTACAGCGTGCTTCTCACGCCGTTCAGTCCTCCAGAGGCCGCTGGGGCCGAAACCAGAAGTGGATGCGTTCCACTGTGGAACGCACGACCCGGAAGTGATGCGCCCAGCCAGACGCGACTTCCGGGTCCCGAACAGCGCGCGCAGGAGGGAGAGAAGCCGGATAGCTCGGGGAGGCCTCCGGCTGGGAGTCACCGGCCCGCTTTACCCCCGCAAGGGGACGCAAGTGGGCCAGTCCAACGGTCCCGGAATCCACCATAGGGGAGATGGGAGCAGCACAGGGGAGGAAGTCAGAGCCCACGACCACCACTGCCCGGCTAACAGATGAAGGTACCACTGCAGTCGCCAGCCACGCAGCATACCGAGAACCTCTCCATGCCCCAAGGGGGACAGGAAAAACAATGGCAAGGGGAGGTGGGAGGGGTTTTTAAACTCTGTGTGCTTCCTGTCCCCCATTACGGTGTGGAGACATCCTCCTATGCTGTCGTGGATGGTGACTGGAGAAAAGGAATTTGCCATTCTAAGAGATATCAGCTGGTGGCCTGGCTCACCTTGAGAAGTGATCAGAGAAATGTTGAGAGACCTGTACTGGTGGGTTTCACTCATCCAGGGAAGTGGTTTGCGTATCAGGGGTTAGTTTTGGATATAAGCAAGAGCGCCATAATGGTAACCAAGAATTCAGAAATCCCAACTAGTTCTGTTGATGATGAGATATACAAAACACTCCTTTGGGGAGAAGGGAGTGGGGTAAATGCACTACCTTCTAAAGAGAAGAGGGGTTGTGAGCAGGCTGCAGCTGGAGAGGGTGAGGGGAAGCCACTATGCTCAGATTGGTCTGAGGAAGTGCAGGCAGAGCAGATAGGAAATGGAGGACCTTGCAGTATAGCATGCGGTCTGACGTTGTGTGAGAGAGTGCACGCAGCAGAGAACGGTTAGGGACAGCCTTTACAGCTAGCAGTGCCTTCTGGTTGAGAGACATCCAGGGTCATCTAAGAAAAGAGCCCTGCAGTTATTTGTGCAATACATCACAGTTGTGGACTAAGCCCGGACAAGTAATGGAAAAGGAGAAGGCTCAGAGAAAGGGGCCTATCATACTCTGCGTACAGATGTCACCACTATTCCGTTTGCCTAGGCTGAGGAGCACGGCGGGAAAAGAGCAACCTGTGAAAAATATCTGCGCAGTGCTGTATAGATGAGACTTTATGGAGTAGGTTGGAAACCAGGGGCTAAGTATGATGTTGGAGCCCAGCAGTGAAAAGAGGGCCACCACTGGAGAACACCAAATGAAGTGTTACAGTGAGCTCACAAAAGGCGATTCTCTCATATGGGAGAAGCGAATGGGATATGCGAATAACGCTCAGCTCAAACTCTGCTGCGAGCGTGATCCGAGTGTCATCCGACTATCATCCGAGTGTCATCTGACTGTGATCCGAGTGTCATCTGACTGTGATCCGAGTGTCATCCGACTATCATCCGAGTGTCATCTGACTGTGATAAGAGTGTCATCCGACTATCATCCGAGTGTCATCTGACTGTGATCCGAGTGTCATCCGACTGTGATCCGAGTGTCATCTGACTGTGATCCGAGTGTCATCCGACTATCATCCGAGTGTCATCTGACTGTGATCCGAGTGTCATCTGACTGTGATCCGAGTGTCATCCGACTATCATCCGAGTGTCATCTGACTGTGATAAGAGTGTCATCCGACTATCATCCGAGTGTCATCTGACTGTGATCCGAGTGTCATCCGACTGTGATCCGAGTGTCATCTGACTGTGATCCGAGTGTCATCCGACTATCATCCGAGTGTCATCTGACTGTGATGATCGAATCTCAGGTGCAGAGAGGATGAAGAAAGTAATTTCTCCATCCTGTGAGTCCGCATATATCAGACTGCATTAGGATGACAGAGTGCAGTCCAGTGTTTTGCATGCACCCAAAGAATTGTGTGGGTGTGAGTCGTCCGTTATACGTTGCCAATCGCAGCATGCAGCAATTCTTTTTCTCATGCCGACAGGGCATGGAAATAAATGCTAGTCGGTACTGCTCCATAGTATAACAATGGAATGAGTGCTATGTGATGAAACATTGGAGTTATACGCTGACTTCTCACCAGTGTGAACGAAACTTTAAGGGAACAGACCTTAAGAACCCAGACCTGTGTCTGCCTCCTATGTAACACTAAGCCAGCCTGCATGGTAGGAGCCGACTTGTTCGCTTTTGTTACCTCCATAGTTCCTGTGATCCACATTCAAGTAACCAAATAATGTGTATTCCGGTCATATAAAGTGATGCTGTATAGCCGGGATATGTCCTCACTTTATGCTTCTGACAGTCAGTCTTCCCTGTTTGTCCCAATATGGTGGTCGCCCGACCACCTCTGTACAGGGACCTGTAGCACTGCCTCATTAAAGCCATCTCTCATACTGTAGACTGGATGAGGACTAATGCCGTCAACAGCTGGCAAACAACTGGGAAATCTGCTATTAACTCTGCCGCACATAACATCATTCATGGGAACCATGTGGTTTCCTCAGGCCATCAAAACACTATGGCTCAGGATGGCATGAGCCCAGGAGCTGACACCACGCTCTGACAGCCAACACTGGCGGTATCTAGCTCTGATCCTGACCATTAGTCTCTGGACGCAGGGAGGGGGCCCCGATCCACACCACTCCCCATGGCACAGGGGCCGAGTGCTGATGGCAGATGGATGAACAATGGCTCTCAAGTTTGCCATTTCTGAGGGCCGATGGCAGAAAAAACCTTGCTGCGTCATGCCAGGCTGCACAGGACGAGGCCACCGATTATCTGCAGCGGTGCAGAGATCACAAGCATGATTTGCTGGCCACACCTGCAGTGTCTTGTGGCTCATGTCTGGAGGTGACATGCAGGTGTCATGTGTGCATCGCCACGAAGATCGTCGCGGTTGCACATTCTGACTTCTCACAGCTGTGTTGCTGTTTCTTTGTGTTTGGCAGTTAGGGAGTTAATTCTGTCTGTGCTCAGTTCTGGGACTGGGTGCAGTTTTCTCCCGGCTGCAATTAATTATTTGTTGATTGGTTTCCTTTAAATCTCTGGTTGTCTGTGTTGGGAGTTGCCAGTGAAATTCTTCATGCAGACCACAGATAGGATTGTATCTGTATAGACTTAAGTTAAAGAGCTCCTTAGTTGTTTTAAGCTCACCTTGCTTAGAGTTTAATATCCCAGATCATTTATGTTCCTTCTGTGTTTGAGTGTGTATGCAAGTCTGTGTTTTCTCCAGTCTGTCTTATATGTCTAATCTGTGTATTTAGCAGAGATCAGCCCATATCCCTTTGGTGGTAATCAGAATCCTTCTTAGGACTGATTACAGGGTTCAGGGACTGATAGGAGACAGGGTTAGGCTGGAGACTTGGACCTCTGAACCATTATCAGTACCTCCAAGGTGAGGGATTAGTTAGGACCCCAGTTTAGGGTCAGGTTAGACCCCCGGTCCTCCTCTTTCCTGTGACAGTGTATCAAGTCCTCAAGATTAACCCTGAGTTCAACGGATATCGTGTCAGGTAAATCTATTCTATATTTACATGCTGATGTTGCTAATCTATATGTTGTATAGAGTGTTGTTCTTTTAAGAATAGTTTACTGACATCGTACACATATCATAAGACCGCGTGACATTTTCACTGGCCCATAAAATTATTCCCAGTTGCCATGGATCCAGTAGCCCAGCTGGCTCTGCAGTTGCAGGGATTATCCATGGAGCTGACGGACATTAAGTCCAAAGTTTTGTCTCCCTCGGAGCAAACCAGATTTGAACCTAAAGTAGCTCTCCCGGACAGGTTCACTGGTGGGCGAGACAAATTTTTTACCTTCAGGGAAGCATGTAAATTGTATTTTCGGCTTCGGCCTCGATCATCAGGGAGTGAAGAGCAGAGAGTGGGAATTGTTATCTCGCTCCTACAAGGGGACCCTCAATCCTGGGCCTTCTCCCTTCCTCCGGGATCCCCGGCTCTACAGTCAGTAGATCGATTTTTTACTGCCCTGGGTTTGGTATATGATGACCCAGATCGGGTCTCTCTTGCTGAGACAAAATTACGTAAGATACAGCAGGGAGATCGTCCGGCGGAGGAATTTGCTTCTGAGTTCCGTAGATGGGCCACAGATACTCAGTGGAATGACTCAGCTCTTAGGAGCCAGTTTTGTCATGGGCTTTCTGACAAATTAAAGGACGTTTTGGCTCAGTATGATTCTCCTCCATCACTGGAGGCTGCTATGGCCCTAGCTATCCGTACTGATAGACGGCTCCGGGAGAGGTGCGAGGTAACTCCGCCCCCTGTTGTTACTCCACCTACTACTAAAGTCCCTTATGTTGAGGTTCCCCTTGTCTGTTCGGAGGAGCCTATGCAGTTGGGAGGGACATCATTTCGTAGGAGGGGATTGGCGGTACGCCGCAGGACTAGAAGGTGTTTCTTCTGCGGGAAAGAGGGACACTTTGTTGGGGGATGTCCATCCCGTGCCTTGTTGAGCAAAAAGTCGCCGGAAAACTGTTAATCCCAGGTTGTGTGGTGGACGACAACCTGGGAGTATGTATTTCGTCCGCTAGTTCTTCTCAGTTCCTTGTACCAGTGGAGGTGGTGGTTGGTACGAGAGTGGAGAGATTTTCTGTTCTTCTTGATAGTGGGTCCGGGGCTAATCTGGTTGACGCTCAGTTTGCTCAGGCTCAAGGTATGCATCTGAGTGTATTGGTCAAACCGATCCCTATATTCTCCATTGACGCCAGGCCTCTCGGCCAAGGTAGCTTTGTTCATGAGGTTCATAACATTGACCTTCGGGTAGGGGCAATACATAGGGAACTATTATCTTGTTATGTGTTGGAGGGTCTACCTACTCCTATTGTGTTGGGACTTCCTTGGTTGGTTAAACATAACCCTGTGATTAATTGGCAGTCCAGAGATATAAGCCAATGGGGGGAGTTTTGCAAAAGTAACTGCATGAACACAGTCATCAGTGCGGTCGTGCCTAGTACTTTGCCTCCTTTTTTGGAGGACTTTGGGGATGTGTTCTCTGAGGAGGGGTGTCAGGAGTTGCCTCCTCATCGCGTGTATGACTGCTCTATTAATTTACTTCCTGATGCTAAGTTACCTAAAGCTAGGTTATATAACCTTTCTGGTCCTGAGAGGCAGGCTATGAAAGATTATATTTCGGAAAGTCTGGCCAAAGGGCATATTAGACCTTCATCTTCCCCAGTGGCCGCGGGGTTCTTCTTTGTGAAGAAAAAAGATGGAGGCCTACGCCCTTGCTTGGATTTCCGCGAACTTAATCGGATTACTGTTCGAGATCCGTATCCACTCCCTCTGATTCCTGATCTCTTCAATCAAATTGTTGGCGCCAAATGGTTCTCTAAATTGGATCTCAGGGGGGCGTATAATCTGATTAGGATAAAAGAGGGGGATGAGTGGAAAACGGCGTTTAACACGCCGGAGGGACATTATGAGAACCTAGTCATGCCTTTTGGTCTGACTACTGCACCAGCAGTATTCCAACATTTTGTTAATGACATTTTTCGTCACCTTGTGGGGCTGTTTGTGGTTGTATATTTGGACGACATTTTAATTTACTCGCCAGATCTTGTGTCTCATCAGGAGCATGTGAGACAGGTGTTGCAGATCTTGCGAGACAATAAACTATATGCCAAACTGGAGAAGTGTGTATTTGCCGTACAGGAACTTCAGTTTTTGGGTTTTTTGGTGTCAGCCTCCGGTTTCCGTATGGACCCTGAAAAGGTGAGAGCAGTGCTTGAATGGGATCAGCCAGGGGATCTTAAGGCTCTGCAGCGTTTTTTGGGGTTTGCTAACTACTACCGGAAATTTATTTGTAATTTCTCATCTGTCGTCAAACCTCTCACTGACATGACAAGAAAAGGGACGGATTTTTCTAAATGGTCGGACAAAGCTTGCCAAGCCTTTTCCTCTTTGAAGAAATGTTTTGCTTCGGCACCCGTTCTCATCCAACCAGATGCATCTCAGCCGTTCATTGTGGAGGTGGATGCGTCTGACGTAGGGGTGGGTGCTATATTGTCCCAGGGTCCGTCCCCTGGTAAATGGCATCCGTGCGCTTTCTTTTCTAAGAAATTGTCGTCCGCCGAAAGGAATTATGATATCGGCAATAGGGAACTTTTGGCCATTAAGTTAGCTTTTGAAGAATGGCGTCACTTTTTGGAGGGGGCAGTCCACCCGGTTACCGTTATTACTGATCACAAGAACCTGTTGTATTTGGAATCCGCTAAGCGTCTGAATTCCAGACAAGCTCGATGGTCGTTGTTTTTTACCAGGTTTAATTTTGTCGTCACTTATCGCCCGGGGTCTAAGAATGTAAAGGCTGATGCCTTGTCTCGCAGTTTCCCAGGGGCCGGGAAAACGGATGACCCGAGTCCTATCCTTCAGGAGGGGGTGGTAGTGTCGGCTGTATTTTCTGAGCTTGAGGAGGAGGTGTTAGAGGCTCAGGGGGACGCCCCTGCAGGACCTCCAGGGAGACTGTTTGTCCCAAATCTGTTGAGACAAAAGGTTATTGAGGCACATCATAATTCTGCTCTAGCAGGACATCCAGGGAGTAAGGCTACTTTAGATCTCCTTTCTCGCCGGTTTTGGTGGCCTAATGCTAATAAAGATGTTATAACTTTTGTCGCGTCATGTGGGGTGTGTGCTCGCTCTAAAACCCCTCATACCCGTCCGTCTGGGACCCTTTTACCCCTTTAAACTTCCGGAGCGTCCATGGACTCATTTATCTATGGACTTCATTACGGACCTTCCTCCGTCGTCAGGGAATACTGTCATACTGGTGGTTGTTGACAGGTTCAGTAAGATGGCACATTTCGTTGCTCTTCCTGCACTCCCTAATGCTAAAACTCTGGCGCAGGTGTTCATTAGGGAGATCGTTAGACTTCATGGGTTGCCTTCTGATGTGGTGTCAGATAGGGGGTCTCAGTTTGTGTCCAAATTTTGGAGGGCATTTTGTTTACGTCGGGGGATGCAATTGTCATTTTCCTCGGCTTTTCATCCGCAGACCAATGGTCAGACAGAGCGTCTGAATCAGAGCTTAGAGACATATCTCCGGTGTTTTGTCTCAGAGAACCAAGAGGACTGGTCTTCTTTCTTGCCTCTGGCAGAATTCGCTCTTAACAACAGGCGGAGCGAGTCCACTGGTAAGTCCCCGTTTTTTGGGACATATGGTTTCCATCCCCAGTTTTGTACTTTCAATGGGGGGGGCCCTTCTGGGGTTCCTGAGGAGGAGCGTTTCTCGTCGTCACTTGCTTCTGTGTGGAGAGGTGTATTGAATAATCTGAGTGCGATGGGGAACCGTTACAAACGTATGGCTGATAGGAGGAGAGTTTCTGGTCCAGATCTGAATGTGAACGATCTGGTATGATTGTCTACCAGGAATATAAAACTTAAAGTGCCCTCCTGGAAACTGGGTCCCAGATTCATCGGGCCGTACAGGATCAGTTCCATAATTAATCCTGTGGCATTTCGTCTGGACCTCCCTCCTACGTTTAAAATTCATAATGTGTTCCACAAGTCATTACTTAAAAGGTATGTGGCACCAGTCATACCGTCACCTCTACCTCCTCCTCCTGTGTTGGTCAATGGTAACTTGGAATTTCAAGTATCAAAGATCATTGACTCACGTCTGAATCGCCGGTCCCTTCAGTACTTGGTGCATTGGAAGGGGTATGGTCCAGAGGAGAGGACGTGGGTCCCTGCGTCTGATGTTAACGCAGATCGTTTGGTTCGGACCTTCCACAGAACTCACCCGGGCAGGCCTGGCCCTGAGGGTCCGGAGGCCCCTCGTAGAAGGGGGGGGTACTGTCATGTGTGCATTGCCACGAAGATCGTCGCGGTTGCACATTTTGACTTCTCACAGCTGAGCTGCTGTTTCTTTGTGTTTGGCAGCTAGGGAGTTAATTCTGTCTGTGCTCGGTTCTGGGACTGGGTGCAGTTTCTCCCGGCTGCAATTGATTATTTGTTGATTGGTTTCCTTTAAATTCCTGGTTGTCTGCTTGGGGAGTTGCCAGTGAAACCTTCATGCAGACCACAGATAGGAATGAATCTGTATAGACTTTAGTTGTGAGCTCCTTAGTTGTTCTAAGCTCAACTTGGTTAGAGTTTATTTCCCAGACCATTTATGTTCCTTTGGTGTTTGAGTGTGTATGCAAGCGAGTTTTATCCTGTTTGTCTTATATGTCTAATCTGTGTATTTAGCTGAGATCAGCCCATATCCCTTTGGTGGTAGTCAGGATCCTTCTTAGGACTGATTACAGGGTTCAGGGTCTGATAGGAGACAGGGTTAGGTTGGAGACTTGGACCTCTGAACCATTATCAGTACCTCCAAGGTGAGGGATTAGTTAGGACCCCAGTTTAGGGTCAGGTTAGATCCCGGTCCACCTCTTTCCTGTTTCAGCTCATCAAGTCCTCAAGATTAACCCTGAGTTCAGCAGAGATCGTGTCAGGTAAATCTATTCTATACTTACATGCTGATGTTGCTATACTAGTTGTTGTATAGAGTGTTGTTCCTGTATTAATAGTTTACTGATATTGTATACATATCATTAGACAGCGTGACACACACCGAATCAAAGACCTTTTTAAAGTCCACGAAACAGGCGTATATCTTCCCGTTCTTTGTATTGTGGACGTGTCTCTGAATGAGGCTGTGCAGGGTATAGATGTGGTCAGTGGTGCGGTGGTTTGGCATGAACCCTGCTTGGCTCTTGCTGAGGACGTTATGTTCGGTGAGGAAACTGAGGATCCTCTTGTTCAGGATGCTGTTGAACAGTTTCCCCAGGTTGCTGCTGACACATATGCCTCTGTAGTTGGCTGGGTCATACCTGTCCCCATTCTTGTGGATGGGTGTGATGAGGCCTTGGTTCCAGGTACGAGGGAAGTAGCCGGCACTTAGCACAATATTGAAGAGTTTAACCATTGCAGCCTATAACCCCTCCACCACCATGCCAGCACCTCAGCTCCTATCATCACTGGCAGCCCTCCCTGTAGTCTCCATATAACCCCTCCACCACCATGCCAGCACTGCAGCTCCTACCATCCCTGGCAGCCCTCCCTGTAGTCTCCATGTAACCCCTCTACCACCATGCCAGCACTGCAGCTCCTATCATACCTGGCAGCCCTCCCTGTAGTCTCCATATAACCCCTCCACCACCATGCCAGCACTGCAGCTCCTATCATCCCTGGCAGCCCTCCCTGTAGTCTCCATATAACCCCTCCACCACCATGCCAGCACCTCAGCTCCTATCATCACTGGCAGCCCTCCCTGTAGTCTCGATATAACCCCTCCACCACCATGCCAGCACTGCAGCTCCTACCATCCCTGGCAGTCCTCCCTGTAGTCTCCATGTAACCCCTCCACCACCATGCCAGCACAGCAGCTCCTACCATCCCTGGCAGCCCTCCCTGTAGTCTCCATGTAACCCCACCACCATGCCAGCACTGCAGCTCCTATCATCCCTGGCAACCTCCCTGTAGTCTCCATATAACCCCTCCACCACCATGCCAGCACAGCAGCTCCTACCATCCCTGGCAGTCCTCCTTGCAGTCTCCATGTAACCCCACCACCACCATGCCAGCACAGCAACTCCTATCAACCCTGGCAACCTCCCTGTAGTCTCCATATAACCCCTCCACCACCATGCCAGCCCAGCAGCTCCTATAATCCCAGGCAGCCCTCCCTGCAGTCTCCATATAACCCCTCCACCACCATGCCAGCACTGCAGCTCCTACCATCCCTGGCAGTCCTCCCTGCAGTCTCCATGTAACCCCACCACCACCATGCCAGCACAGCAGCTCCTATCATCCCAGGCAGCCCTCCCTGCAGTCTCCATGTAACCCCACCACCACCATGCCAGCCCAGCAGCTCCTATCATCACTGGCAGCCCTCCCTGTAGTCTCCATATAACCCCTCCACCACCATGCCAGCACAGCAGCTCCTATCATCATTGGCTGTGCGGATTTCCGGCCACCACAGAAGTGACCATGAGCCTCTCCTGCCCTGCGGTAAATCACTGCCGCACTGTCTACACCGCAGCGGCAGGGGGCGCCATCAGCTGCAGTAATAACTCCATTCGACTCTAGGAGGGCACGTTTGGAAGGACGTGGACGCGCACGCTACGTCATGACGTAACATCCACGTAGAGCCGAACCCCTAGCAGCGGCGCGGCGTCACAGGGTAACGCCATCATCATCATTTTCCCAGTGTTCCTGTTCTCGGCCCGGCCGGTGGAGCAGGATGGAGGCGCAGTCAGGGCGGAGGCTCCGGGTACCGGCGGCGCTGGTGCTTCTCCTGTGCACGGGATGGTGCTCCGCTTTCTACCTTCCGGGTCTGGCGCCTGTGAGTTTCTGTGAGAAAGATAAAGAGACGAGAAACTGCAAGGTGAGTGCGGGGGGCGGAGCGCAGGTGCGGAGCTGGCGGCCTGGCAGGCCTGGAGGGCTGTGTGACTGTGGGGGCTGCTGTGTGACTGTGGGGGGGCTGCTGTGTGTGACTGGGGGGTTGCTGTGTGACTGTGGGGGGGCTGCTGTGTGACTGTGGGGGGGCTGCTGTGTGACTGTGGGGGGGCTGCTGTGTGACTGTGGGGGGCTGCTGTGTGACTGTGGGGGGCTGCTGTGTGACTGTAGGGGGGCTGCTGTGTGACTGTGGGGGGCTGCTGTTGACTGTGGGGGGGCTGCTGTGTGACTGTGGGGGGCTGCTGTATGACTGGGGGAGGCTGCTGTGTGACTGGGGGGCTGCTGTGTGACTGTGGGGGGGCTGCTGTGTGACTGTGGGGGGGCTGCTGTGTGACTGTGGGGGGGGCTGCTGTGTGACTGTGGGGGGGGGCTGCTGTGACTGGGGGGCTGCTGTGTGACTGTAGGGGACTGCTGTGTGACTGGGGGGGGGCTGCTGTGTGACTGGGGGGCTGCTGTGTGACTGGGGAGGGCTGCTGTGTGACCGGGGGGGCTGCTGTGTGACTGTGGGGGCTGCTGTGTGACCCGGGGGGGCTGCTGTGTGACTGTGGGGGGCTGCTGTGTGACTGTGGGGGCTGCTGTGTGACTGTGGGGGGCTGCTGTGTGACCTGTGGGGGGGCTGCTGTGTGACCCGGGGGGGGCTGCTGTGTGACTGTGGGGGGGCTGCTGTGTGACTGTGGGGGGGCTGCTGTGTGACTGTGTGGGGGGCTGCTGTGTGACTGTGTGGGGGGGCTGCTGTGTGACTGTGTGGGGGGGCTGCTGTGTGACTGTGTGGGGGGCTGCTGTGTGACTGTGTGGGGGGGCTGCTGTGTGACTGTGTGGGGGGGCTGCTGTGTGACTGTGTGGGGGGGCTGCTGTGTGACTGTGTGGGGGGCTGCTGTGTGACTGTGTGGGGGGGCTGCTGTGTGACTGTGTGGGGGGGCTGCTGTGTGACTGTTGGGGGCTGCTGTTGACTGTGTGGGGGGCTGCTGTGTGACTGTGTGGGGGGCTGCTGTGTGACTGTGTGGGGGGGCTGCTGTGTGACTGTGTGGGGGGCTGCTGTGTGACTGTGTGGGGGGGCTGCTGTGTGACTGTGTGGGGGGGCTGCTGTGTGACTGTGTGGGGGGGCTGCTGTGTGACTGTGTGGGGGGCTGCTGTGTGACTGTGTGGGGGGGCTGCTGTGTGACTGTGTGGGGGGGCTGCTGTGTGACTGTGTGGGGGGGCTGCTGTGTGACTGTGTGGGGGGGCTGCTGTGTGACTGTGTGGGGGGGCTGCTGTGTGACTGTGTGGGGGGGCTGCTGTGTGACTGTGTGGGGGGGCTGCTGTGTGACTGTGTGGGGGGGCTGCTGTGTGACTGTGTGGGGGGGGCTGCTGTGTGACTGTGTGGGGGGGTGCTTTGACTGTGGGGGGCTGTGTGTGCGGGGGGGCTGCTGTGTGACTGGGGTGTGGGAGGGGCTGCTGTGTGACGGGGGGTGCTGTGTGACGGGGTGGGGGGGGCTGCTGTGTGACTGTGGGGGGCTGCTGTGTGACTGGGGGGCTGCTGTGTGACTGGGGGGGCTGCTGTGTGACGTGGGGGGCTGCTGTGTGACTGTGGGGGGCTGCTGTGTGACTGTGGGGGGCTGCTGTGTGACTGTGGGGGGCTGCTGTGTGACGGGGGGGCTGCTGTGTGACTGGGGGGGGCTGCTGTGTGACTGTGGGGGGCTGCTGTGTGACTTGGGGGGGCTGCTGTGTGACTGTGGGGGGCTGCTGTGTGACTGTGGGGGGGCTGCTGTGTGACTGTGGGGGGGCTGCTGTGTGACTGTGGGGGGGGGCTGCTGTGTGACTGGGGGGGGCTGCTGTGTGACTGTGGGGGGGCTGCTGTGTGACTGTGGGGGGGCTGCTGTGTGACGTGTGGGGGGCTGCTGTGTGACCCGTGGGGGGGCTGCTGTGTGACTGTGTGTGGGGGGCTGCTGTGTGACTGTGGGGGGGCTGCTGTGTGACTGTGGGGGGGCTGCTGTGTGACGTGTGGGGGGGCTGCTGTGTGACTGTGTGGGGGGGGCTGCTGTGTGACTGTGTGGGGGGGCTGCTGTGTGACTGTGTGGGGGGGCTGCTGTGTGACCGTGGGAGGGGCTGCTGTGTGACCCGGGGAGGGGCTGCTGTGTGACCGGGGGAGGGGCTGCTGTGTGACCCGGGGGAGGGGCTGCTGTGTGACCCGGGGAGGGGCTGCTGTGTGACCCGGGGGAGGGGCTGCTGTGTGACCGGTGGGAGGGGGCTGCTGTGTGACCCGGGGGGGGCTGCTGTGTGACTGGGGGGGCGCTTGCTGTGTGGACTGTGTGGGGGGGCTGCTGTGAGTGGACCTCGTGTGGGAGGGGCTGCTGTGTGACGTGGGGGGGCTGCTGTGTGACTGTGTGGGGGGGCTGCTGTGTGAGGGGCTGTGTGGGGGGGCTGCTGTGTGGACTGTGGGGGGCTGCTGTGTGACTGTGTGGGGGGGCTGCTGTGTGACTGTGTGGGGGGCTGCTGTGTGACTGTGGGGGGGCTGCTGTGTACTGTGGGGGGGGCTGTGTGTGACTGTGTGGGGGGCTGCTGTGTGACTGTGTGGGGGGGCTGCTGTGTGACTGTGGGGGGGCTGCTGTGTGACGTGGGGGGGCTACTGTGTGGGGGGGCTGCTGTGTGACTGTGTGGGGGGGCTGCTGTGTGACTGTGGGGGGGGCTGCTGTGTGACTGTGTGGGGGGGGCTGCTGTGTGACTGTGTGGGGGGGGCTGCTGTGGTGACTGTGTGGGGGGGGCTGCTGTGTGACTGTGTGGGGGGGGCTGCTGTGTGACCCGGGGGAGGGGCTGCTGTGTGACCCGGGGGAGGGGCTGCTGTGTGACCCGGGGAGGGCTGCTGTGTGACCCGGGGGAGGGGCTGCTGTGTGACCCGGGGGAGGGCTGCTGTGTGACCCGGGGGAGGGCTGCTGTGTGACCCGGGGGAGGGCTGCTGTGTGACTGTGGGGGGCTGCTGTGTGACTGGTGGGGGCTGCTGTGTGACTGGTGGGGGCTGCTGTGTGACTGGTGGGGGCTGTGTGCCTGGGGGGGTCTGTTGGCTGCGGACGGTCGGTGGCGCTGTGCTCTTCTGATGCAGCAGAGGATAAGCGGTGTCTTATAGCGATTCTGATGTGATGTTTTTTCTCTAACAATCCCTGTAGTCGCCCCAGAAAGTTTGTGTGTAAGTTGTCAGCTGGATATTACTAGTTGGAGGAGGGGTCCCTACATTCAGTGCTGCCGGTGTCAATCTGTAGGACGGTGATCTCCAGCCTTTCTTCCCTAAGGCCGGGGGTCACACGACTGTTCCTTATCATTGGAGAGAATCGGGTCGCTTGTGCACAGCAGATTGTGATCAGACTGTGAGCCGATGTTCACGGAGGAGAAGATGGAAAAGAAAGTTTCTTCATCTCCTCTATTGTCACTCCGTGAATATTGGACTGCGCTTGGATGTCATTCGAGTGCAGTCTAATGATTTCCACGGGCTCATTGACTTGCATGGCCAAAAGCGATCTGAATATCAGATCAAACTTGGCCATGCTGCACATTCCTCCCGACCTCGGACATAGACTGAGCTATGAAGGAACTTCCTTATACCAGGGAGGTAAAGTCCAAAGTGTAACTTACAAGTGAGTTAGTAGGCCGGGGCTTGAGCACGTGGCAGTGTAGTTGGAGGTCACTTCCTATATAGGATGAGGTTATAATGGTTTATTGCAGAGCTGATTGTGGTTGTGTAGCCTCACAAATTCTCTGTTTGCTCACGGACAGGTTGCCGTGTGTCATATAAGTATGTTCTGTTCATTTTTTACCTTGCGCTGCTTATTTAGGCTCCGTTAATATTAGCAATGCAGGTTAAAAAGTAACTTTTAATTAAATCTAAAACAATAGATCACACAGCAAAGAAAAGGTGCAAAGTGCATGGACAAACAGATATATCACAAGGTATAACGAAGCCCAAACTATTGGAGCCCTCCAGTATCTCTCAGGGATACAATCAGCAAGAGGGTTGTAAAGGGTATGCCACACTAAACAATATCGCTAACGGGATCGCTAAAAAACGTCACTATTTAGCGATCCTGTTAGCGATGTTGTTCAGTGCGGCAGCTTCCAGCGACGAGCTTCCTGCTGTGATCTCGCTCGTCGCTGGAATCGCTCCGGACCCTATTTCATCGCTGGCGCTCCCGCTGGGTAAGTATCTAATCGCTGTGTGGCACCTTTTCTTAGCGATTTAGCGGTACTTTTGTACCGCTAAAGTCGTTAAGAAGATCGCTAACGGCGATAGCGTCGTTAACTATATCGCTAAATGCGGCAGCATTTAGCGATATAGAAACAATCCCGCTAGCGATCGCATTAGTATGCGTCGTTATTGTGATCGCTAGCGGGATTGTTTAGTGTGGCAGTACCTTAAAGTGTGTAGAGTGAGGACTAGTGATGAGCGAGTATACTCGTTGTTCGGGTTTTCCCGAGCATGCTTGGGTGTTCTCCGAGTATTCTGAAAGAGGCAAAAGGCTAGCACACGACTTCAGGATTAATGGTGCTGGTGAACGGGATGAATGATCCCACATATCTTAATGTCAAAGCAACACCGCACTCATTGAAAATATGCTTCAAGTGAAAGTTTTATTTGTATCATACAGAAGAAGCGACAAGTAATTTGATGTTTCGGCCACTGCCTGTCCTTGATCACAATGTCGCCTTATAGAAATGTAGCACAAGATGAAATCTTGGTATCCTTTTAAAGAGATTTAGTGTAAGGCGGAGGAGATAGTCCACACTGTGGGATGGTTCAAGGGTTGCTGTGGAGTTTGCTAATGCATGAGAAAATGCGGTCCGTCGGTGGCGATGTGGGCCCCCTTGGCTCTAAAAGCAGAGCGTAGGTGGTTATGTGGGAATACTGGCATGCATGAAAAATGCATGAAAAATTGCGGTCCGTTGGTGGTGATATGAGCACCCTGTGCTCTGAGTTAGAGCAGGAACGTTGGTGGTGAAGTGGGAATGCTGGCACACCAGTGCCTAAGTATGAGAGTATTTTGGGCGTGCTCGGAGATTTAGTTTCTGTTGTCGCAGCTGCATGATTAGCAGATGCTTGACAGCCTGAATATATGTGGGGATTCCCTAACAAACAGGCATTCCTCACATGTATTCAGGCTGTCCAGCAGCCACATATCATGCAGCTGCGGCGACACAAACTACCGTAAATCTCCAAGCACACCAAAATACTCGGAGACCACCCAAGCATGCTCGGGAAAACCCGAGTAACCAGCATACTCGCTCATCACTAGTGAGGACCACTAAACAGATGTAGTCACAGTAGGTCTGATAAATGCAGGCTCATTGTTCACCTGGTGGCCTTACCTCTTACCCACAGTTTGCTACTCTACACATGTCAATCAGTTCCTCTGAACACAGTCCTAAGTATGCAGAAAATACATAAGGGTTAAGCGTTATACTAAATCAGGTCCAAATACCCAGCATGCTTGTATATGTGGCTCCTAAAGTACAGGCTTAAGTTTTTTTTAGCCAGTCACACAGCAAAGGTCCAATAACCACCTGCAACAGGATCTAAACCATGCTAGGTGTAACCATAAACGATGATATCAGGTGAGGAGCTGCTAGAGATGATAGATTGCGTTTTGTGTATCATCATGTAACCAGAAGCAGCATCAATTCAGTGGAAATTGAAATGTTTACAAGTAACTCGCATTCACTGCTCAAGATAACATGAAGCCACTTCCCAGAGATAACTATTCGGCATATACTGGTAAAGAAATGGAACGGTCTCACCCCAAGATGTGAAGGGGATTACTTGGTACATCTTAGGTAATCCTTTAGAGGCTCCAACCTGAGGGTGTGTGTACAAGTTTCCAAATTCTTTTCATCACTTAAATAAAAAAAAATTGCACTTATATTTTTTTTCCCCATTTTCCATTACACTGGTACAGTGAATTTCATTCAAAAGTGCAACTCATCCTACAAAAAAAACCAAGCCCTAATACCGCTATATTGATGGAAACATGAAAAGAATGATGGTTCTTGGAAGAAAGGGAGGAAAAAACAAAAGCACCCAAAAAAACCCTTAAAATTGCAAGGTCTTGAAGAGGTTAAAAGTGCAGTATGGAAATAAATTATGACTACTATATCCTTTATTTATGGGTACTTGAAATGTAGTAAGAAATAGGGCTCTTTTTCCGCTCCGCTTCCTGCAGCCGCAGTTCCCTTTACATGTTTGACAAATATTTCATGTTTCATCACCCGCCTCTAGTGTAAATTAATGTGAGAGAGCCTGCAAAAGAGAAATAAGTTTTCATCTACAGTTGTGCTTGTTGGCTGGCGTAAGATTGGTTACAAAGTGAATAGATGGCTCTTGGAAGAGGGGGAGGAAAAAACCTACAAGATGGCCTAAAGGGGCGCATGGACCTCCTAGCTGTTGGTTAGGGCCCATTCTCAGTCAGTGCAGAGAGCTGCAGTATTTATGAAGGGTGGTCTTCAGCATTCTGTTTTACATTGGCTGTTCTAGTATCTGTATTATATTATTTGTTTCTTTTGTATTTTAGTCTCAAATTGAGCTTTTTGTAAACCGCCTGGACTCCGTGGAATCTGTTCTACCATATGAGTATGACGCGTAAGTAATTCTTGTTAGTCTGTGTCATTTGTGTCTCTTGTTGAATCTTATAATGCTAGTTTGTTTTTTTATTACTTTAGTTCCCCCTTAGGGTGCTTTCACATTGCATTTAGGCACCTGTTCAATGGCTTAGTCGGGGCTTACATCCTTTACAATAAAACGAGTATTGATGCGCTCAAATGCCCCAGAGCAGGTCTGATAAGACCTTATGGAGGACACGGTGTGTACAATACGTGAAAACATAAAAACCATGATTTAAGGAAAAAATATATAATCAGAATCGTTTCCAGCATTGAACCGTTAAAAAGAAAAAAAAATGTCCAATATATTAAAATAGCTTCTATAGAAAGGGGAACACATTTTAAACATTTTTAGCTGTCGTAAAGCGTGGTTTTTTTTTTTTAAAGGATTAGACCTGAGGTTTATAGCTCTAATTATAATTTGTATGATGGTTCAGAAGTAAATATATAATGTTTTTTTGTGTGTGTTCTACAGCTTTGACTTCTGCAAGGAGGAGCATGAGAGACATCCTTCTGAGAATCTTGGCCAAGTGCTGTTTGGAGAAAGGATTGCATCATCCCCATACAAGGTTTGTATTATGTTCCCCTCGGCATTGGTGTAATAGAGGTGAGTTAGTGTGTAAAGGAACTGTGGCCGCTCGTGTACAAAAGTCATAATGCGAAAGTTCTTCAGATTGGAATAGGAATCTCTTTATCGGCGTGCTGAATCTTCTTACAGGCTGTAACCCTACATTTCCATTTCAGTTCACATTTAACAAGAATGAAACCTGCAAAGAAGTGTGCCGAAAGCTATATGGCCCTAAAATTAATGAAACTTTTGTGGATTTTATTAAAAAAGGAATACAGCTTAATTATCAGCATCACTGGTAAGTGCTGCAACTGCTTTCTATATACAGCGCAATCAATCATTCTAACCACTTGCCACTAAAAATATTCTATGGTTTTGTGCCTGCAGCTCCCATACAGACTAACCTTCAATAAAAAAGGAGCTCATTTCTTTTCTCGGTCGATATAGCAGTATGAGGGGCTTGTGTTTTCCAGGATGATTTGTACTTTGGAATAACATCATTCATTTCATTTTACAGTTCACTGTAGTGGAAAATGTGGGGGCAAACCGTTTAAATGCTGCTGTCAGAGATTGAACGCGGCGTGTACGCGGTTACCGGCTGTGGCGCGGAGCTCAGCTTTGGCCGTGGCTGTTAGCTGCAGATACCAGCTGTGTAGTATAGCGGGCAGCTGCCTTGTGTGGTAGGTGCTCAGCTCCTGTAAACTCTCCACACGTGATCACCCTCATGTGCAATCACTTATATGTACATGATAGTGCAATATCAAGTTAAAGGGAATGCACAGTCAGAAAATAACCTGCTGTTTAAAGGGAACGTGTCAAGAGGCTTTTGCCTTATAAACTGTGCTCATCACCTTTCAAAATCATGTAAATGAGAGACCAGCAGCACAAAGTCATGTAATGTGCCAGTTTCATCAGCTCCCTGGCTGTTCAATAGGGCAGAGTGCGAGGTTTCTGATCCAACTGCGCAGGCCTGACACTTTAAGCGTTGTGTGAATGACATAGGAGACTTCATCAACTTCCATCCAGATAGAAGAGGCACCTGGGCGGCGCTGATCGTGATCTGTATTCACCCATCTGACCGAACGACACAATTTTGCATTTAGCGATGGAGCACTTTTTTGGAGGTATGCAGGGGCTTCACTGAGGCTATAACTGGGTTGTAAGAACCCCATTGACATGCTTTTAAAGGAGATGGGCATGGTTTATAAGCCAAAAAAAAACTGGTGACAAGTTCACTTTAAATGTGTTATTTATACTAAAGGTGTTTTCTTACGACGATATGTATTAAAAAAGAAAATAGAGATCTTGCAATTTTCACTTGAACCAATTGGGCAGATTTACACTCAATTTTTTTGTTCATGTCCATTAGCAGCAAGAGTCTGAACCATTCATCTAATGAGGGTGCACGGGTCTTTGAAGAAAGTAGTGGGGTCCGGTGTGACCTCACCAACTATGGATGGACGATCCGGTGTTATCTGACTTTGTAATGATAATGGGATTTGTGAAAATGATTCCTGAAAGAACATAAATTACGAGTCTAGAATAGCCCCAGTGGCCACTGTAAAAATTAAGCCTTCTCATAACATTTTATAATTTTTCTTTTGTTTACAGAAATTGTGATATTTAAATTAATGTATTTTGGGCTTTTTTTTACACATAAATCTGACTTCAGTAATAGGTTGTTTTCTGATGATCCTTTCCCTTTCATTTAAAAATGTTAAAACACTGGAGCAAGAGCAAACATTTTCTTTGAAGGTGCACATAGTGTAACAGTGTAAAGTATACCTCCACTTACACACGTGGTCAAAATTGTTGGTACCCCTCATTTAATGACAGAAAAAGCCACAATGGTGACAGAAATAACTTGAATCTGACAAAAGCAATAATAAATCAAAAATCTATGAAAATGAACAAATGAAAGTCAGACATTGCTTTCCAACCATGCTTCCACAGAATTTAAAAAAAAAAATAAAACTCATGAAATAGGCCTGGACAGAAATGATGGTAACTTAATATTTTGTTGCACAACCTTTTGAGGCAATCACTGCAATCAAACGATTTCTGTAACTGTCAATGAGAATTCTTCACTTCTCGACAGGTATTTTGGACCACTCCTCACGAGCAAACTGCTCCAGTTGTCTCGTGTTTGAAGGTTGCCTATTCCAGACTCCATGTTTCAGTTTTTTCCAAAGATGCTCAATAGGATTTAGGTCAGGGCTCATAGAAGGCCACTTCAGAATAGTCCAATGTTTTCCTCTTAGCCATTCTTGTGTGTTTTTAGCTGTGTGTTTTGGGTCATTACCCTGTTGCAAGACCCATGACCTGCGACTGAGACCAAGCTTTGTGACACTGGGCAGCACATTTCTCTCTATAATCCCTTGATAGTTTTGAGATTTCATTGTACCCTGCACATATTCTAGACACCCTGTGCAAGATGCAGCAAAGAAGCCCAAGAACATAACAGAGCCTCCTCCATGTTTCACTGTAGGGACAGTGTTCTTTTCTTGATATGCAATGCTTAATTTTTCCATCTTTGAACATGGAGCTGATGTGCCTTGCCAAAAAGTTCCATTTTTGTCTCATCTGTCCATAGGACATTCTCCCAGAAGCTTTGTGGCTTGTCAACATGTAGTATGGCAAATTGCAGTCGGGCTTTTTTATGATTTTTCAGCTGCAGATGGAAGGAAGAGAGCCACAGTATTCATTACTGATGGGTAGGCGGAGCCCCAGATCAGGATGTCACCTCAGATCAAAAGAGTGCTGACTGGCTGGCCCCTCCAGCTCGGGCTCCTCCTACTCAGCTCCAGTCTAAGATTTGAGGTCCAGAGGATGGTCGCTGCTGGAAGCAGCTCCTCAGAAGATTTTATTATTTTTATCGGACAAGAGACTTGGACATGAGTCTGAAAGGTCTCAGGGGTCTCAGCGCTGCTGGACCCCACCTCTCCCCTGGCGGATCTGTATTTTACATAAATAGTCCCTGCAGAATCCTTGCCGGCCCTGGGGGATGAGGAGAGCTTCCCTGGCGGGACGCAAACCACACGTGCGGTCACTGCGTTCCTCGCCCTGGGGGAAGCATGGGCATAGCGCCAGAAACCCCTGAGGGTCCCTGTGGCGCTTTGGCTGGTGAGTACTCCACACAAAATTTTATTATTAATGTGTGAGTGCTTTAGCGTCTGATGGCAGCGCTATTACATGTATATCAGTATGCTTCAGCGCTGCGGTGACAGTGCTATTACATGTTTATCAATGTATCTCACCAGTCTCTCCCTTGGCGGATCTGTAACTACATAATCGGCCCTGCAGAATCTTGCCGGCCCTGGGGGATGAGGAGAGTTTCCCTGGCGGGGGCGCAAACCACACGCTGGGGTCACTGCGCTTCCCGCCCTGGGGGGAAGCATGGGCATAGCGCCAGAAACCCCTGGGGGTCCCTGTGGCGTTTCGGCTGGTGAGTACTCCACATTTTGGTAAAATGTGTGTGAGTGTTTTAGCGACTGCTGCGGCAGCCGCTGTACATATATATGCCGGTGACTAGTTTTTTTCTATGTCCGCAGGAGGATGCCTGCAGGACGAGGGAGAGGGGAGTACGCGCTCTTTTTATTTTTTGAATTTCGCGCCGCTTCTGAGCGCGCGCTTTACTGCAGCCTCCATTTTCGGCTCCTCTACATGGAGCACATGGAGGCAGAGCGCGGCGGCCATTGCTGATAAAGCGCTGCAAGCTGAAAGCTCCCCGGATCGTTCTCCTCCCCTCCCGGCAAGAATACGTGACCAGCTTGGTGAGTCGCTTCTAGCCCGCCGGGCAGAAGCTTAACTCCTTCACCTCCACAGCGCGGGCGCCGTCTGGGGCACTACTGAGTGACAGATTGAGCTGTCCTGCGGCTGTTCTCGCATAAGGGGCTCGCACACTCTTTTAATATTAATAAAGAGGCTGTGGGGAGTCTGCGACATTAATGCTGCCACTATACGTTTCCGCTGACGATCCTGATGGCGTCGCATAATATTGCGATCGTTTGTGTGTCATTTTTAGTGTCGCTGGTGGCTGCCAATCTGGGCAATCGCATAGGCGATTAGCGATCTCCTTGACAACTTTGGCGGTCATTGCGTTATAAAAAACAGCGCAATTTTTTTAGCGATCTTGTGGAACGTTTTTTCTGTTTAGTGTGGCATGGCTGTCCTGCAGCTGCGACCTTATAAGAGGCGCCTGAGATTCGCACACCCTTTTTTCATTATCAAGGTTGTGGAGAGTCAGCTACTTTAACCCCTTCTTAGGAGGTTAACTCTTAATGGGAGACAGCTGGGGTAGCTCTCGCTTTAGAGCTTTAACCCTTCAGCGTTTGTTTTTTATTTAAGTACTGCTCTGGTTACTGACAGGTTTATCCTGCCATATACTATGCAAGGGCATGTCAGAGACCCTCTCCCAGATCCGCTACGGATCAGCATCGCGTATCTGACACGCAGATCTCGACTCATACACGGTCAGAGGTTCCAATGGTGTCAAAATGGAGGCCTTCACTGGTTTCTATTGATGACCTTTTAGGTTATGGAGTGTCAACTAGATCCTCTCACGGTCAAGGAGGATCGGCAGGGACACCCTGCCTCTCTCTCAGGGGCCGTACTAAAATTTCTGTGGAAGCCATGTGGACGTTACAGTTACCGGAGGAGGTAACTAGTCGTCCTGGTAAGTCGGCCCGGATGTTGCAAGGGTCGCATGGGTCGCGACGACCTTACAAACTATCCGTTTTTCTACGGAGTTATTTGTTAATTGGACCTCTTCTCCTGAAGTGAATGTCCCTTTATTCCAGCTTAGCAAATCTTCCTGGTAAAAGGGAAGACGAATCTGCAGGACACGCTGGACAGAAAAACGGAGATGGCAACAATTTCCATCTGTGTAGCCGTGGATCATAGATTCGGTATTAAGGATCTAGGTGTACTTGTTAAGTTCCCCTGAGCCGGTTGGACCGTCTAAGGACGGCGTGGCAAGTTTCCCTCTATCAAGGTAGATGGGCTTTTCTAGTTGAAGGATAATGCGTCACTGCTATCCAGGGCGCAATCCTCGGCAGTTACAGTCAGAAGAGCACTGTGACTTGGATGGAACGCAGTTTTCCAACAGGGTTTGCTATCTTTAGCTTAGAAAGTGGTCAGCTATTTGACTGACCTCACGGAGCTGATGCCAAGGCAAAGGCAAAAGAAGCAGCTTTACCGCAGCGCAGAGCTGTGACTTCTGCGTCTGGCAGGACTTGTGCCGATAGTTATCGGCAGTCCTTTTCGGTTCAAGGGATGATCTGACCAACCCTCTGGGGGTTTGTGTCGTCTCTCTCTTTTTAAAAAAAAAAAAAAAAAAAAAGGGGGGGAATTCTCAGAAATTCCGCATACCCTGGAAACAGAACTTCTGTTAAGGCAGAAGCTGGCAAAAAAAAAAAAAAAAAAAAATTCGCTAAGGCAGACTGACTTCTGACATTCCGTCAGAGCCGAGCATGAAGTCGCTTCGCTCAGTTATGGCAGCCCTGTCGCAGAACGATCAATCGACATTCGCGACGCTTTTTGGCATGTTCCCATCGGAAGACCTCACCCAGGTTGTGGCTCGACCATTCGGTTTGGCTTTAACGCCCAGAATTTTTACAACGATTCTGACGCCAGAATCTCATGGCAATCCTTCAAAGACGGGGATTTACGATTCGTCCCTATTTGGACGGCCTTTTCGGTTGTGGCTTCAAAGGAGAAGTCGTCTCTGGAATCGTCGCAGGCAATCCTGTTTTTGAGGATGCATTTCGACATGGTACGGGAGGGGTTGTCCCTACCTCCAGACAAGCAGGCATGTCTGCTCCAGCATGTACAGACTATGAAGTCTGCGACAGCAGTGTCCCTTCGGGAGGTATGCGCCTTCTGGGTCTGACGGTGGCGTCCATGAGGTTTTTTCCGTTTGTCCAATTTCATTCCAGAGCTCTCCATAGGCTCATTCTGAGTCGTTGGGATCAATCGCAAGGTTCGCTGGATTGCAGCGTCATCATCTCTCACAGGGTGCGAGAATCCCTAGGATGGTGTTTATGTCCAGGAGCGTTATCCCTGGGAAAGCTTTTCCTCCCTCCGAAGTGGTCGGTCATAACCACCGATGCCAGCCTGACGGGCTGGGGGGGGTGTTTGGAACAATCTCTGGATTCAGGGAGTATGGTCATCGGAAGAGTCTGTTCTTCCGATCAATATCCTGGAATTGAGGGCGATTTTCCTTTGCCTCCAACATTGGACGGTCCCTTTGAGCGGTCTGCCAGTCCGAGTGCAGACAGACAACGCGACGGCTGTCGCGTATATCAATCACCAAGGTGGGACAAGGAGTTCCAGACTCATGGTAGAGGTGTCCCGAATTCTGATTTGGGCAGAGGCCAGTGTGCCAGCCATTTCGGCGATTCACATTCCAGGGGTTCAGAATATTACAGCGGACTTTCTCAGTCGCAGAAGGATGGATCCCGGGGAATGGAGCCTCCACCCGGAAGTTTTTGCACTACTGTGCTCTCGCTGGGGAACCCCCCAAGTGGATTTGATGGCATACAGGTCCAATGCCAAGTTACCGACGTTCATGTCCAGGTACAAGGACCCGAAGGCTGTGGCGGTGGATGCTCTAGTGGCTCAGTGGGATCAGTTCGAGCTGATCTATGTATTCCCGCCGATATCCTTACTTCCTCTAGTACTGCGTCGGATCAGACTAGAGAGAATTCCAGCTATTTGATAGCTCCAGACTGGTCAAGAAGGGTGTGGTTCTCGACAATAATGTCGCTGTTGGCGGCACCTCCTTTTTCACTCCCTCTTCAACCGGACTTGTTGACTCAGGGGCCCGTTTGTCATCCGGACTTGATGTCCCTGCGTTTGACGGCGTGGCTCTTGAGACCGAAATCTTGACCCGTAGAGGTTTCTCAGCCGAGGTCATTGCTACCCTTCGTGCTGCAAGAAGTCCGGCTACTACTAGGATTTACCACAAAATTTGGGAAACCTTCTTTTCGTGGTGTTTGGGGTCCTCTCGGAACCCGAGAAAATTTTCCATTCCCAACCTGTTGGCTTTTCTGCAGCATGGGCTAGACAAGGGTTTGGCAGTCAGCACCCTGACAGGTCAGATTTCTGCTCTGTCCTTATTGTTCCGGAGAACCATTGCTTCAAATAGAGACGTGCTCTCCTTTTTCCGAGGTATATCTCGTAAGTTCCCGCCGCGGAAGGCACCCGTGTCTCCTTGGCGGCTCAACCTTGTTTTGGAGGCTCTTCAGCATAAACCTTTTGAGCCTATGGTTTCTGCTAGCCTTTCTTTACTTTCTTGGAAGGTGGCTTTCCTTGTTGCAGTCACTTCCTTGAGGAGAGTTTCTGAGTTGGCAGCTCTTTCTTGTTCGCCTCCTTTTCTGGAGTTTTTTCCGGATCGTGTAGTGCTTTGCACTCGGGGTGATTTTTTGCCTAAAGTGGTGTCACAATTTCATGTCAACCAGGATATTGTGTTGCCTTCATTCTGCCCGGATCCGAAGAATGTGAAAGAGCGTGCTTTACACACATTGGATTTAGTGCGGGCCTTGAAGTTTTATCTATCTATTACTCAAGGTTTTCGTAAGACGGACTCCCTATTTGTGGTTCCAGTCGGTCGTCGGCGTGGTCAACGAGCTTCCAAGGATTCTATAGCTCGTTGGATTCGGTCAGCTATATTGGAAGCTTACCGTCTTCAGGGTGAATCTTGCCCGATTAAGATTCAAGCCCATTCCACGAGGGCTGTGGCTTCATCGTGGGCTTTTCACCAAGGTGCTTCAGCAGTGCAGCTCTGCCGGGCGGCGACTTGGCGCTCTGTCCACACGTTTACGAAGTTTTATAAAGTGGACGTCAGTGCTTCCGCTGATGCAGCCCTCGGACGTAGGGTCCTGCAGGCAGCTGTAGTCTAAAGTTCTGGATGAACTTGTGTTTAGCGCTGGTTGCGCTTTGTTGTTAAGGTTGTTGGGTTTCTGCCTCTTGTTGGTTTTTTCCCACCCTTATTTTTGAACTGCTTTGGGACGTCCCATCAGTAATGAATACTGTGGCTCTCTTCCTTCCATCTGCAGCTGAAACACGGATTTTGGTAAGAACTTACCTGTAAAATCCTTTTCAGCGAAGGAAGGAAGAGAGACACAGCACCCTCCCAAGGCAGAAGTGTGTTGATGTTTTCAGATGCAGCGCGACCCTTATCTGATAGCGATTATCTGGGCTGAGGTCGGCGCGCTAAGGCTCTGTTCCAGCATCGCCAGCTCATCGCAGTAGTCAGGTTCCGTGAGTAGTACCTGGAACTCTGTGGTTTTTGGCTTTCTTTGCATGCATAACCTGTATCCTTGTGTTTTTTCTCTGAAGTTCCTTCAGAAGGGGTTATGTTGCTCCGCTGGTGATCTTGGCTCTTTTCCTAAAAGCTTTGGTACGACTGGAGCTGAGTAGGAGGAGCCCGAGCTGGAGGGGCCAGCCAGTCAGCACTCTTTTGATCTGAGGTGACATCCTGATCTGGGGCTCCGCCTACCCATCAGTAATGAATACTGTGTCTCTCTTCCTTCCTTCGCTGAAAAGGATTTTACAGGTAAGTTCTTACCAAAATCCGTGTTTTTTTTTTTTTTCAACAATGGTGTACTCGGGTGGGATTCAAATTTGTAACAACAGGTTCTGTGTTTGTGTGTAGGAAAACCACACCCATTTACTCGCACCTTTTCCTCAAACATATACAGTCATGGCCAAAAGTTTTGAGAATGACACAAATATTATATTTTCACATGATCTGCTGCCCTCTGGTTTTTATGTGTGTTTGACAGATGTTTTTATCACAGACAGAAATATAATAATTGCAAACATATGAGTAACAAAAGCTTATATTGACAGTTAGAATGAGTTAATGCAGCAAGTCAATATTTGCAGTGTTGACCCTTCTTCTTCAGGACATCTGCAATTCTCCCTGGCATGCTCTCAATCAACTTCTGGACCAAATACTGACTGATAGCAGTCCATTCTTGCACAATCAATGCTTTCATTTTGTCAGAATTTTTAGGTTTTTGTTTGTCCACCCGTCTCTTGATGATTGACCACAAGTTCTCAATGGGATTAAGATCTGGGGAGTTTCCAGGCCATGGACCCAAAATCTCTATGTTTTGTTCCCTGAGCCATTTAGTTATCACCTTTGCTTTATGGCAAGGTGCTCCATCATGCTGGAAAAGGCATTGTTGATCGCCAAACTGCTCTTGGAGGGTTGGGAGAAGTTGTTCTTGGAGGACATTCTGGTACCATTCTTTATTCATGGCTGTGTTTTTAGGCAAGACTGTGAGAGAGCCAATTCCCTTGGCTGAGAAGCAACCCCACACATGAATGGTTTCAGGATGTTTAACAGTTGGCATGAGACAAGACTGGTGGTAGCGCTCACCTTGTCTTCTCCGAATGAGGCGTTTTCCTGATGTCCCAAACAATCGAAAAGGGGATTCATCAGAGAAAATAACTTTACCCCAGTCCTCAGCAGTCCACTGCCTGTACCTTTTGCAGAATATCAGTCTGTCCATGATGTTTTTTCTGGAGAGAAGTGGCTTCTTTGCTGCCCTCCTTGAGACCAGTCCTTGCTCCAAGAGTCTCCGCCTCACAGTGCGTGCAGATGCACTCACACCTGCCTGCTGCCATTCCTGAGCAAGCTCTGCACTGCTGGTAGCCCGATCCCGCAGCTGAAACACTTTTAAGAGACGGTCCTGGCGCTTGCTGGTCTTTCTTGGGCGCCCTGAAGCCTTTTTGGCAACAATGCAACCTCTCTCCTTGAAGTTCTTGATGATGCGATAGATTGTTGACTGAGGTGCAATCTTTCTAGCTGCGATACTCTTCCCTGTTAGGCCATTTTTGTGCATTGCAATGATGACTGCACGTGTTTCTTTAGAGATAACCATGGTTAACAGAAGAGAAACAATGATGCCAAGCACCAGCCTCCTTTTAAAGTATCCAGTGGTGTCATTCTTACTTAATCATGACAGATTGATCTGCAGCCATGTCCTCATCAACACCCACACCTGTGTTAATGGAGCAATCACTGAAAAGAGGTTAGCTGGTCCTTTTAAGGCAGTGCTGCAATGATGTTGAAATGTGTTTTGGGGGATAAAGTTCATTTTCTAGCCAAATATTGACTTTGCAAGTAATTGCTGTTAAGCTGATCACTCTTTATAACATTCTGGAGTATATGCAAATTGCATTAGAAAAAGTGAAGCAGTAGACTTTGTAAAAATTAATATTTGTGTCATTCTCAAAACTTTTGGCCATGACTGTACAAGTAGGGGCGCAGTCAAACAGTTGAAAAAAAATAAATTGGAATGAGATCAGAACAGTGCACATTCTGGCCAGCGCCTCTCCTGACCCGAGTGTGACAGCTGTATGTATTTCTATGCAGCTGTCTCACTTGACTGACCGGCTGGCCAGGCTGTGCACTACATTCCGATTCATACGACAGGATGTCTGCGTCCTAATGGTAATTAAAAGTAAACATCACCACATACAGGGGACAAATATCATCACACCATGACCAGACCACATATTACCACCACATAGTGACCGAACAATACCACATACAAGTAACAAATACCGCCTCACCTTAGCCAGACCATATTTTACAACCACATAGTGACCGAATAATGCCACATACAAGGAACAAATACCGCCACAAACCATGGCCAGACCACATATTACCACATAGAGACTGAATACTACAATACTGATCATTAATTTTAGAAAAACCACAATACTAAGTGCCATTGTATACAGGAAATCTGTATTTACTGTCAGTGTACAGGTAATACAGTGATCACTGATGACTAGTGTTGAGCGATACTGCTCGATATCTAAAAATATCGTATCGAAATTGTATCGCCGATATCACTAAATATCGTCGATATCCGATTACGATACCGGAAGTCCCATGTAAGTCTATGGGAACAAAATATCGCAACAAAAAAAACCCTTTCTTTCGTTGTAAACACAAAATATACACACATAGAATACATATATATATATATATATATATATATATATATACATATATATATACACATGTCATTGTGACATATATATATATATATATATATATATATATATACAAATATTTATAGTTTATACACTTCTACATAGTAAAATAGACTCTGATTCAATTGCCGGGTAAAGCCGTGACATACCCCATAGAAGTCGACGGGCTCGGTGCCGAGTACCCCCAAAACCTCTGGCTCTGTGCGACTCAACTTGGGCGTCACGAACAGGATTCTGTAGCTCGCTATAAGCGAGTCCTGTGTGCCTGAATTGAACTGGTTTTGTGCTTGAGAATTGCTAAAATCATCAGAGAATGTATTTGCCATTTTTCAGCCATATCTGCGTCACGAGGAGGCACTGGTGAAGAAGAAGGGCGTGCTCTTCATGGGTGTACACTCACTCAGTGACGCGAAAACGATGGCTCTAAATGGTACTGCAATGTAAGATCGTGCCCCACAGCTCTTCAGTTCCGCCTCCTCATCCTCCTCAGTGGGCGGAAACTAACACGAAGGTCCCGCCTCCCTACAAAAGAGGGGCCCTCTCCAGATGCTAATGACACATGTGACTTGGCAGAGATGGCTAATGGACACGAGCAGAAGTGTGAAGGGATGGAGCAGTCAGAGCTCTCTCCCCACGGAAGCGACCCGATCGCCACGGAACCACCGTTGGGCACCCGGCCTGGAAACCCTCCTACGCTGCAAGAAGCGGAGGATACCCTAAGAGGCCTGGCCCGGCACCGGGAGGAGGTCGCCAGGATGGAAGCCAGCTGGCGTGCCCTAAAACTAAACTTGGAGCGGTGCCAATCCCTCTTACCTGAAGTGTCTGTACCGGAAGGTGAGACACCCGTTCTAGTAGAGGAGCCCTTGCAATGTGATCCGGTTGACGTTGTCGCAGTGGAGGCACCCGTTCGTGCAAAAAACTCTGCACCGGCAGCACCCCAGATCCCGCTGTCTGCCCCCGTCGCTGAGACAGAAGAAGCGACACCCGTCCTCATGGAGGAGGCCGCGCAGGCACCAGAGCACTACCTGCCTGTACCGGAGCCCCGACTGTCATCTGTTCCAGAGCTGGCTGCTTCCTCCGCAGGTGAGCGCCGCCAGGACTGGGGGGCGCCAGGAGAGCTGCCGCAAACCGGACACTGTAAGCTGCAGTTTGATGGTGGAGACATGGAGCTGCTGGTGGAGGAGAATTTCAACCGGCATCAGGAGGAAGAGTGGAGACGTTGGGAGCGGGAAGCAGAGCGACAAAGGGAGCAGCGAGAAACCCAAAAGCTTCGGCAACGTAACCTGGAGAAGGACCGGGCAGATAAGGACCGGATGAGAAAGGATAAAGGAACCCTGTGGGAGCCGCGGCGTAAGGGTGCAGTACGGAGCTTTAAATTGAAAGGTGGTTGGGGCTTCATCCAGGAGCCTGGACTTTATTTAGAAGTTTTTGTGAACCGGCGGGACGTGGAGGCTCACCTCCCAGAAGGACACCCGGGGAGGGACCTGTTGCCAGGAGACTTGGTGACTTACACCCGACACTGGGGTTACAATGGATGGTACGCCCTAAATGTTACCAGGTGCGACCCCTACTCCCCAGAGTGTCAGGAACCTGTGAGACCCTCGGAGCCTTCAGCCTCCCACATCCAGGCCTCTGCAAAAGTGCCCACTCCACGCCGTAAATCTCCCAAGCCTCCCTCAGTGGTCTCCTCAGCAGCCCCAGCTATGGACATGATAAGTATAGCTGGCCCGTACCCGGCGCCTGTTAGGCCCCCTGGGGTTCGTTCAGTCCGGGACATAGGGTTCCAGACCCGGAGGGAGATGAAAGAGGTGGCCACACAGACCCAGATAGCGGGTCACGACTTGACTGTACAGGCCACACGACGTCATCAGGTCCTGGTGGTCCTTGGTGCCTCGGATGTTTGGCAAGCATCAGAAGAGTACCAGGTGGTACCTGGAACACCCCTGCCAAAGAATTATAAATAACCCGGACAGGGTCCCTGTATGTAAATAGTTAAATTGTTTATGTACCCGGACGGGTGAATGTTCATAAAAAAGTTTTTTAATTTAATAAAAAAAAACAAAACACAGTTTTCATTACTTTTATTACAGTCTCATCCTGCGACGCCATCGATCTCCTGTAAAAAAATGAAAAAAAAAAAAAAAAGTATACCACCTGACCGACGCAGTCCATAGTAACGAGTGTCCCACGACGATCCAGCTCTGCTACATCAGAATGACAGGCAGACCTTTGACATCCCGGCGCAGCACAGCTGATTACCTGCTTCCCCGGCGGTGACGTCATCGGACTGGTTTACGGCCGGGATTACCCTGCAGTCACTGCAGTTATCGCGAAAAACTGCATGTGACCGCCAGGGAGAAGATAATGGCGGCCATCAAGCAGTCCAGGACGTGACCGCCGGAGATCTTCTGCCAGGTAAGTGCCGCTGACTCCTGACAGACCCGACCGACGGACACTCACAGTGACAGTGACAAATCCGATTCCGGTATTCGATAAGACGAAAATATCGAAAACGAATTATCGAAAGGCCGATAGAGCTAATATCGGCCGATAGCCGATATTTGCAGTATCGTATCGCTCAACACTACTGATGACACTATACACAGGAGCTCTGTATATATTGTCATTGTACAGGTAATACAGGGATCACCAGTGACATTATACACAGGAGCTCTGTATATAGTGTCAGTGTACAGGTAATACAGGGATCACCAGTGACATTATACACAGGACTGCTGTATATAGTATACAGTGTATAGTGTCACTGTACAGGTAACACACTCACCAGTGACGTCTCTAGCTGAAGTCCGTCATCTTTGCTTTTCTTTTTCATCCAGCGCAGACCGCCATCACTTCTTCCAGCCAGGACTTGTCTCTGCATAAAATAACAGTTACCTAGAGCACCACTTCCAGAGCACATTCCCCACTTTTTCCCTTTCTTTTACACTACACATCTGATTTCAGATATGCACCCACAATCAGTATATAGTTGGTTGTTATGCAACTCACCATTCCAAATATAAATTATAATTCACCACTGTGCACCCACTAACTATAAATGCCACTTTCCCCATTTAATATATAAATTAGCACCTCTACTCTTTACCCAAAATCATTACCAGGCACTTCATCCTCAACGCCCCCCACTATGTACCTCCCACTCTAACCCTAACCCCGATTCATTATATTTACATCCCCCTTCCGCCCCAATTCATTGTCATGTCTTTCTCTCCCACCCTCTATTCATTATCAACTGCTCTACCCTACATTCAATACATCATTTACTCCCCCACCCTCAAAATTCATTATTTGTTCTCCCCATAGATCCCCAGCCCCCACCTTCAATTCATCATTTGCTCTCCTCAACCCCCACCTTCAATTAAATTGCTGTGCTCCATCACTCACACTGAATTCATCATTTGCAATCCCCCACTACAATTTGAAGTACCCTTGCTTCATCCATTGCAGTCCCCTATCCCCCTTCCATTTCATCATGTGCAGTCCCCTTCCCCCACTTCATCATGTGCAGTCCCCCTTACCCCCACTTCATGTGCAGCACCACTCCCCCATCATGTGCAGTCACTCTTACCCCATCATCATGTGCAGTCCCCCTTACCCCCCAATTCATCATGTGTAGTTCCCCTTACCAATTCATCATATGCAGTCCCACTTACCCCCCACTTCATCATATGGAGCCCCACTCCCCCACTTCATCATGTGCAGCCCCACTCCCCCTTCATCATGTACAATCCCCCTTACCCCGTTATCAAGTGCAGCCCCACTCCATCATGTGCAGCCCCCCTCCATCATGTGCAGCCCCATTCACCCCTCCATCATGTGCAGCCCCACTCCCCCCCTTCATCATGTACGGCCCCTGCAACCCCTCCGTCATGTACAGCCCCCGCACGCCCCTCCGTCATGTACAGCCTCCGCAGCCCCCTCCATCATGTACAGCCCCGCCACATGTACAATCCCCGCAGCCCCCTCCACCATTTGCAGTCCCCGCAGCCCCTCAATTCATTTTATAAACAAAAAAAAAAAAAGATTCCCATACTTACCTCAGACTCCTCACAGCCGCTCCTCAGCAGCGCCTCTCCACTTCCAGCGTCCCGTACATGTCAGGCCTGTTCAATGACGTCATCGCGCAGGCCTGACACCAGGAAGTAGAGAGGGAGGAAGAAGGAGCTGCACAGCCATTAAGGTGACGGCCGTGCACAGCTCCCGGGCTCCGGCTTGAACACTGTGACGCGGTCGGCTGTGTCTGCTGCCGGCCGCAGGCATGGCCGCACACAATTTGCTGTGCAGCCGGCCCTGTACATGTGCTGGGGCTTTTTTAACAAGCGGTTCCATTGAACTGGGGAGAACCGGCTGAATCCCACCCCTGGGTGTACTCTTTGGCTCATACAACGGCGGATGGTGTGATCTGACACTGATGTTCCTTGAGCTTGAAGTCCACATTTAATCTGTTTTGAAGTTTTTCTAGGCTCTTTTGTTACCGTTCGTATTATCCGTCTCTTTGATTTGTCATCAATTTTCCTCCTGCAGCCACGTCCAGGGAGGTTGGATACAGTCCCATGGAGATTATATTTCTGAATAATATGTGCAACTGTAGTCACAGGAACATCAAGCTGTTTGGAGATGGTCTTATAACTTTTACCTTTAACTTGTTTGTATATAATTTTCTTTCTAATCTCCTGAGACAACTCTTTCCTTCGCTTCCTCTGGTCCATGTTGAGTGTGATCACACCATGTCAACAAACAGCACAGTGAGTATCTGTAGCCCTCTATACAGGCCACTCACTGATTCCAAGATTGTAGACACCTGTGATGATAATTAGTGGACACCGCGATTTAACCTGTCCCTTTTATCACATTATTTTCAGGGGTACCATCATTTCTGTCAAGGCCTATTTCATGAGTTTTATTTTTTTAAAAATTGTCTGGAAGCATGGTGGAAAAGCAATGTCTGACTTTCATTTGTTCATTTTCATAGATTTTTGATTTAGTATTACTTTTGTCAGATTCAAGGTATTTCTGTCACCATTGTAGGATTTTCTGTCATTAAACGAGGGGTACCAACAATTTTGACCACGTGTGTATAAAGTAAAAATAGACATGTTTTGGTTTCCAATGTCCACAAGGTGTGCATCTACAGAAGGGTCCTTGCTTTACCACCCCTATTGTAAAGAATCCAGTGTATGGCGAAGTGCACATATTGCTTTTTGTTGCTTTTATTTTTCTCCACATGGATTTGGTGCAGAAACTGTGCAGCGTTTTACAGCACTAGCAAAGTGAATGAGATCCTGAATGTGTGCACAGAGCCCTAAGAAGAGCAAAGCTAAGCTTGCTACCAATGTGAAGTTATGCAGCTTCGTCACATAATGTGTTGGCATTATATTTTTATGATGAAATATTAAGGGTACTTTTGGCCCCCCCCCCCCACCCGATGAAGTGACTGCGAAACGCGCGTAGGGGCGCGTTCTCACATCACCACAGAGTATGGGTAAGCCTCTCCCTGTCCTCAAGATATGATATGCTCTTCCATATGTTTTTTTGTTCATGGTTCCGGGCCATGAACATTAGATAGGCACTAGCACTTTAAATGAAATTGTATATGGAGGCACTATTGTGGCTATTAAGGATTTAGGAACTGAGATTTATTGACTGGGTATATATATTCTAGTATTTGTATACTTAATGTTCCATTGACTTTCCTGCTTATGTGGGTGTGTGGGATGTATTAACATCATGTTGTAGTCATACATCTACCGTGACCGCTTTGCTTTTGCTACGTGTCCTGTTCACTGTTATTAGATTTAATTGTTAAATATAAATGTGTATTTTTATACCACCTTACCTGTAATAAATTTTTGATTAGTACCAAGTTCTTAATGGTATTTTTTGCTCCAATTCTCTTTTTGTGTTATTAATTGTCTGGAGTTCCATATGGGCATTTTCCCATGACTGTTTTTTGGTGGTAGCAGTCATAGTATTATAGATATGAAGTAACTGATATATCTTGACCTGAGATTGTTGTTTACTTTTGCACAAAGCATCATTCATGCACGCTACTGCTTCATTCATACACGAGGCCCCTTTATTGTGCTCTGTGGTGGTCTCAGCGGTTCCCCGTTGATCATATATTAATTGCCAATCGGTGCTATAATAAAGTACAATACTGGGGAACACACAAAGTAATATTGGATTTTCATTGTAGCTTAGTGATGCTAATAATTTGTTCTGCAAAACAAATGTGGGAGATCACCGTCATGTAACCTTTTACTATGATTTTCCAACTAATGAATTACAGAAATAATGAAACATTTAGTTTTTCTGCAGAAAATTGGAAAAAAAAAAATGTTTGTAGAACCAAGTCTACCATAAAATTTGCCATTGAGCACAGAGTTTATAATGATGGATGGTTGTGCTGATAGGTTCAGGCTTTATGTTTGGGAAAACAGAAGGTGTTGGGTCCGGCCCTCTCTGCCTACCTTAAAGTGCTATTAATGGCGTATTTAAAAAAAACAAAACGTGCTGCTTGCTATGAAATCCTCTTTGGTTTTGCAGTCCATCGCAGCTACTGTATACTGCGGTGACATCCTGATGACAGCACCTAGCAGTGCTTTTCCAGCGCAGTCTTCTGACTTGAGCACCATCAGTGGTACTTGGCTATCATCGCTTGTAGTCGCAGTTTCTTCTGTTCTTACTGTAACGCTGAGCCTCTTGTTCTTTATTCTGTGTGCTCTAATAGGATTATTGATAACATGCCGGTGACCTGGTGTTACGATGTCGAGGATAACCAGAAATACTGCAGCCCGGGATTTCCAATAGGATGTACAGTCGCCCCAGATGGCAGAGTGAAAGATGCCTGTGTTATCAGTGTAAGCTGAGTAATATGTAATGACCAGTAATGTATACTGGATTAGTAATGTGCTAAGAAACCTATAATACAAGTCAATAGGAATGTAAGGTCATCATTTCCTAATACGTCAGGAGCAGAGATGGGAGAAACGATCCTAAGGGCTCTGGTGCATCCGCCAGGTCAGTTCTGTGTGACCACTGGATGGGAGTCCTGCAAATCTCCTTACCCGGCCCTTCTTTCGATTTAGTCAGGGTTGCTGCAACGTTATTGCTATGCGATGTAATGTACATACAACGTCGCTCCCGACCAACTGATGAGATAAGGAGATTCGCAGGATTCTCGTCCAGTAGTCACGGATTATGGATGTCGGTGATGGACTAAAGTCCCGCAAATCGATTCTTCCATCTTCAGTCAGAACCTGATTATATATTGAAAAATTGCTCTCTTTTGTCTGGATTTTTTTTTCTATTCTGGCAGACTCTGATTAAGATGATTTATGCTGAGGTTTCTAGCAAGCCCTTTAACTCACCCCAGAGCTGGATTCACATCTGTACTGTGGAGTATGACTGCATATTGTCCCTCATTCTGCTGCTGTCTGCCTGTGTGTGCTGAGGAATGAAGAGCAGGAATTCATCCCTGTGCGTTGTGTATGGGAGACGCCACAGCAACTAGTCTCATCCCACCTATTAAGAGTTAGTTGCATGCGTTGTGTATGGGAGAGACCACAGCAGCTAGTTTCATCCCACCTATTAAGAGTTAGTTGCATGCGTTGTGTATGGGAGAGACCACAGCAGCTAGTCTCATCCCACCTATTAAGAGTTAGTTGCCAATAGTCTACAGAGGGAAATCTAGTGAAATAGCTGACTGCAAGATGTGTAATGGCCAGAAATAGTGTTATTCCTCACGTACACAAAGGACAGTTTTTTCTGAAGTGTTACTTGAAAGTTCCGTTAGCCTTCGAATGCATGTAAGCAGATTTTAGCTAAAAACCACACTTGCTGTAGGGAGTCGTTAAAAAATGAAATTTGGCTTCTAATGCCTTTGGGGCTGATCATAAAGAAAGCTCCAAATTCATTTAGAGGCGCACGTCACTTAATTTGATGCCTCTTGTAAGTGGCATGCGCCTCCATGCTCGGCTCCAGAAAAGTTACTCCAGTGAAGAAGGACTGGAGTAGCATTACATGCATACAAAGCGATGACATGTTTGATGAATCTGACGGGCATGTGTGATCTTTCCTATTCCGCCCAGGCTCCGTTCCCAGCTCGGCCCATGTCAGTGGAGCTGGGTCAGACTGGCGAAAAAGTGCCAAATTTTTGTGCAACTTCCCATTACACAAAATTTTTTTGACTTTTTAAAAGTTTTTACACCAGTTCTCTGGGGTAAAAGCTTTGATGAATCTTTCTCATTTATATTTCACACTACAGAAGTTCTTCTTGTGATTCCGAATTTATCTTTTGCCCCTTTTTCATGTCATAATAACAAATGTATTTATTTTTTCCCAGAATGAATTTAACACGAAAAATGCAATCTACATATTCAATCACGTTGATATAATAATCACCTACCACAGTGGAAAAGAAGAAAATTGGGATGGCGCTCGACTGGTTACAGCAAGACTTGAGCCTAAAAGGTTGTTTTTTTTTTTTTCTGGCTTTGACTTTATGAATGTTTATTATTAATTATTATTGTGTCTTCAGTATAGTTTGAAGTCCTTTTCAGACCCATCCCCCCATACACAATACTCAAAATTCAGTGGAGCCAAAATCTGTGTGATCCACTGGAAAAAGATCTGGCCGGTTAACCCCTTAACCCCCAAGGGTGGTTTGCACGTTAATGATTGGGACAATTTTTACAATTCTGACCACTGTCTCTTTATGAGGTTATAACTCTGGAACTCTTCAACGGATCTTCGCGATTCTGAGACTGTTTTCTCGTGACATATTGTACTTCACGTTAGTGGTAAAATTTCTTAGATAAAACTTGCGTTTATTTTTTACTTTGAATTTTTATTCCCTTAAAACAGTGAAATATGTCACAAAAAATAGTTACCATATATACTCGAATATAAGCCGAGATTTTCAGCCCATTTTTTTAGGGCTGAAAGTCCCCCTCTCGGCTTATACTCGAGTCATATACAGGGGTCGGCGGAGCGCAGCTGTGCTATATACTCACACTCCTGCTGGCGCGTCTCTGCAGCCCCTGCTCTTCTCCCACGGTCTCCGGCGCCTGTGTTCAGCCATCAGTGGTACCGCTCATTAGTCATGAATATGCACATATTCATGACTTTAATGAGCGGTACCACGTGACCGCTGAACACTGGCGCCGGAAACCGCGGGAGAAGAGCAGGGCAGAGACGCGCCGGCGGAAGGGTAAGTATAAGGGATATTCACCTGTCCCGTTCCACCGCTGCTCGCCGCTGTATCCTCACGTCCTCTTGCTGTCATGATCAGGCAGATGACGTGGTTACTGCGCGCCTTGCTCTCTGCCTGATCATTCACTGCTGGAGGACCCGGAAGACAGCGGCGCTCAGCGGTGGACCGAGAACCGGTAAATATCGCAGGTGCCAGGGCCCTGAGCGAGCGGTGACACCGGCACCTGTCCCCCATAGCGCGCCGGTGTCCCCGCCTGCTCAGGACACCAGCACCTGGCCCCCAGCGACGAGAGGTGAGTGTTGTGAATGGGCTTGATATGAGTTCTGAGCAGAGGCTCCCTCTGGTGGTTACAAGCGGTACTGGTCTGTTCAGTGAAGATTGTGAGGACTGGGAATCAGGTGTTACTGACTGGTCTTATATAAGGGAGTCACCTTCCTATCAGGGTTGCCGGTGATCAATTGTTCGGGTCTCAATCCTTGATTCCTGTTTCCCTTGTAGCCTGCTGTGTCGTGTCTGCATCTCCTGCTAACAGATAAGACATTTTCTTCTTTTTGTTTCTGTGCTTAATTTTTGCATTTTGTCCTGCACTTCTGTGGGGGCCTTCTGGGTCCCCTCAGGGGGCTTTTGCCCTCTCAGTTTAGTTCAGCCACTGATGTTTGTACTTTTGCTTTTTCCAGTTTTTTCAGTGGCTGCTGTTTTGATTTTGTTACACCAGAGAACTAATTTAGGTGGTAGAGGTCGTGTGATCTCAGGTGTTTTTGAAATTAGTAGAGTTGGTGCTTTCAGGGTTTTTTTTGGGATTGCAGTAAGTACCCTTCCTATCCTTTTCTATTTAGTTAGTTTGGGCCCCAACGTTTGCTCATACTATTTTCTGTCTGTGTCAGTATTTCGTCTTGTCTAACCGCCATTACATGTTTGGGGGCTTGCTATTATCTTTGGGGTTCTGCTCCGGGGCAGATAGCTTTCCTATTTCTATCTTTAGGTGTAGTTAGTTTCTCAGGCTGTGACGAGGCGTCTAGGACCAACGTAGGAACGCTCCACGGCTGCCTCTAGTTGTGGTGGTTAGTCAGGGTACTACAATCTCATAGATTCCAACTGCTCTGGTGTATTGCCTTTTTGCCTGCACTCCTCAGCTACCGAATCATAACAGTATCACCGGCCTAAATTTAAAATTGTATGGTACTCACAGAAGGGAAAAATATTGTGAAAGAAAAAACGGTTGTCAGAGATATTTTTCTGTTTGTTGCATTTTTTTTTTTTTCCCTCTGTATCTCTGGGTGCTGGGGAGGATTTTTTCTCTCAATGGAGTTTGCACAGTTGTCTGGCCGTGTGGATCAGCTTGCCACTGAGGTTCGGAGTATTGCTGCATATCTTGCTAGGTTGCCTGTTGTGGAACCTAGGATTCCCATGCCAGATTTGTTTTTAGGGGATCGAGCTAAGTTTCAGAATTTCAAAAATAATTGTAAATTCTTTTTTGCCTTAAAATCTAAGTCCTCAGGAAACGCAGCGCAGCAGGTTCAAATTGTCATCTCTCTCCTGCGCGGCGATCCTCAGGATTGGGCTTTTTCCCTGACACCTGGGGATCCTGTTTTGAGTGATGTTGATGCATTTTTTCAGGCTTTGGGGTTATTGTACGATGAGCCTAATGTCACTGATCAAGCTGAAAAAGCCTTGTTGGCATTAAATCAGGGGCTTGATGACGCTGAGTTATACTGTCAGAGATTCCGTAGGTGGGCAGTCCTGACCAAGTGGAATGACGACGCTTTGGCGGCCCTTTTTCGGAAGGGGCTGTCAGATAATGTAAAGGATGTTATGGTGGGATTCCCTGTCCCCTCTGGTCTCAATGATTCTATGTCATTAGCGATTCAAATTGACAGACTTTTGCGTGAGCGGAGAAGTATGCGTGGAATAGTGTTGCCTTGTGAACCTCCTTCTGAATCCATGCAGTGTGATAGAGTGGTGTCTGGGGCACAGCGTCATGAGTTTCGAAAGTGCAATGGGTTATGTTTCTACTGTGGTGATGCCTCTCATGCTATTTCAGTCTGCCCTAAGCGGGGAAGACGTTTTGCACGCTCAGTTGTCTTGGGTAGTGTTCAGACTAAGTTTTTACTAACTGTCACTCTGATATGCTCTCTGTCCTCATATTCTGCTCAGGCTTTCGTTGATTCTGGAGCAGCTATTAACCTGATGGATTATGATTTTGCTAAACGTTGTGGGTTTCCCTTGATACCCCTACAGAAGTCTATTCCCCTTCTGGGGATCGATTCTACCCCTTTGGCTGAGAATAAACCTCAGTTCTCTACTCAGGTGATAATGAGGGTTGAACCTGATCATCAAGAGTGCTGCAAATTTTTGGTTCTGTATAATCTGCATGATATTATCGTACTGGGTTTCCCTTGGTTACAGTCTCATAATCCTGTTTTGGATTGGAAATCTGTGTCTGTAACCAGTTGGGGCTGCCAATGTGTTAATACCAACACTCCTGTTTTTTCTGCCTCCCCCCAGGCTCAGGATGTTCCTGACTTTTTGATTGATTTTTCTGATGTGTTTAGCGAAAGTAAATCTGCATCCTTGCCTCCCCATAGGAGCTATGACTGCGCTATTGAATTAGTGCCTGGTAGTAAATTCCCTAAAGGTCGCCTTTTTAACTTGTCTGTACCTGAACATGACGCTATGCGGTCTTATATCAAGGAGTAATTGGAGAAGGGTCATATCGGACCATCCTCTTCACCCTTAGGTGCCGGTTTTTTCTTTGTGGCCAAAAAGGATGGTTCATTAAGGCCGTGTATTGATTATCGTCTTTTGAACAATATTACTGTGAAATATCAATACCCGTTACCCTTGATTTCTGACCTGTTTTCCAGGGTGAAAAACGCTACTTGGTTTACCAAGCTTGACCTCAGGGGGGCATATAACCTTATTCGCATTAAGCACGGGGATGAATGGAAGACGGCATTCAATACCCCGGAGGGGCATTTTGAGTACCTTGTGATGCCCTTTGGGCTCACTAATGCTCCTTCTGTCTTCAGTCCTTCATGAATGACATTTTCAGGGATTTTGTGGATAAATTTCTGATTGTTTATTTGGATGATATCTTGATTTTTTCTAATGACTGGGACTCTCATGTGAAACATGTTCGAACTGTATTCCAGATTTTGAGAGAGAATGCTCTGTTTGTGAAGGGATCAAAGTGTCTTTTTGGCGTACAGAGGATCTCATTTCTGGGATTCATTTTGTCCCCATCTATTATTGAAATGGACCCGGTCAAGGTTCAGGCCATCTGTGATTGGGTCCAACCTACTTCATTAAAGGCTCTTCAAAGATTTTTGGGTTTTGCCAATTTTTATCGTAAATTTATTGGTAATTTCTCGGTTATTGTTAAACCATTAACTGATTGACCAAAAAGGGTTCTGATGTGGTGAATTGGCCTCCTGAGGCAGTCTCTGCATTTCAGGAACTTAAGCAGAGATTCACTTCTGCTCCTGTTCTACGGCAGCCTGATGTTTCTCTGCCATTTCAGGTGGAGGTTGATGCCTCTGAAATTGGGGCAGGTGCCGTTTTGTCCCAAAAAGATCCAGAGACCTCTAAAAGTAACCCTTGTGCCTTTTTCTCTCGAAAATTTTCTCCTACTGAACGTAATTATGACGTGGGTAATCGGGAGTTATTGGCCATGAAGTGGGCTTTTGAAGAGTGGAGACATTGGCTGGAGGGAGCCAAACATCGGGTGGTGGTCCTTACGGACCATAAGAATCTGGTTTATCTGGAATCTGCCAAGCGACTCAATCCTAGACAGGCCAGGTGGGCCTTGTTTTTCACACGTTTTAATTTTGTGGTTTCCTTTCTTCCTGCACTAAGAATGTTAAGGCGGATGCCCTCTCGAGGAGTTTCCTTGCGGACTCTCCTGAGTTATCTGATCCTTCTGTTATTTTGAAAGAGGGTGTAGTTCTTTCCGCCATCTCACCCAATTTGAGACTTGCTCTGGAGGGGTGTCAGGAGGATAGGCCCGAGCGCTGCCCTGTTGGAAATTGTTTGTCCCGGACCAGTGGAAAAAGTGTGATGTCTGAGATTCATTGTTCCGCGTTGGCTGGGCATCCCGGAATTTTTGGTACCAGAGACTTGGTTAGTCGGTCCTTTTGGTGGCCTACCTTGTCTCGTGATGTCAGGGAATTTGTGCAGTCCTGCGGGACTTGCTCTCGCTCCAAGCCTTGCTCTCGCTCTAGTGGTTTGTTGATGCCATTGCCTGTGCCCAAGAGACCATGGACCCATATCTCTATGGATTTCATTTCCGACCTTCCTGTTTCTCAGAGAATGACCGCCATCTGGGTGATTTGTGATAGGTTTTCCAAGATGATACATCTTGTGCCATTGCCTAAGTTGCCTTCCTCCTCTGAATTGGTGCCGTTGTTCCTTCAGCACGTGGTTCGTTACACGGCATTCCTGAGAACATTGTGTCTGACAGAGGAGTCCAGTTTGTTTCCAGATTTTGGAGGACTTTTTGTTCTAAACTGGGTGTTCAATTGTCTTTCTCCTCGGCATTTCATCCTCAGACCAATGGTCAAACTGAGAGAACAAACCAGACATTGGAGACTTATCTAAGATGCTTTGTGTCTGCTGATCAGGATGACTGGGTCTCTTTTTTGCCTTTGGCTGAGTTTGCTCTTAATATAGGGCTAGCTCTGCCACTTTGATGTCTCCATTTTTCTGTAATTCTGGGTTTCACCCTCGATTTTCTTCAGGACAGACGGAGGCTTCTGTCTGTCCAGGTGTTGACTCTGTTGTGGAGCGTATGCAACAGATTTGGGACCAGGTAGTGGAGAGGTTGTCCCTCTCTCAGGAGAGGGCCCAGCGGTTTGCTAACCGGCATAGGACTGATGGTCCTCGGTTTAAAGTAGGGGACTTGGTCTGGTTGTCCTCAAAAAATATTCCTATGAGAGTAGCATCTCCTAAATTTAAGCCTAGGTTCATTGGACCTTATAAGATCATGGAGATTCTTAATCCTGTTTCTTTTCGTTTGCTTCTTCCAGGGACATTTAAGATCCATACGTGTTTCCACAAGTCCTTGTTGAAGAGGTTTGTTGAGCCAGTGGTTCCTGCTGCTGTGCCTCCTGACCCTGTTTTGGTTGAGGGCAATCTGGAGTATGTGGTTGAGAAAATATTAGATTCTCGTTTTTCTAGACGGAAACTCCAGTATTTGGTTAAGTGGAGAGGTTATGGTCAGGAAGACAATTCTTGGGTGTTTGCTTCGGACATCCATGCTGGGAGACTCATCCGTGCGTATCATAGAACTCATCCTGACCGACCTGGTTGCTCAAATGAGGGTTCGGTGACCCCTCCTCAAGGGGGGGGTACTGTTGTGAATGGGCTTGAGATGAGTTCTGAGCAGAGGCTCCCTCTGGTGGTTACAAGCAGTACTGGTCTGTTCAGTGAAGATTGTGAGGACTGGGAATCAGGTGTTACTGACTGGTCTTATATAAGGGAGTCACCTTCCTATCAGGGTTGCCGGTGATCAATTGTTCGGGTCTCAATCCTTGATTCCTGTTTCTTTGTAGCCTGCTGTGTCGTGTCTGCATCTCCTGCTAACAGATAAGACATTTTCTTCTTTTTGTTTCTGTGCTTAATTTTTGCATTTTGTCCTGCACTTCTGTGGGGGCCTTCTGGGTCCCCTCAGGGGGCTTTTGCCCTCTCAGTTTAGTTCAGCCACTGATGTTTGTACTTTTGCTTTTTCCAGTTTTTTCAGTGGCTGCTGTTTTGATTTTGTTACACCAGAGAACTAATTTAGGTGGTAGAGGTCGTGTGATCTCAGGTGTTTTTGAAATTAGTAGAGTTGGTGCTTTCAGGTTTTTTTTTGGGATTGCAGTAAGTACCCTTCCTATCCTTTTCTATTTAGTTAGTTTGGGCCCCAACGTTTGCTCATACTATTTTCTGTCTGTGTCAGTATTTCGTCTTGTCTAACCGCCATTACATGTTTGGGGGCTTGCTATTATCTTTGGGGTTCTGCTCCGGGGCAGATAGCTTTCCTATTTCTATCTTTAGGTGTAGTTAGTTTCTCAGGCTGTGACGAGGCGTCTAGGACCAACGTAGGAACGCTCCACGGCTGCCTCTAGTTGTGGTGGTTAGTCAGGGTACTGCAATCTCATAGATTCCAACTGCTCTGGTGTATTGCCTTTTTGCCTGCACTCCTCAGCTACCGAATCATAACAGGTGAGTATGTCTTTCTTTTTTCTGTGCAGCAGCTGCGGCAGCATAAGGGGCCGATACTATTGAGCATCTATGGGGTTCTAATCTATGGAGCATCTATAGGGGCATAATCTATGGGGACATAATCTATGGAGCATCTATTGGGGGCATAATCTATGGAGGCATAATACATGGGACATCTATGGGGGCATAATCTATGGGGGCATAATCTATGGGGGCATAATCTATGGGGGCATAATCTATGGGGGCATAATCTATGGGGCATAATCTATGGGCATAATCTATGGGGGCATAATCTATGGGGGCATAATCTATGGGGGCATAATCTATGGGGGCATAATCTATGGAGCATCTATGGGGTCATAATCTATGGAGCATCTATGGGGGCATAATCTATGGAGCATCTATGGGGGGCATAATACATGGGGCATCTATGGGGGCATAATCTGTAGAGCATCTATGGGGCATAAAACATGGAGCATCTATGGGGGCATAATCTATGGGGGCACGCACAATCTATGGAGCATCTATGGGGGCACAATCTATGGAGCGTCTATGGGGGCATAATACATGGGGCATCTATGGGGGCATAATCTGTGGAGCATCTATGGGGCATAATACATGGAGCATCTATGGGGGCATAATCTATGGGGGCACAATCTATGGAGCATCTATGGGGGCACAATCTATGGAGCGTCTATGGGGGCATAATACATGGGGCATCTATGGGGGCATAATCTGTGGAGCATCTATGGGGCATAATACATGGAGCATCTATGGGGGCATAATCTATGGGGGCATAATCTATGGGGGCACAATCTATGGAACATCTATGGGGCATAATACATGGGGCATCTATGGGGGCATAATCTATGGGGGCATAATCTATGGGGGCACAATCTATGGAACATCTATGGGGCATAATACATGGGGCATCTATGGGGGCATAATCTAAGGAGCATCTATAGGGGCACAATCTATGGAGCATCTATGGGGCACAATACATGGGCAGTATATGGGGCACAATACATGGAGCATCTTGTGGGGCATAATACATGGGGCAGCATATGGGGCATAATCTCATTTTCCACCCTAGGCTTATACTCGAGTCAATAAGTTTTCCCAGTTTTTTGTGGCAAAATTAGGGGGGTCGGCTTATACTCGGGTCGGCTTATACTCGAGTATATACGGTAATAAATAACATTTGCCACATGTCTACTTTACATCAGCACAATTTTGGAACCAAAATTTTTTTTTTGTTAGAAAGTTATAAGGGTTAAAAGTTGACCAGCGATTTCTCATTTTTGCAACAAAATTTACAAAACCATTTTTTTACGGACCAACTCACATTTGAAGTCACTTTGAGGGGTCTATATGGCAGAAAATACCTAAAAGTGACACCATTCTTAAAACTGCACCCTCAAGCTACTCAAAACCACATTCAATAAGTTTATTAACCCTTCAGGTGATTCACAGGAGCTGAAGCAACGTGGAAGAAAAAAATTAACATTTAACTTTTTAGTCACAAAAATGATCTTTTACAAACATTTTTTTTTTTTATTTTCTCAAGGGTAAAAGGAGAAAATGGACAGATAAAGTTGTTGTACAATTTCTCCTGAGTACGCCAATACCCCATATGTGGGGGAAAACCACTGTTTGGGCACACGGCAGAGCTCGTAAGGGAAGGAGTGCCATTTGACTTTGAAATTGAGATTGGACGCCATGTCGCGTTGGGAGAGCCCCTGATGCACCTAAACAGTGGAAACCCCCCACAAGTGATACCATTTTGGAAACTAGACCCCCTATGGAACTTATCTAGATCTGTTGTGAGCACTTTGAACCCCCAAGTGTTTCACAAAAGTTTATAATGCCTGGGTGTGAAAAAAAAGCAAAACAATTTTTCCCCTTACGTCCCTCAGGACAGCACAATGGAGGGCGTCCTCCCTTGACCTATAGCGGGACAGGATCACAGAGAGGTTAAAAGGCCCACCCACCTCCACCCTCCAGTGTTTTTCCTGTCCCTACAGGGGACGGTTGTATGAGAGGTTGCTCCAGGAGTGGAGCGAAGATAGAAGGTGGACGTTTTACAAGACCCAGGGGGATCGTGCTGCTGGATCCAATCCTTCCCCCTGTCAAGTAGCACCGGGGCTGAAACTCTCCTAGGGGGAGTACCTCAGCCACAAAGACCAGTGAGTGGATGAAGCTCCTGGGTAGAGCCGCTTCCTCCTTAGTGGAGGCTCTCGGCTCTGACACTGGCCGGCATTCCAGCACAAGATACCGGAAGGTGTGGTGCCATGGCGCTTCTGGTGACGTCAGGGCGCCGGAGCTAGAGGCCAGCGTGCGTTCCATGGTTGAACGCGGAGGTGCAGAACGAGACAGGCAACAGACAGGTTTCCTGGATCTCGGAGGGCACAAGAGAGGAAATCACTGGCAGTAATGCAGCATTCCTGGTGGGACGCCGCTTCCCTCCATACTGGGCTCTCGGCGTTTCCAGCTCCCCCTGTCTTTCTAGCAGGTATGGAGCCAGCACAGGTGAGTGCATCATGGAATGTGTTGATGGCCTAGGCCTCTGGACTGATGCTAGTCTCATGCCGTTGTGCCGAAGCTGAAGCATAGAGCCTCATATGCTGAGGTGTGTTTCACATGTATGCAGTCAGGCCTTGGACCTCTAAGCTATAATAAGGCCATATGTCCAGGCTACATCTCATGATTTGACTTCAGTTAGTTACAACTTAACTACTCCATCCATAGGAGGGCTCATAGTGTTAATGCAGCACATCGTCTCCATGAACACTGCCCTCCAGCTGTGGGGCATTAATTAGCTCCTTCGGGTGGGGTCAATCTGACAAATGAGAACTACTATTCAGGCTTGAGATTTATCTGGAACTCTGAGAGTTTGCTCTCTTGGCTCTAACTGGGACCTGGTCTCTTGTTTGGACACCTTCAAGCATGGTATAGCAGTTGTACTGCAGCATAGTGCTTCTATGCATCATATTGAGTGCCTCTGTGCATCATATTGAGTGCCTCTGTGCATCAGATTGCATCAGAGTGTGACATCATAGCGCTTCATAGTGCCTTTGTGTCATGTTACATTATATATCATATTGCATCATTGTTCCTCAATGCATCTTATTGAGTGCCTCTGTGCATTGTACTGCATCATAGTGCCTCTATTCATCATATTGAGTGCCTCTGTGCATCATATTGAGTGCCGCTGTGCATCATATTGCATCAGAATGCGACATCATAGCGCTTCATAGTGCTTTTGTGTCATGTTACATCATATATCATATTGCATCATTGTTCCTCAATGCATCTTATTGAGTGCCTCTGTGCATTGTACTACATCATAGTGCCTCTATTCATCATATTGAGTGCCCCTGTGCATTGTACTGCTTCATAGTGCCTCTATTCATCATATTGAGTGCCTCTGCGCATTGTACTGCTTCATAGTGCCTCTTTTCATCATATTGAGTGCCTCTTTTCATCATATTGAGTGCCTCTGGGCATCATATTGAGTGCCTCTGTGCATCATATTGCATCAGAGTGCGACATCATAGCGCTTCATAGTGCCTTTGTGTCATGTTACATCATATATCATATTTCATCATTGTTCCTCAATGCATCTTATTGAATGCCTCTGTCCATTGTACTGCATCATAGTGCCTCTATTCATCATATTGAGTGCCCCTGTGCATTGTACTGCTTCATAGTGCCTCTATTCATCATATTGAGTGCCCTGTGCATTGTATTGCATCATGGTGTCTCTATTCATCATATTGATTGCCCCTGTGCATTGTACTGCATCATAGTGCTTCATAGTGCCTTTGTATC